>CAXITT010000033.1:89748-119042 GCA_964033795.1 Lymnaea stagnalis
AAGGTAACAGGACAAAAAACAAGGACGTTTCGGCATAAAGCCTTCATCAGCCAACAATAGAAATGAAAATACAACAAAGAAAAGAACACAGTAGAAAACTCAAGCAGTATTCATTCGTCTCTCCGGAAGTGGGAAAACAGGAAGCGAGAGAAAGTAAATATTGATTGACACCGTGAAAAATAAAGTCCACAATAATAATCCCATTATTATTATCGAGCTTAGAACAGAGGTAATATCATTCACTAAATCTATTCGAAGATCACAATTAGAATGTTGAGAAAATTGATTTAGTGAGAGGTGAAGAAGGACCATAAAATTACCGTGCAGTTTACCATTTAAAAAGGGGGTTTTGTTTGGGAGCGGGGTGTCCATTTCAAATTGTTGGGGAGTGGGGGCCCGGGGGCTTGGCCTCTTAAGGGCCCCCTCATTTTGACATTCGACATTATTTAATGAAAAAAAAATTTCGGACACGCCTTTGGGGGCCCCTCAAGTAGGGGCCCGGGGGGACTTTTGAATTTGGACCCCCCTCCCCCTCCCTTAGCTACGCCACTGGAGTGGGGTGTCCTGCTCAATTCAGCATTATAGACATACATACATACCTAGTGAAATATTAGTATTTTTTTATCGTTAAATACAGCTAAGGTAATGAAGAATGCGCCAATGAAATTTCCCACCTTAATAAATCGTCCTGGACTTCCCATTCTCAGGTGGTAACAAAAAGAGGCCAGAAGCATAAATCAAGTAACATTTTTTTTTTTTTTTTTTACCAAAAAAAAAAAAAAAAAAACAATTTTTTTGAAAAGATCTATACAGGAAGCGCGTGGGCCGGTCCTCCCACCTACACATCCAATTAATAAACTCGGTCGTGAGCTTGTTGTGGTTTTTTTTTAGCTTCTACCAACTAATCGGCTTAACGATGACCTTGTTCAAACAGACTGAACCAGAAATTCTCAAATCACTTCATTTCGGATTGTTTTTTTTTCGTTTTTTCTTCCTTATCCCCAAAACAAAAATAGCATCTCTAAGTATTTATAGGCGCCCGGTATGGGAATTTCCAAAACTGAATCTCTGAGTCGATCGGTAGCGAGTTGGATAAAATTAACTCTCTACATTTATCTACATCAGGCGTCTCCAAACTACAGCCCTCGGGCCGCATCCGGCCCACGGGGCCATTTCATCCGGCCCGCCGACGGTACTTGAATTTGCTTGATAAAACGAATGTTTACCCACAGAGAAAGAAAACTTGTTGGATTTCACCGCTGCTGACCCGATGATGAGTTTCCGAAACTGAAGAACTTTGCCGCTGGTATGGCGTCAGTGTTTGGAACAACTTATGCCGGTCAGAAAACATGTTCAATCATGAAGTATGTGAAGGCAACACATCGAACGAGAGTGAATGATAAACATTTGAAAACAATTCTCTTGATTGGATGCAGCAATGCCAAACTAAACATTGATGAAATCTTGAAAGCCAAACGTCAGTTTTATTAATCTCTCTAACCTTTTTTTTGCCGCTCAGTTTGTGAGATTCGAATATGTGCGCACTGGGTCTGATGTAACCATCTTTTTTTCTAACGTCGCCTTATTTGATAGCTTTTTTAAAGAAAATAAATATTTTGGTTGTCTTCGGTTTTTTTCGTACATTGCACGCCTCTCGCCACATCATTATCATGGAACACTGAACTTAGTTTTTCTCAGTTTTTCCCCCAGAGCTTTCGTTCTGGCTTGCACGTATTGCGCTCGTCATTTTTTTCCCATTATCCGGCCCGCCGCGAAAAGTTTGGAGACCCCCTGGTCTACATCAATAAAGAGTAACTGCTTTCAATCACCAAACATAACAATTTTTTTTTTTTTTTTTTTTTGATGTCTTTTGGGTTTTTTTTTTCTTTTTTTTTTTTTTTTTTTTTTTTTTTTTTTTTTTTTTTTTTTTTTTTTTTTTTTTTTTTTTTTTTTTTTTTTTTTTTTTTTTTTTTTTTATTTAAAGGAAAGGGTTTTAGAGTACACTATTTATTTTGTGGGAAATCTCTGCCAAATCTTATACTATCAAAAATTAATGGGGGAAATTTTTTAAGTTTTTTTTTTTTTTTTTTTTTTTTTTTTAAAAAAAAAAAAATACAAGTATTTTTTGTTTTATTTAAAGGAAAGGGTTTTAGAGTACACTATTTATTTTGTGGGAAATCTCTGCCAAGTCTGATACTATCGACAATTAATGGGGGAAATCAGCTAAGGATATTTTTATTTGATTCTGTTGGCTTGAAAAAAAAAAAAAAAACAAGTAGCAGACTGTAGGGGAGTTGAAGGTCGGGTCACCACGACCTTGAGCGGCTAAGAAAAGAAACTTGGCTAAGAAAAGGGACGGTATCTTTAATTGTGATCTTGTTTTTTGAGAGAATTGATTATGGTTTCTTTTAATCAGAAGTTTCTTTTTCTTTTCTTTTTTTAAAGGAGCGTTTAGATCTCGCTTGATGAGTGTGTGGGTGATTGAAACGTTATGGAGGGGGATGGGGGGCGCAGATGAGGGGTGTTTCAATAAGAACTTGGACTTCAGGACGGATTACTAGATGCGAGGGTGATTAAATTAGAGCACGAGATGCTAGGGCAGCGGTTCTCAAACAGTGGGTCTGGACCCCTTTGGGGGTCGCGCAACCTTTCCCAGGGGTCACCTGAGATCATCTAAAAACTCATATCCTTACAGCTATGAAGTAGCAACGAAAAAAAAATTGTGGCTGGGGGTCGCCACGACAAGAGAAACTGTATTAAAGGTTCGCCGCACTAGGAAGGTTGAGAACCACTGTGCTAGGGAGAATAATGATTTTGGGGGTGGGGGTGGGTATGGTATTATACATTTTAAATCAATGTTTTTATGTGTATAAATAACGTGTTGTTTGAGTGGGAGTATGATAGTGGTGTCCGATGGAAAGAGATAAAACAGGTCAAGCAGTGTATAACTGCCTTAAGGAAACGGATAAATGGCTTCCATAGTAAAACGTGGCCAAACTGACAGGGACAACATGGGTCTTGTTTTCTCCAAGTGGAAGATGTTATGCATTAGCCAGTCTCCCACGTACTAACACAGTGAAAATAAGTTTCTATGTAACTCGACGAAGAATTGTTTTATCAAAATGAATCGTTTAAAAAAAAATAATAAAAGATATTTGGGATCTTGGTACCAAGCGGTTTGAGATCCTTTGTGTCAGCTTGTGCGTATGTGCGTATGTAGGAGTACGAGTGTGTGTGCGTTTAATGAGTGTGCGTGTGTTTTTTTGTTTTTTTTTGTGTTTTTTTTGTTCTAGTCAGAAGAAAATATTGTAATGCTCAATATCGTGACAAGGTTTTGGAAATAGGAATAAGAGATGTCTAAAAGGAGCTCTACAAAGTAATTGTACGTGGACTCTGCCCAGAGGTCTGAAAGGAGCTCTACAAAGTAATTGTACGTGGACTCTGCCCAGAGGTCTGAAAGGAGCTCTACGAAGTAGCCCTAAATGGACTGTGCCAAAGAACAACATCTAAGCTAATATCTAGATCGAAAAAGTGTTGGGGGGGGGGTGCGAACCAAATAAATATTCTTTTAAAATGGCGCTAGCAATATATAATCAGGTAAAGTGCTAACAACAACTTACCCCCCCCCCCCCCCCTCTCGCTCTCCCCCCCCCCCTGTTGAAAGTCCTTTTTATTTTTCACGACAGGCTGACGTCAATTTGTGATTCTAAAAACTATGATCTTGCTGCTAGACCTGACAGCGTTGTAAAATGTTCGTAAGAAAAAAGAATTGCATGTAACTGAGGCAGCGTGGTCGTCTTTGAAGCCGAGCTTGCCATCGTGGCATTTATTTGAAACATGGAGCCCCCCCCCCACCCCCCTTGTCCGTTGCACATAAAAGCTGACATTAAAGTGTTGATGTTCGTCACATAACGTCTCGTCACATTACGTCTCGTCACATTACGTCAATCAAGGCGGGACTCATTTGTTTTGGTCAATTGCGAATTGGAATCTTTGAGAATTATTAATGCTGTACATTCAAGGCACCGCATTTCTCTAGCCGAGGGTCGACAAACTGCGTCTCTGAAACCGTACACGGCTCTTTGAACAAATAATGCGACTCTGTGAATGAACATTGTGGCTCTTTGAATAAATAATGCGACTCTGTGATTGAATATCGTGGCTCTTTGAATAAATAATGCGACTCTGTGATTGAATCTTGTGGCTCTTTGAAATGAATTATGTGGCTATTTGAATTAATATTTTTGCTCTTAGAGTGAATAACGTGGGTCTTTGAATGAATAATGTGACTCTTTGGATGAAAATGTGGCTCTTTGGATGAAAATGTGGCTCTTTGAATAAATATCGTGGCTCTTTGAATGTATAATGTGGCTAACCGGACTCTTCTTCTTTTTAAAAAAGAAATGTTGTTTATTAATATTTTAGACAGCTAATTAGTATATTCTATAATTTCATTTTTTTATCATAGGTTAGAAGAACTCTTCGAGTTCCTGGCCAAAGTCTGATTTAAAAAAGTGCCTTCATTGTTCTTTTCAAGCAAATAGGATCACTGTTTGGTGGGCCTTCAAGTAGTATTATCACTGTTTGGTGGGCCTTCAAGTAGTAGGATCTCTGTTTGGTGGGCCTTCAGGTAGTTGGATCATTGTTTGGTGGGCCTTCAAGTTGTAGGATCACCTTTTGGTGGGCCTTCAAGTAGTTGGATCACTGCTTGGTGGGCCTTCAGGTAGTTGGATCACTGTTTGGTGGGCCTTCAAGTAGTTGGATCACTGTTTGGTGGGTCTTCAAGTAGTAGGATCACTGTTTGGTGGGCCTTCAAGTAGTTGGATCACTGTTTGGTGGGCCTTCAAGTAGTAGGATCACGGCTTGGTGGGTCTTCACCTTCAAGTAGTATTATCACTGTTTGGTGGGCCTTCAAGTAGTAGGATCTCTGTTTGGTGGGCCTTCAGGTAGTTGGATCATTGTTTGGTGGGCCTTCAAGTTGTAGGATCACTTTTTGGTGGGCCTTCAAGTAGTTGGATCACTGCTTGGTGGGCCTTCAGGTAGTTGGATCACTGTTTGGTGGGCCTTCAGGTAGTTGGATCACTGTTTGGTGGGTATTCAAGTAGTAGGATCACTGTTTGGTGGGCCTTCAAGTAGTTGGATCACTGTTTGGTGGGCCTTCAAGTAGTAGGATCACTGTTTGGTGGGTCTTCAAGTAGTAGGATCCCTGTTTGGTGGGTCTTCAAGTAGTTGGATCACTGTTTGGTGGGCCTTCAAGTAGTAGAATCACTGTTTGGTGGGCCTTCAAGTAGTTGGATCACTGTGTGATTGTCATTTAAGTAGTCTTACAATGATTGTGTATGTTTAATGTGTCCGGTTTTCAAAATTAATTTCTCTTGCTTTTAAATTTGTTCTACTTTGGAGTTAATTTTTTTTTTAATTCGATCCGATTTCGATGCTTTAGAGTGGCCGGCCCTTACCTTGGCTAGTCTTTACAGTGGCCGGCCCTTACCTTGGCTAGTCTTTAGAGTGGCCGGCCCTACCTTGGCTAGTCTTTAGAGTGGCCGACCTTTACCTTGGCTAGTCTTTACAGTGGCCAGCCCTAACCTTGGCTAGGCTTTACAGTGGCCGGCCATACCTTGGCTAGTCTTTAGAGTGGCCGGTTACCTTGGCTAGTCTTTAGAGTGGCCGGCCCTTACCTTGGCTAGTCTTTAGAGTGGCCGGCCCTACCTTGGCTAGTCTTTAGAGTGGCCGGCCCTTACCTTGGCTAGTCTTTAGAGTGGCCGGCCCTTACCTTGGCTAGTCTTTAGAGTGGCCGGCCCTTACCTTGGCTAGTCTTTAGAGTGGCCGGCCCTTACCTTGGCTAGTCTTTACAGTGGCGGCCTTTACCTTGGCTAGTCTTTAGAGTGGCCGGCCCTTACCTTGGCTAGTCTTTACAATGGGTGGCCCTTAGTTTGGCTAGTCTTTACAATAGGAGGCCCTTAGTTTGGCTAGTCTTTGCAATGGGTGGCCCGTAGTTTGGCTAGTCTTTACAATGGGTGGCCCGTAGTTTGGCTAGTCTTTACAATGGGTGGCCCTTAGTTTGGCTAGTCTTTACAATGGGTGGCCCTTAGTTTGGCTAGTGTTTATAGGGGCTGGCCCTTACCTTGGCTAGTCTTGACAATGACCGTCCTTTACCTTGGCTAGTCTTTACAGTGGCCGGCCCTTACCTTGACTAGTTTTCTCAGCGCTAGGAACATGATGACAATTTGTCTCCGTCCTCGAAGTTTTAGAGTGCGTATTTTTTATTGTAGATTTTGTTTATGGCGGGGAATTTTTTATTTATTTTTTTACTTCATTTGTTTTTTTTTAAAAATCTAAATCATAAATCATGAAATGCATGTCCATGTCTGTTAGAGAATCTCTCAAACATAACTTCACCTCTTTAGTCCAGCTGTGTAGAATTACTGTATGTACTGACATAGCACATGTTATATCCCGTGTTGAATTCGACAACATTTGTTATTTTCTTTTTACTTGGATGGGGAGAACCTATTATAAGAGCTAACCCATTTTTTTAATCACAGTACTGTTTGTTTCTTTCATGTTTACATTTATTTTATTTTTTTCTTAGATCCGCCACTGCCGTACGGTAAATCAAGTCAAAATGCAGATCAGACTTCCTAAAGAAAATTACGAGGGAGGAGGCGCAAAGCAAATGTTTTTACGGTCTGCACTCAGTCCGCACACTTGTGTTGTGAAATGGCTGGTCCGTGGTCTAAGGTTACCTGTAAAGGGAGGTAAACGAGACGTCATTAGGTTATCTGTTATCGGCAATAATATTTGGGGGGAAAATACCGAAATACCTTCACGCTACCTGTCAGTGTTCTAAAGCCATGAGCCGGCCCCCGAAAGACTTGGCAAACTTCTGGCTAGAGTTACCGTCCCTACTTATCGTTCTATCGTCTTTTGGAACAAATCAGACCGGCACATGAACATTCCGATGAACTTTTTATTTTTTCTTCTTCTTCTTCTTTTAGGGAACCGCTAAAATGTATGCGCGCCAGAGTCGGACAAAATCAGAGGGGGAAAACGACGTAGCACACGCCGTGGTCTGGAAGACAGTAGGTCGTCTCCTTGGTGTCACAAGCAAACCCGCTTGCAACGTATTTCCTTGGTGCTAAATTGGCGTGTCGTCCGTTCCTCTAGATGAGTGGCCTGTAAGTCGCCTGTCACTCATTTTTGGAGCATCATTCGGTCTATTGAGACGTTTATTCAATATTATCCATTTAATGGAAACGGGCCTCAACAGCGAAAAATTAGATTCCAAAGAACATTTTTTTTTTTTTTTAATTTAAAATGTAGTGTTATTCGAAAAGGTCTTTAAGGACTTCAAGTCCAATGTCGAAGTTCATAGTCAAAGTTCAATGCCAATGTCCAATGTCAAAGCCGAATATCAATTTCAATCAATGGTTTTATTTCATAATTGTTTCAGTCATCTTTCCTCTTTTATGTACCATTTCTTAAGCATGATAGCCGAACTATCTTTACACATTACATTCTTAGAAAGTCGTTAAAACATGTATATTTTCCAATTACACATCTTAAAAATGATCTATAAATATTTTTTTTTCCCTCAGTATTATGTCTTGAAAGTTAGAACAACTGGTGCAGCCAGGGGCCTAAACACATTTTGAAATTATGTTCCTTGGGATTAAGGGGAATTTGGACAAATTGAAAACTCTACAGTTGGCCGAAAATGCCACCCGTCCATATGAAGAAAAAAAAAGCCACGTCCTAAAAGGCTACCTACGACCCCCCCCCCCAAATGCTACATATATCCTCCTAAAATGCTACCTCCTATCCCCCAAAATGCTACCCCCCACCCCTTAAAATGCTACCTTCTACCCCCACGGAAATACCTATCTAGATTATAGAACGATTTTCAACAAAGTTTGAAATATCAGAGCTTAAGACATTTTTATTAGCATTATAAGGGCCTATACCAGACCCTTTAGTGTATGGACCAGGCCCTAAAGAGTCGCGACCAGGCCCTAAAGAGTCGTGACCAGGCTATGAAGAGTCGTGACCAGGCCCTAAAGAGCCGTGACCAGGCCCTAAAGTGTATGGACCAGGCTATAAAGGGTCGTGACCGGGTCCTAAAGAATCGTGACCAGGCCCTAAAGAGTTGTGACTAGGCCCTAAAGAGTCGTGAACAGGCCCTAAGGCAAGGGTCTCAAACTCGTGGTCCGTGGACCATTTGCTGCCCGCAAGACGATATTTTGCGGCCCGCTACATGACATTCAAAGTTTAGTGTTAATGCGGCCCGTGCGTCTTCCCCATTCTCATATCTATAATGAGACCCTCCACGACGGTTTTTAGTCGAATCTCACCGAATAGAAAAACCCGTTTTAAAATCAGACTAAAAGTTTTATTTTATAGCATTTTATGAGACAGACATGGGCAAAGTGCGATTTGAGAAACTTTTAAAAAGTCAGTTAGGGGGTAATGCACAACAATTGTTATGCAATTCGTAGCAATCTGACACAGTTTCAAAGAATCCCTATTAAAATTGAAGCTAGTGTTTACGAGTGAGGGAAATTCCGAGCGTGTCAGCTTGGTCACTTTCAAAATAGAATTAGTCAAAAAGGCCTTTTCTGCAGTAAAAAAATCAAAATTCATTATCTCTAAAAAAGCATCTTCCTTCGCATCAATAATTAATCAATTTGCCTTTTAACGTCTTCATGGAGAAAGATGGGGTGGTTGTACTAACTGATCAAAAATTGCTCATGGACTTTTCTTGTTGACACTCTCTATTACATTGCCATTGCACCCTATTACATTGCCCAAGGCTCCGTATTACATTACACAGGAGCTGAAGGTACTCAACAAGAAATTACAAGACGTGGGGTAGCGTGTCAGTGTTGCCAATGACAATGTCAGGACATTCTGCACAAAACTTTTGTTATAGTTCTTAGAGAAACCTCTGCCATTTCCCAACATGCGAAGTACTCATGGACTCGGGCACACCCTTCAATAGTAAGTATAATGCTGCCATGGCAGAGCCACAGGAAATTTTTGATCACATTTGTTTAGACTTTAAAACAGACAGAGCCACTTTTCAGCTTTTTTTGCTGACCCTTTCTCCTTCAATGTGAAATCCACCACACCCATCCCCCCCCCCAATTAAAAAAAAATAAAGGTTTTTGCGCTTCAAATGGAGCTGATTGATCTTCAGTGCAATTGTAATTTCAGAGAGGTGAATGGAAAACAAGACAAGCATGGAAATTTATAAGAGCATTGCCCTCTACCATCCCTGAGACGTCGAGTTTGTTTAAGGGGATCATGTGCCTTTTTTGAGAGTACCTATCTGTCTTTAAAGGTCTTTCCCACTATGAACTTTCACAAGTCAAAGCCCAGGGCCAAACTTACTGATAAGAATCTTCAAGCTTTACTGAGGGTCTCAGTTGCTTCCTCACTCAAGCCNATATTGTAACAGTTGTACTTTATTGAATTTGAAATCGTTTGTTGTTGTTTTTTTTTTTTTGTAGAATACTTGATGCCGCGCCCTCTCACTCAGACACTACCTCCTGCGATCCCCGGATGATTTGAGTTTGAGACCTCTGATGCCCTAAAGAATCGTCACCAGCCCCTAAAGAGTCGTGACCAGGCCCCAAAGAGCCGTACCAGGCCCTAAAGTGTTGTAACCAGGCCCTACTTGGGGGCAAAACACTTGAGAAGCGAGTGATTTTTATTTATTTTTTTGCTGTATCTTTATAGTGTAAACAGTTTGGAAATCTTGGTGCAAGAGCGCATCATGGGAGGTCATCCACGTAACACACATTAAAGGCAACCCAAGTTTCCGGCCCATTGTCAGCCTCATATTGTTAAACTCGACGATTGACGGCGTCACGTCTCAGAGTTTCGCCCAGGAATGCTTGTCAAATGAAAGTGGACCGAGAAGCAGTATTACATTCTGAAATTTAGATACAGGGCACATGGGGAGGGAAAAAAAAAACTGTGTCTAAGGTGCAAAGTAAACATAGGCCAGGGACGATAATCGGGTATGTAAGCGTTGTAATACACGAGCTGCCGTGTATGCACACTGCTGACAGGATAGCAGGGGCTGAATGCCCGACGAGGGAAGTGCAAAATTGGAGGATATCACATGCAAGGTAACGTGCCACCAACGGCTGATTGCACTCCGTCAGAGTACAAAAGAAGATAGTTGCACCAGTTGCCCCCCCCCCACAACCAAACCAAAATAAATTTTTAAAACCACAATTGTATGTAGTCTTTAAAACAGTGTGTGACTTAGAAATTGATTTCAGCACCGAAAAGCTACTCATTGTACCTCCATGGTCCTTAAAATTAACAACTTAGCCCTATTGCCTATGGCATAGTTCGTCTTCTCACTCTTGAAACAGCCGTCAAAATACCAGAGCGCCTTAAATTCACACAGGATTCATTGTGTCCTTCATAAGAAGTCTCAAACCTGATGTTAAGATATTCGACCGCGGCCCCCCCCCCCCAAAAAAAAAAAACTGCTACTAAGAAGTCTCAAACCTGATGTTAAAATATTCGCCCCCGGCCCCCCCCCCCCCAAAAAAAAAAAACTGCTACTACTGTTAGATTTACCGTAACTCTACCCGAGGTCCCGACTAATTCCTGTTCCGCATTCTCACAAAGGACATGCCCGCCACGCTGCTGTGCCTAAACTCTCTTCTGCTAGTCGTCTCCCTATCCCGAGAGGCTGCTCGTTGTCAACGGGGAAAAACTGCCCAGCAAGGGGTCGACAACAATGGAGGAGTGTAAACAAGGTGATGAGAGACCCTGCGGCTGATGTGGGGGCCCGATACACCCGACATACGCGCGGTCCTGACAACCCCCACACGAGGCGCATGTCAGGCCAGACGTAAAGATGTGCCTTATTTAGCCGCCGGTGAATGGATGGACGCGGTCTTGCTGAAGTGGAACACATGAAGGATGGAAGACGACGTTTCGGTAATGGATGTGCATTACATTTACGCAGAGTTTTTTGGGTTTTGTTTTTTTTTGTTTTTTTTTGGTTATTATTATTCAGAGTCATGGAGTCAGACCTTCTTTAATAATTTTATTCTGTCGCTGATTCTACGTATGTTGCGTAGTTATTTGCAAAGCCAAGTCACTTAGAGTTTTTATTATTTATTTATAATAAGTACAACCCCCCCCCACATACACATACAAAGGGGTGGGGCAAACTAAGGTTTTCGAGGTCAATCCGAACGCTTCCTATACATTGCCCAAGGCTATTACATTTCCCAAGGCTTCCTATTACATTACCCAAGGCTCCATATTACATTGCCCAAGGCTCCCTATTACATTGCCCAAAGCTCCGTATTACATTTCCAAAAAGACTCCCTATTACATTGCCCAAGGCTCCATAGAACATTGCCTAAGGCTCCCTATTACATTTCCCAAGGCTCCGTATTACATTACCAAAAAGACTCCCTATTACATTTCCCAAGGCTCCATATTACATTGCCCAAAGCTCCCTATTACATTGCCCAAGGCTCCCTATTACATTTCCCAAGACTCCGTATTACATTTTCCAAGGCTCCATGTTGCATTGCCCAATGTTCCATATTACATTTTCCAAGGCTCCATGTTGCATTGCCCAATGTTCCATATTACATTTTCCAAGGCTCCATGTTGCATTGCCCAATGTTCCATATTACATTTTCCAAGGCTCCATATTACATTGCCCAAGACTCCCTATTACATTTCCCAATGCTCTCTATTACATTGCCCAAGGCCTTCTAATACATTGCCGAAGACTCCCTATTACATTTCCCAAGGTTCCCTATTACATTACCCAAACCTTTTACCAAATTAATGTGCAATTTAAACCTAAAAATTACAATTGACCTCTGCCCCCTCCTTTTTAAATTAGCAACAAATATCTATGTTTACTTTTAATAATGTTTGCCCAATGTTTAGTAGTCTGTCCCTCATCTATAGTGTTCCTGATTGAAGTTCTGTGGCATATTACATGCGGGCTGATTTTTTGAGCTTGATGACTCCATTGAATCCTTTGCGTTAATTGCTCTGCTGGTTTAAAATGCTTCTTCCTTCATAAGAGTATTTATCTATGTTTTCAAAAAATGGATATGTCTATAGCACTTTTAAAAACTAGATATATATATATTTCCATTTATTTTTGGATGAAATAAAGAATCTTATCTAATCGTATCTACTACACCGACCCACAAACCCTTCTTTATCAAATCTGCTGGTACCAAACATAATCAGTCTAAATCAAATATTTGATCAAATCTTTCTAAAAAAAAATGCGTGAGAGCCATGAAATGAACTTGTGTGAGAGCCATGAAATGAATTTGCGTGAGAGCCATGAAATGAACTTGTGTGAGAGCAATGAAATGAACTTGTGTGAGAGCAATGAAATGAACTTGCATGAGAGCCATAAAATGAATTTGCGTGAGAGCCATGAAATGAACTTGTGTGAGAGCCATGAAAGGAACTTGTGTGAGAGCAATGAAATGAACTTGCGTGAGAGCCATAAAATGAATTTGCGTGAGAGCCATAAAATGAATTTGCGTGAGAGCCATGAAATGAACTTGTGTGAGAGCAATGAAATGAACTTGCGTGAGAGCCATAAAATGAATTTGCGTGAGAGCCATGAAATGAACTTGTGTGAGAGCAATGAAATGAACTTGCGTGAGAGCCATAAAATGAATTTGCGTGAGAGCCATGAAAGGAACTTGTGTGAGAGCCATGAAAGGAACTAGCGTGAGAGCCATGAAAGGAACTTGTGTGAGAACCATGAAAGGAACTTGTGTGAGAGCCATGAAAGGAACTTGTGTGAGAACCATGAAATGAACATTGGATGAGAGCCATGAAATGAAATAGCGGGAGTGCCATGAAAGGAACTTGTGTGAGAGCCATGAAAGGAACTTTTGTGAGAGCCATGAAAGGAACTTTTGTGAGAGCCATAAAATGAACATTTGGTGAGAGCCATGAAATGAACATTTGGTGAGAGCCATGAAATGAACATAATTGCAAAGTTTTCTTCAGTTCAATCACAAAATTCATGAACGAGAATGTGCTCCAACATTTTTTTTTAAAAGGTCGTGGGGAGGGGGGAGGGGGGGGAGAAAGGACAATTTGCCTTCACATTAGGACACCCCGATGGACAATTTGCCTTCACATTAGGACACCCCGATTTTTAAACGCCATCTCAGAATAGGATTCCCTAATTGCCTGAAATAAGAACTATGCGACATGTGTTAAAAAAAAAAAAATATTTATAACCGCAACTTAAACAAACAAAAAAAACAACCCCACAAGAAGCTCCGGCCTGTTAGTGCCGACCTCAGAACAGCATTTCCCCGAATTCCCGGAGCGCATTATTGTGTCAGCCTTGCTCGTCTTGGTTTGGAGTTCCTATACATCGGTCGGCAATTTTTTTTTTTAAATTTAAGTTGCGGTTATAAATACATGAGTGCCCCGCAAACATCGTTATTGTTTGACAGACGCACGACACAGCTTATCATTGTTGAATCAGACCTGAAAATAACGGCGCAATGACCTCGTTTTCAAGAAGAAAAAAAAAAAAAAATTGAAATGTTATTGCTATGTGTATGTATTTAGAGCACAGGGGACAGAAAAAATATCACTGAATTATAAATGTCACCGCGTGTATTTTAAACTTCATGTTCCCATGGATGGATCATGAGTTTCCCCAGAAGACTCGCCCCAAACCCCACACATCAACCACGAGGCGGCGCCCTGATTCCACCCCTGCGATCGTGTACGCGTCACAACCGAAGACTTGAGATATTCCCCCGCTCAACTGGCATCATTATACGTGGGCGAAACGCCTAAAATACCTGGCTAATGAACCCAAGATGCCAACATTCGCGGCTTGGACCGCGTACCTGAGGAGGCAATGGCATGGCCTTTCATTGAATAAGAAAACTCGATCATTAATTATAGACAAGTGATGGGCTCGGCTAAAAGAACTGCTACGGCCAGTCATTTTTACATCAATTCTTATATCTGTCATTTGAAAATATGTGTCATGTTATTAGAGGGTCAACAGGTGTTCTGTGAAAGATAAGAGGAACAAGGGAAACGGTCTCTACAGGGTCGCAAAAAATTAGCAACCCTAGACGTTGCCACTCTGGGGAATTTCCCTTCCATCCGTTTTCCAAAGTAAACTTAGGGGTCGTTCGCAAATTACGTCACGGAAAAAAATGACCTTTTTAGACCCCTCCCCCCCTGTCACGAAGTGTCACAAATTGTTTGCCCCCCCCCCCCCAACCGTGTCACGTCACACCTAAAAATATTCAAATCATTCATAAAATTCATAAATGAACCAAGATTTGATTCTATTCTTTAACATACTCCCATGAGGGATTAAGCCGTAGNAATTAGAAAAATTTAGATGTTAAAAAAAAAAAAAAATATGACGTCATAAATGTTTGCCCCCCCCCCCCCTGTCACGAAGTGTCACAAATTCTTGACCCCCCCCCCCTCCCAACCGAGCGTAACATTATTTGCGAATGATCCCTTAGCAACGTCTTCAAAAAGTGACCACTTAACCCTCAGACCGTGAGTCTTAATAACGTGTTGGTCAGTGTGCACCGATACGACTTAAAGACACGAGCTGTTTGTGCACATAAGAGAAAAAGGGGGTTGGGGGGGGAGCCATAATGGAAGACGAAATAAAGTAATTGGTGCTAAGAAAAAAACATCTTCATCACGCAAAATGTATTCTTATTAACGCTAAAATATAGCAATACAAATGCAATGGTAGGCTAATAGTGCACATCATTTTACGTCCAACATCTGTCTTATTTCTGTGTACTGGGGAAATTTGTCTTGTTACTGTACACTAGGGCTTAAGAAACTGACCTTCATTTCATAACAAAGACTTTCGAAACAACGGTCGCAATATGAGGTAAAGAGCGATTCCTTCTTGTGCCAGGGCTACGGAAAAAAACTTACAGAACACGAATGCCCCTAATAATAGTACACTAATGCCAGTGTTAATAGTACACAGATGCCTGCGTTAATTATTACACCAACGTCCATGTAAATGGTTAGCGAAAGTCCTCGCGCTTAAAATTGAACTTCATTGCTTTCAATAAAAGAACATTTAACTTTTATGGTCTGGGTGGAACTTGGTTACCCCGAATGCTATGGTTAATAAATCTCATTCCTTGCCAATAAACCCCACCCCCACCCCTTTTTTTTTTCACCAAGATCAACCGCCCGGCCCCCGCCCCTGCAGAACCCCCTTCCCTACAACCAGTTCAAATTCCCCCCCCCCCCCACCCTTCGGGGCATACCATTCCTCCGGATGATAAGAGCTGAATTCCAGAGTCCCGACCGTAGGGTCGTCAACGCTCTCCAGTGACAGTGGCGTGTTAACCGCTGGTGAATGCTTTCATACGGTGCCATCAGATCCGCTTTGATCCATTTATCATTATGTCACATTTGGGGCCAAGTTCAAATGGGAATAAACTGCTAGTGATACAAAACTACTCTCAACACTATCAGAATTCACCGTTACAAAATTTGTGAGAATTACTCTTTTTTTTTTTTTTTTTTTTTTTATTTTTTTTATAAATTTTAATTATATTTTGCAATTTTTAATATATTTTTTATTCAAAATTATAATTTATTTTCTTTTTTTTTTTTTTTTTTTTACAATTTTTTTAATTTTTTTTTTTTTTTTTTTTTTTTTTTTTAATTATATTATAAATTTTAAATATAATTTGCAAATTTTAATATATTTTTTAGTCAAAAATATAATTTAAGCAAAACAACATAGTTTTAAAATATATATATATTCTTTTAAAATCAATTTGATACTCTTTTCTTTAATTAAGAGATTTAATTGAAAATTATTTTAATAATATTTGTTTTTATTTTCAAAAATGTGTATATTTGTCTTGAATTTCTTTACTTCATTACGGCTACAAAGAACAGCCTTAGCCTGACTTGACGAAAGCTGTTTGTGAACGACTTATTTGTTTTTTGTGTTGTTGTTGTTGTTTTTTTTTTTTTACATTTCAAGCAATGTTACATGTTTGGTTGTGTAACAAATAAAGTGGGGGTGGGGGGGGGCAGGAGACAACAATTCCCGGTTGTGGCTTTTGTCACGTACCAGTTGCTAACATCTTGTAAACAAGGGAACTGTGGAATGTGATGCTCTGCACTGCTCGTCACGGTTCTGTTTTGTCAGTGGGTGATTTCACGTGACAACTATGTTGGTGTGTAACGCCATGGCGGTATGTAACACCATGGTGGTAAGCAACGCCATGTTGGTATGTAACACCGTGGTATTAGGTAACGCCATGTTGGTATGTAACACCATGGTGGTATGTAACGCCATGTTGGTATGTAACACCATGGTGGTATGTAACACCTTGGTGGTATGTAACACCACGTTGGTATGTAACACCATGTTGGTATGTAACACCATGGTGGTATGTAACACCACGGTGGTATGTAACACCACGTTGGTATGTAACACCATGGTGGTATGTAACACCATGTTGGTATGTAACACCATGATGGTCAGTAACACCGTGGTAGTATGTAACACCATGTTTGTACGTAACACCATGTTTGTAAGTAACGTCATGGTCATACGTCACACCATGTTAGCATTTACTCTCATGAAAACAGCAGGTTTTAACAATACATTTTTCATCTTGAGCTAGTTGTTCGGAAAGGAAAGTCAATCTTCTTTAAAAGAAAAAAACTTAAATTGTACTAATACACACACACACAAATATATATCTACACATATAACATTTATTTAGATCAGAGGCTTTCTATTTCATATTGATTTTTCATATGATTTTTACATTTGAATGTTCTCTGTTGCGCTTAACGTAAAATCCTTAAACCGTCTGGTGACAACAAGTTGTTATGAACTGCCACAACCGTCTGGTGACAACCCTTTTCTTATGAACTTCCACAACGTGCTGATGGCAACCCATTCTTATGAAATTCTACAACCTATTTGCCCTGTCCATTACATCTTTATTTCGTCAGGTGTTTGGTTTTTTTTTAAGGTAAACACTGTGCTGAAGTTAGATCGGTGTACAATTTCGGTTATTTCAATCAAACCTCAGAATTCCTTAATAAAAAATATAAAGAGTCCTTCAGCACAGTGGTCCCCAAATGGCGGTCCGTGGACCTTCACCGGTCCGCATGCCTAACGCTGCCGGTCCCCATAACATAAATATTTATTGTCAAATAGAAATAACATATAAAAATAAATCATGCACCGGTCCCTGGTAAAATTTCGAAACTTGTTCACCGGTCCGCCATACTTAAAAGTTTGGGAACCAGTGCGTTAGCAGATATTTTCACTGACTGTACTGAAACAGTCTCCAAGATGCGTTCCACGGAGTTAATAAAAAGCCACTGATAATGAATTAAGTCACTTCATGTGGCTGTTTGTTCGATTTAATACAACTATCAGAGGACTGTCAGGACCTAACGTCGTAAAAGCGGAATCTCTAGTGGCGTAGAAGGTCAGTGGTTTAACACCTAATCTATCCCACTTGTGTGTTTGTCAGAATCTACTTTTTTTTTTTTTTTTTTTTTTTTTTTAAGTTTCTCCAAACTTCTGTCCCAAACTTAACTTTCAGGCTGTACCTGACCTTCCTGGACACATACCACAAGCCGCGGTGTGTAGTCTCCCCATCGTCCATTCATCAAATACGCTGGGGTCGACCCCCCCGCCGCCCCCCCCCTAACCAAGCTCTTTATGCTGCTAATGAATTGTTGAAACGTGGCTTTGTCCGAGTCTGAAAACCACCAGGGGTCCGGTCATAAAACGTGTGTGGACCGAGACATCAAGTGAAATTTGGGGCAGTAAAACCATTTACTTTCTATACCCGTGGGACATGTTAACCACGGGAAGTGTGTGTGTGTGTGGGGGGGGGGAGGGGAGTGAATGGCCGTCGGCTAGGAATTAGTAGGCACCATAAAACGTTCGCCAGGGACATAATTTGCATTTCCCTCCATGAGAAGTGAGAGCCATGACTTGAAGCTTCACCTGGAAGTGAGAGCCATGACTTGAAGCTTCACCTGGAAGTGAGAGCCATGACTTAAAGCTTCACCTGGAAGTGAGAGCCATGACTTGAAGCTTCACCTGGAAGTGAGAGCCATGACTTGAAGCTTTACCTGGAAGTGAGAGCCATGACTTGAAGCTTTACCTGGAAGTGAGAGCCATGACTTGAAGCTTCACCTGGAAGTGAGAGCCATGACTTGAAGCTTTACCTGGAAATGAGAGCCATGACTTAAAGCTTTACCTGGATCTCTCTTCAAAAAAAAAAACTAAGACAACGGTGAATTTTTGTCAACAGGGCCATGTAGTAGTGTTGGAACGAGACGGCGGTGTCTCGTGAATAAGTAACCTCAAAAACAAAAACAAAACGCAGAAACAAAACATTGTGGTGGCAGTTATTTTTATCCCAGAGGGGGCATGCAGAGTGTGGGAGGAGGACATGCAAGGCACGAAAGTTTGTGTTTTCTGAAGTTTAACATAGAAATAATTGTTGGCGGGCATTTATCTCCAAGTACAAAAAAAAAACAAGAAAGGGGTAATTAGATTCAAACAGAGAGGGGTGTCCGTTGTCCGTTGTAAGAAGATGGAAGTGTTTGGGTTGGAAGTGTTTGGGTTGGAAGTGTTTGGGTTGGAAGGGTTTGAGTTGGAAGTGTTTGGGTTGGAAGTGTTTGGGTTGGAAGTGTTTGGGTTGGAAGTGTTTGGGTTGGAAGTGTTTGGGTTGGAAGTGTTTGGGTTGGAAGTGTTTGGGATGGTTGAGTTGTTTATTTCTCGTTTATTTTGTCTAATGGAGACACCAAATGTCGATTGTATTAATGGCAAGGATATTATTTTATAAAATCGGATTTACTGTTGCAATTTTGGTGTTCATAGTGATCATTTGTTTTCGAGCAATTTGCCGCAAAATGGCCTTTTGATTACAATATCGTCCCCCCACCCCACCTCTAACCCCCCCCCTCGACCGAATTCCTTATTTCATGTTTAATTTCACACTGGGAAACTTCAGTCTCAAAGTTATTGAAAGTTAATTTAGACATTTTCATTTTGCTTCGATGGAAGTTACCTCAAATATTCGACAAATATTCGGCCATCTTATCTTGCAAGTGTTAGTAAGTCCAGCGTACAGCTGTCAAACATGCCTAAAATATAGTGATGCAACAATTTCTTATCCTGCACAAACTTAATATATGCAGCACCATCCAAGAGTCCAGCGGTCCGCCAAACTAACAAGTTTTGGGGAAAAACTGATCTAGGCAGCTCTTTATAAATGTGACACAATACAATCTAGACATCCGTTTACCGTTTAGAAATGTGACAATACCATCTTAGACAGCAATTTATAGATGTGAAAAAGTTCGTACAGAAATGATATCCTATTGTACTCACTACACAAAACACTTGTCCCGCCGAAGCTTACATTTTTATTAAAAGGAGATACTGACGCTTTATTACGATTTATTTTACCAAGTCAAAGAAAGACAACTCTATATAAGATACATTCTCAAGGAAATGTTCAGACCCGCAAAACGTATACGAAATCTATGGGTAAAAACATTTTTAAAAATAGTGTTGAGAGATGTGCTATACTCCGATGAAATTAATCTTAAAAAACCCGAGTGCTAGCTATCGATGGTGGTCTTGTCAAAAACACCCTGGGCTTATTTTTAATATCCAACAATTTTCTTAATGCCATGAGACTTTAGCTCCCTATTTAATATATACATGCTTATTTAAAGGAGAAATTAAAATGTGTAAGCACTGAAGACTTGCCGGTCCATTGATACAAAAATTATTTCTCCGTCAAACATTTTCTAGATGCGCCAAAATAGACATGTTGGCAACAACACGCAAACGTCGAATAAATAAACTGAATATAAAGACCAACAATAGATGATGTATAGTCAATTTAATGTAATGTATATCAAAATGCCAAAAATGTATATGCTCAGTAATGTCATCTAGTTTTCCTTTAATCCGGCGAAAACCAACGTCTCATTTTTTGGGTTTCTTTGCTGCTTTTTTGGGAACCTCCTTAACCTGGGAAAGAATAAACAAACACAAACATTTACAATACCGTTCTTAACAATTCTAGTCGATGCATTAATTTGTTTTTGATTTAAATTGATGTCAAGGAAAGAACTCTTCGTCACATTCAGTCATGAGGCAGGCGTCTATAAATTCTGAAACATTCTCTATTAGGTGCCCTCACTACATGTACACCAGGTCTTGGAGGTCTTGGAGAGATTTCATTCCGATGTTTCGCGGTGTAAGGCAAAGATTGCTGCCCCAGCATGCATCAAGTCAGCCGGTCTCAGACCAGGGCATCTGCCCCAGCCGGTCTCAGACCAGGGCATCTGCCCCAGCCGGTCTCAGACCAGGGCATCTGCCCCAGCCGGTCTCAGACCAGGGCATCTGCCCCAGCCGGTCTCAGACCAGGGCATCTGCCCCAGCCGGTCTCAGACCAGGGCATCTGCCCCAGCCGGTCTCAGACCAGGGCATCTGCCCCAGCCGGTCTCAGACCAGGGCATCTGCCCCAGCCGGTCTCAGACCAGGGCATCTGCCCCAGCCGGTCTCAGACCAGGGCATCTGCCCCAGCCGGTCTCAGACCAGGGCATCTGCCCCAGCCGGTCTCAGACCAGGGCATCTGCCCCAGCCGGTCTCAGACCAGGGCATCTGCCCCAGCCGGTCTCAGACCAGGGCATCTGCCCCAGCCGGTCTCAGACCAGGGCATCTGCCCCAGCCGGTCTCAGACCAGGGCATCTGCCCCAGCCGGTCTCAGACCAGGGCATCTGCCCCAGCCGGTCTCAGACCAGGGCATCTGCCCCAGCCGGTCTCAGACCAGGGCATCTGCCCCAGCCGGTCTCAGACCAGGGCATCTGCCCCAGCCGGTCTCAGACCAGGGCATCTGCCCCAGCCGGTCTCAGACCAGGGCATCTGCCCCAGCCGGTCTCAGACCAGGGCATCTGCCCCAGCCGGTCTCAGACCAGGGCATCTGCCCCAGCCGGTCTCAGACCAGGGCATCTGCCCCAGCCGGTCTCAGACCAGGGCATCTGCCCCAGCCGGTCTCAGACCAGGGCATCTGCCCCAGCCGGTCTCAGACCAGGGCATCTGCCCCAGCCGGTCTCAGCCCAAGACAGCTGCCCCAGGCGGTCTCAGCCCAAGACAGCTGCCCCAGGCGGTCTCAGCCCAAGACAGCTGCCCCAGGCGGTCTCAGACCAAGACAGCTGCCCCAGCCGGTCTCAGACCAAGACAGCTGCCCCAGCCGGTCTCAGCCCAAGGCAGCTGCCCCAGCCGGTCTCAGCCCAAGGCAGCTGCCCCAGGCGGTCTCAGACCAAGGCAGCTGCCCCAGGCGGTCTCAGACCAAGGCAGCTGCCCCAGGCGGTCTCAGACCAAGACACCTGCCCCAGGCGGTCTCAGACCAAGACACCTGCCCCAGGCGGTCTCAGACCAAGACACCTGCCCCAGGCGGTCTCAGACCAAGACACCTGCCCCAGGCGGTCTCAGACCAAGACACCTGCCCCATGCGGTCTCAGACCAAGACAGCTGCCCAAGGCGGTCTCAGACCAAGACACCTGCCCAAGGTGGTCTCAGACCAAGACAGCTGCCCAAGGCGTGTCATCCAAGACAGCTGCCCATGGCGTGTCATCCAAGACAGCTGCCCAAGGCGTGTCATCCAAGACAGCTGCCCAAGCCTTGTTATCCAAGACAGCTGCCCAAGGCGTGTGGCGGTGTCATCCATAGACAGCCGGTGTCATGTCAAGCCAGCCGTGCCAAGCCAGCCGGTGTCAATTCAAGACAGCTGTCACAGCTGGTGTTAAGCTAGCCCGTTAGTACAATTATCTTAAATAGTAGGTAATGCGTTAGATTTTAGCCGATTTTTGCCAAGTAAGCTAGATATCAGACATTGTGTTGGGCAACGGGCTCCTCTGTAACAGGGATTCTTAACCCTTTGTAGCAACACGACCCATATCTTCATTTAAAAACATTTCCCGCACATTTGAAACCAAAAAAATACAGATAAAAATGCAGATAAAAATACAGATAAAAATACAGATAAATCTGATTTTCTGGGTCTTTCCGCACCCCTGACCCTGCATTCTCTCAATCCAGGTGCGGACATCCTTGTTGAAGAACCTACGGTCTATATAAGTCTATCATATACTGTCGAGGGATTTTAAGCTTTTAGCAGGTACTAGATAGGAAGGCGCCTATTGTATCATTTCAGGAAGGTAACTATGGCAGGTACTATTTCAGGGAGGTAATTAAGGCAGGTACTATGCCAAGCAAGCGTTTGTAGCAGACACTTTGCCCTAAATGCTAATTTGCCTTCTTGTTTGTTGTCATAACAGAGTTCCGTCCTAAAGTTATCTTTGTTCTCCCAGTCGTGTAAGCGCAAGGCTGTTCTTATGATAGCTCAGTCGCGCAGAAATAATATGGTTGGGGATGGTGTACAGGATGGTGTGACGGTCGACTGTACGGTACGTTTGGGAAGGTCGATGGGATGGGATGGGGGAACGGTCGATAGGATGGGATAGGGGAACGGTCAATGGGATGGGTTGAGAACGGTAGATAGGATGGGTTATCTGGCCGTCATACCAACCTAACAAACTAGCATATCTGGCCGTCATACCTTCCCAACAAACTCGCATAACTGACCGTCATACCTTCCCATCAAACTAGCATATCTGACCGTCATACCATCCTAACAAACTAGCATATCTGGCCGTCATACCTTCCCAACAAACTAGCATATCTGGCCGTCATACCTTCCCATCAAACTAGCATATCTGGCCGTCATACCTTCCCAACAAACTAGCATATCTGACCGTCATACCTTCCCAACAAACTAGCATATCTGACCGTCATACCTTCCCAACAAACTAGCATATCTGACCGTCATACCTTCCCAACAAACTAGCATATCTGACCGTCATATCTTCCCAACCAACTAGCATATCTGACCGTCATACCTTCCCAACCAACTAGCATATCTGACCGTCATACCTTCCCAACAAACTAGCAAATCTGACCGTCATACCTTCCCAACCAACTAGCATATCTGGCCGTCATACCTTCCCAACAAACTAGCATAACTGACCGTCATACCTTCCCAACAAACTAGCATATCTGCCCGTCATACCTTCCCAACAAACTAGCATATCTGGCCGTCATACCTTCCCAACAAACTAGCATATCTGGCCGTCATACCTTCCCAACAAATTAGCATATCTGGCCGTCTACATACCCTACAAACATACTAGCATAACTGGCCGTCTACATATCCTCCAAATAGACCGGCTATGATACACTCCAGCTGGAGTGGGTGGTGGGGGACCACAGATCACCCAGTGCAATGGGAGACGAGCCACCACCAATCCCTTCACTTGAGGCCAGGTGAAACTTTGCCACACTCGAAATGAAAAAACAACAATCGCAGTGGGTTTGAATGGGTCGACCGTTGTCTGGGCGACTAGGAATCTATGGCTATAAGGCAGGGCTGAGCCCGGTACTGACCTGAATACTCGGCAAAGCCGATAATTGAAACACTTGGCTCATACCCGGACCCGACTCAGTTTTACCCGGACCCGGTAAAAAACTGATCCGGGTCCAGGTTTTTAGAAAATGGTTACCTTTCTTTTCTCTGCATGTTCCGCCCAATGGGGGAGAAATAAAATGTGAATGTTTAGAACAGTGTTTCTCAACCTTTCTAATGCCGCGACACCTTAATACACTCCCTCATATTGTGACCCCCAACCACAAAATTATATCGTTGCTACAATAACTAGAGTATGTTTGTTCGTTTTTCCGATGGTCTTTGGCGACCCCTGGGGAAATGGTCGTTCGACCCCCAAAAGGATCGCAACCCACAGGTTAAGAACCGCTGATTTAGAGCCAGTACTAACGTGCCACTACAAGCATCCTGTCCAGACCACAAATACTTACCACCGGTCTTACACTTCCCTTTCCTGGTTTTTTATCGAGCTCCTGCAGAACGGTAAAATAAGGGGAAAATAAGTCATGCATTAAAACATTCAACGGCAAACAAAAAAATGGAACCACTAAAGACATCAAAAAATGGACCAGACTCTGACAGGGAATGATTATACCCATGGTGAATGCTTACAAGGAAGTCCACATTTTCTTTTTATAAGATAAGTCTAGTAATTAACTTTTACAAATGAATAACAGCAAGAACATTAAATCTATTAGGGGGGGGGAATATACCTTAAAAGTAACATACCAAGGGACATAACAAATTGAAGTAGCATTCCCTGCAGTGCCTCTGGATTAAAAAATAATTTAAACCTAGCTATAGCACACAAAGATTGTTTAAAATGTACTTACTTTTCCCTTCTTTCCTTTCTTGGACCTGTGAGAAAATTAATGTATTTATAATGATATCGATGGTAATATGTATTCTAAAAGTGTGCCTTATCACCATGCCCTATTATCGTGCCCTATTATCGTGCCCTATTATCGTGCCCTATTATCGTGCCATATTATACATTACCAATTCAAAACCATGTGATTGCTTCATTTTTTTAAAATAGATTTTTTTTTTCAATTTAAATCACCGGAGAGCAAAATCTATTGTTGCGAATTATTTTACAAACATTCTAACTTTTAAATATGGTGAACGCTAAGATAGCTGAGAGGACAGATCGGCTGAGAGGACAGATCGGCTGAGAGGACAGATCGGCTGAGAGGACAGATCGGCTGAGAGGACAGATAAGCTGAGAGGACAGATAAGCTGAGAGGAGAGCGATGGGAAGACATAAGCTTGGAAAATTTACATTGAATTAACAGGAAAAAAAAATTGACTATAAGGCATGGAATATATTATATATATATATATATATATATATATATATATATATATATATATATATATATATGGGAGAGAATTGAGCTGATTGGTAGATTGATGAGTTACAAGCTCTTAAATCATAAGTTTTCACAAGATACGACCATATTAAATTTTTGTTGAGTCATTATGACATCTGAACAAACAAATAATGACTTGAAACTTGTCATATCTCAAATTTAAACAAATCGTTTTAAGGATCGTCATTTGAAAGGTGCATCTTCATCGGCCTCACACCCCGTGCTGGTTTGTGTCTAAGAATCATAACGACAGAACCACTCACTTGTTCTCTTCAAAGTCGTAGTCCTCATCGTCCTGTGGAAAAAAAAAATCAAACACCAAATTGAACTTATCCATGCATCCATTTGCAAACACGATCTACCAGTTGCGAGCTCTGGCGACTTGCATGTGTTTAATGAAAGATTTCAGAACTATTTATTTCACTCTCTTCCCACCCCCCCCCACCCCGCCCCCCAAACCCCGTTTCTCTGTCGTATAACAAGTTATCCGCAACTTTTTATTTTAAAAAAAATAATACCAAGCAATCCCTGAATCTGCATCTTAAATATTTTAAACAATCCAACTTAAAATCTTTTAATTAAAGCCTTGGGGATAAAAATAAAAATAAAAAACAGTTTACAACTGACCTCATCTTCTTCATCGTCTTCACCCTCTTCGTCTTCATCGTCATCATCTTCCACGACATCCATTTTGGCTTTCTGCTGACAAAATGACAAAATGATTTTTTTTCCCCCATTCTAAAATATTGATGTGCATTTTAAACTGAATCGATCACCTCTGGTTTTAATTGTGTCAGTGAGACACGAAAAGATGTGTCCGTGTTCCTCCCAACACATCTCTCTCATAGTGAAGCTAAGGCTTCTTCACAACGCATGTCCATTCCAGTCTTGGGAAATAATACTCAGTTCGCTCAATTTTTCCGAGTTCTCACTTTTTGCCTAGATTTATTTGTTGGAGGGTTACATTGTCTAATATTTAGTTGTTTGTTTTTTTTTAATAGTGCTCTGTTGATTGCATGGGAGAGACGGCGTCAATTTGTTGTCATGATGTTTCCTATATATATGTGTGTGTTCATGATCTGACCTAAATAAGTGTTCATGATGTGTCCTAAAAATTATGTTGTGCTCATGTGTCCTAAAATTAAGTTGTGTTCATGATGTATCCTGGATAAATTGTGTTCATGATGTGTCATATATACGTGTGTGTTCGTGATGTCCTATATATGTGTGTTTATGATGTGTCCTTTAAACATGTGTGTTCATGTGTTCTATTTACATGTGTGTTCATGATGTGTCATATATATGTATGTGTACATGCGTCATATATATATGTGTGTGTGTTTATGATGTGTATCAAATGACTATTTTATGCCCCGTGCCACCAGTTTACCCATGTTACACAATTTACATCTTAATTTTGAATTTGTTTTGTTTTTTTGGTTGTTTTTTTACTTTTAGCATCCTGGACAAAACGATGAAACCCTAATGTATCCGTTTCTTGTTTTGTCAAGTTCCACAATGTTATTAATGAATCGAGACTTCACACTTGCGATTATAGTATTTCCGATTATCAGTATTTCATTTAAGTGACATCTTCTGACGGTCATAGATTGGTCATGGGATATTATATACATAGCAACGACAAGATGCTGCCTATTGACACTCTAAAAATGCATTAATAAGGGAAAGTATATAGTCGACAAAGGGCAAACGCGAGAACTGTCCATTGAAATGCGTGTACTCTAAGATCACGGGAAAATGAGCCAACCATTCACACAATCTGTCTACACCGCCACACCACCATACATTTTACACATGGGATACGAACGCCTCTTACCCTCAGACATACCTTTGGTTTCTGTGGTTTCAACAGACATACCTCTGGTTTCTGTGGTCTCAACAGACATACCTTTGGTTTCTGTGGTCTCAACAGACATACCTCTGGTTTCTGTGGTCTCAACAGACATACCTTTGGTTTCTGTGGTCTCAACAGACATACTTTGGTTTCTGTGGTCTCAACAGACATACCTTTGGTTTCTGTGGTTTCACTGCAGCTTTCCTCTTCACGGTCTTCTTGTTGGTATCCTCCTCCTCCTCCTCGTCCTCAACATCTTCCTCCTCCTCATCCAAATTGGAGCCGTCTGACTCAATCTGACTCAAGTCACCCAGGTTATCGTCTTTTGGGTATTCTGAAACCAAAGAAGTGAACAATTTTTATTTACGAGGATACAATATACATGTTCGTATGTTCAAATAGAAATGACAAAATCTTGCATTTGTTGTGAGACCAACGTTTCCAAATTCAAAAATAAGGTTTGGAATGGGGGGGGGGGGGGGGGGGGGTTCCACTCGGGATTCAAAAACAAGTTAAACTTTATTCAGTTTAAGTCAATAACTTACCTAAAAGTGAAACAGCTAGAGGGGACGATGGCATTGGTAATTAATTACATTTTGATGGCGAGTGTAAAATATTACATTTTGATGTTAGTAAAATATTACATTTCGATGGCGTCGGTCAACTATTACATTTTGATGGCGTTGGTAAACTACATTTTGATGGCGTTGATAAACTATTACATTTTGATGGCGTTGGTAAACTATTACATTTTGATGGCGTTGATAAACTATTACATTTTGATGGCGTTGATAAACTATTACATTTTGATGGCGTTGATAAACTATTACATTTTGATGGCGTTGGTAAACTATTACATTTTGATGGCATTGATAAACTATTACATTTTGATGGCGTTGATAAACTATTACATTTTGATGGCATTGGTAAACTATTACATTTTGATGGCGTTGGTTAACTATTACATTTTGATGGCGTTGGTAAACTATTACATTTTGATGGCATTGGTAAACTATTACATTTTGATGGCGTTGGTAAACTATTACATTTTGATGGCGTTGGTAAACTATTCTATTTTGATGGCGTTGATAAACTATTACATTTTGATGGCGTTGGTAAACTACATTTTGATGGCGTTGGTAAACTATTACATTTTGATGGCGTTGATAAACTATTACATTTTGATGGCGTTGGTAAACTATTACATTTTGATGGCGTTGGTAAACTATTACATTTTGATGGCGTTGGTAAACTATTACATTTTGATGGCGTTGGTAAACTATTACATTTTGATGGCGTTGGTAAACTATTACATTTTGATGACATTGGTAAACTATTACATTTTAATGGCATTGGTAAACTATTACATTTTAATGGCATTGGTAAACTATTACATTTTAATGGCATTGGTAAACTATTACATTTTGATGGCGTTGGTAAACTCATATTTTGAGGTAATTGCCTAAGACGTTTTCCGATTTCTGGTGTAATCGAAACTCACCAAGTAAATGGTTGCCAGAAAGAAACACGGGACCACTGCCTTCAGCCAAAGTCAAGGTAACTCCATTTTTCCCAGAGATTGTAAAATCAAGATGAGCCTTTGGAGTACGGTCAAGGTCAATGGGGAAACAAAGGAAGTTATTTTAAAAAATACTACAAAATCATGACGAAAACAGCTTCACATGGGACCCAATAAAAAAAATTACATTCAGTGATTTAAAGCTTACTGACACCTTAAACATTGTGGCTAATGTGTGCGTCCAAATGTTTGCCAAACAGCTGGTGCTTGAGACATTTCTCACTTTTTCCACGTTAAGAGAGTTCCTAATTCTAGTTTAATTTGTCTAAACTCGATTCAAGAAAGATGCGTAGTGCTTTTTAAAACAGTACCAATCATACATTTATTTATTTTTTTTAAAAATAGCATACTTTAAATCTGAATGATTTCTCTCCCTTCCTTTCACAGTCTCATCCAATCCTTGTTCACGGCCAAACCATGGCAACGGCAATGATTTGAAAGAGAAACAACCCCATTTTCCCCTTTCTCCTCGATAATACAAATTTCTTTTCTAAGCAATCTCACCAAACAGCCGTGTTGCCCAACAGCCGTGTTGCCCAACAGCCGTGTTGCCCAACAGCCGTGTTGCCCAACAGCCGCGTTGCCCAACAGCCGTGTTGCCAGCCAAACAGGCGTGTTGCCAGCCAACAAGCGTGTTGCCAGCCAACAAGCGTGTTGCCAGCCAACAGGCGTGTTGCCAGACAACAGGCGTGTTGCCAGCCAACAGGCGTGTTGCCAGCCAACAGGCGTGTTGCCAGCCAACAGGCGTGTTGCCAGCCAACAGGCGTGTTGCCACCCAACAGGCGTGTTGCCAGCCAACAGGCGTGTTGCCACCCAACAGGCGTGTTGCCACCCAACAGGCGTGTTGCCACCCAACAGGCGTGTTGCCACCCAACAGGCGTGTTGCCACCCAACAGGCGTGTTGCCACCCAACAGGCGTGTTGCCA
>CAXITT010000033.1:123719-128719 GCA_964033795.1 Lymnaea stagnalis
GCTGTCTAAAGAGGCTGTCTAAAGAGGCTGTCTAAAGAGGCTGTCTAAAGAGGCTGTCTAAAGAGGCTGTCTAAAGAGGCTGTCTAAAGAGGCTGTCTAAAGAGGCTGTCTAAAGAGGCTGTCTAAAGAGACTGTCTAAAGAGACTGTCTAAAGAGACTGTCTAAAGAGACTGTCTAAAGAGACTGTCTAAAGAGACTGTCTAAAGAGACTGTCTAAAGAGACTGTCTAAAGAGACTGTCTAAAGAGACAGCCACAAGGCACTGCCACAAGGCACTGCCACAAGGCACTGCCACAAGGCACTGCCACAAGACACTGACACAAGACACTGACACAAGACACTGCCACAAGACACTGCCACAAGACACTGCCACAAGACACTGCCACAAGACACTGCCACAAGACACTCGCAACTTTAGATTATTCATTCGACTCCTAACGACCAACCTGTTTAATAAATAACGAGTGTTCGATGTAGTCATCGTCGTCCTCATCGTCATCAAGGTCTCCTGAGTTCATGACCCACGTCACAGACCGTGTGCTTGAGTTCAGTTCAGCACCTGGCGATAGCGAATAAAGCTCAATCGTATCTCGTCATTGCAATACTTATATTTGACAAATCGCATTTCGTAATTGCAATGCTCATATTTCACAACCAGTTTGTAAAAGTTAAATATTTCTGACTATTTCAAGCGCACGGCAATGAGCTAATCCCCTATGATGCTTACACCAAAAGTATTCCATGTCAGCGACTCCAATGGCAGTCTTGGTGTCACTTTTTTCAGACATATTTCTGGAGCGGTTGGCCATGTCTCTTCTTAATCACCAACAACCGTTCGACTACACTGAGGGTCCTGTTTGAACTGCGGAGTCTTGTCGAACTGAATGCACGGACTCAGTGTTACCACGAGTGTGCAGCGGTGGACGAGATGAGCAGTGACACACCTACGGTTGGATGGACTCGGGCTTTTCGTGAATTCGTACTCACGTAATCTTTTTTTAAAAAAATAATTTCCCTGTTAAAATTGACCTCAAACTCAAAGGTTCTAAATCTAATGTCTTACCACCAATATTTAAAAAAAAAAAAACGCCCAGCTGTCTAAGTATATTCAGGCTTCATCTTTTATCTTTATTTAATTTATAATTATTTTTTTTTAAAATTAAAGGTCTTTTTTTAAAATAAACCTATTTATGTAAAGGTTTCTAATAATTACTTGACAAAAGTCATATTAGGGGTCAAATACCTAATTTTGAGAATATTTTTCCCCATCGCCCCAAACTGATGTAAATAGTGGGGTAACTGGGGTAGCGAGTTCGCAGTGAAGAAGTTACTATTTTTAATTTTTTTTTTTTTTTAAATATCCAGAAATAATTATGTGTGTCTTGCTTGTGTCAGAGGGGATCCTTATTGGTCATGTAATCGCGAGTTGAGACCCCCGGGAGTGTGTCAGAGGGGATCCTTAGTGGTCATGTAATCGCGAGTTGAGACCCCCGAGAGCACAGCGTGTCGTCATCATCCTCATTAATATCCCGGATGATAAGCCGAAATGTCTTCACGAGAATTAGATTGACTGTTGAACATTGTCCTAACTAATTTAAAATGATAAAAAAATCAATGTCTCCCGTTTCCAAGAAATAACACATGATAGAGAGTGAGAAAGAGTGAAAGAGAGTGAGACAGAGTGAGAGCGATAGAGAGAGAGAGAGAGAGAGTGAGAAAGTGAGAGAGAGTAAAATAGAGAGAGTAAAATAGAGAGAGTGAGAGAGAGGGTGAGAGAGAAAGAGAGAGTGTGAGAGAGAGATAGAGTGGGAGAGGGAGGGTGAGAGAGAAATATAGAGTGAGAGAGGGTGAGAGAGAGTGAGAGAGAGTATGAGAGAGTGTGTGAGAGAGAGAGTGATAGAGAGTGAGAGAGAGTGAGAGAGTGAGAGCGAGGGGGAGAGAGAGTGTAAGAGAGAGAGATTGAGAGAGGCAGTGAAAGAGAGAGTGAGAGAGAGGGGAAGTGTGTAAGAGAGAGAGGGAGAGTGAGTGAGAAAGAGAGAGAGGGGGAGAGAGAGTGAGAGAGAGTATGAGAGAGAGTGAGATAGATAGAGACAGAAAGTGAAGGTGAGAGAGAGAGAGAGTGAGACAGAGAGAGGGAGAAAGAGAGTTAGAGACAGAGAGAGTGAGAGAGAGAGAGGGGGAGAGTGGGAGAGTAGAGAGAGAGAGAATTATAAGGAAAGGATGTTATACCAATTTGCATCATAGTATTGTTAATGACTTATGGAATTTTCCGAAAATGAAACACTAGGTACATCCACTGCTGCATTGTTTCACTGTATCTACTCCTGATGTCCAGTTGTTCACTGCCTCTACTCCTGATGTCCATTTGTTCACTATATCTTCTCCTGATGTCCATTTGTTTACTGTATCAACTCCTGATGTCCAGTTGTTCACTGTATCTACTCCTGATGTCCAGTTGTTCACTGTATCTACCTGATCTCCAAATACGCTATGCACCTTGATCTTCGTTTCTCGTCTGATACCGCTGCTGTCCCAAAAAGTGCTGCAGAGTCTGTCAAATATTGCGAGTTTGCGAGTCTGGCATTTATTTCGTCATCCATGACGACATATCTGGACATGTACAGTAGGAATCTGTACGTGCGTCAGTGGCCAGAAGTGTTTACTGGTTTTTGTACGCAAGTCATCCATACCATGCACATTAATACTATAATAATAACAATTAGAAATAGACTGCGGTAGTTCTGATAATCGAAGTTTCGATTGAAAAGTTTTTAAAAGACTGATGTAAATGACAAAAACCAGAAGAAAAAAAAAAAATCATTTTATTTCCTCATTAAAAAAAGGGCCATTGAAACATCAATTTCGGGTTACGAAGCGCCTCATTTGTCAAATATAAATAAAGAAAGTTGGAACACAATGAGCCTAGGCCTAGACTTCATTAATTTTACAATTACTCTCTTTTATATTGCATTTTTAAAATGTCAAATACACACACAAAAGTTTGTATTTATTTCGATAAAGTGTATTCCTCTTATTTGAAACATAAATTCAGGTCCTTTTTAGGCTTCTTGCAAGGCAGCGTAAGTGAAACATTGCGTTCAGAATAATCGATGACACCTCGGTAAATAGACTGACCTTGACTGACCCTTGATCCAAAGCAAAATTTAATGTCAGACATTGAGAAACAAAATGTAAACAAAAATCACATTATGTTTAAGATCTAAAAATTATAAGATCATATAAGGGTCAATTTTGTGTCAAATTTCAAAATGAGAAATAGATGAATTAAAATGAATTATGAAGTTAATTGTAGATTACATACATAATTGATTTTAAATAAATGATGGACCATGTGAATACAAGTGTAGCGTAGGAGTCTAGTCACCCAGTAATTTCTGTCTAGTGTAGGAGTCTAGACACCCAGTCGTGTCTGTGTGGCGAAGGACAGCATTTCAAGCATTTGTAGTATCATTTTTAAATTATCATTTTTCAACTATCGTAAATTAAAGGTCGTTAACCAATAAAATTATTTCAGAGTTTAAAATTATTTACTTGTTATCTCCTCTCCAAGAACTTTTTATTTGACAAAAAAAGTAACTATTAGATGAAAAGAAAAGAAATGCATTAAAAAAATATTTCACTATTTATTTGGTAATAGTTGGCATTGAAAATGAATTTCACTAAAGAATTTGTATTTGATTAATAAGTTATTAATTACTTGACGTCTTCCGGATATGGAAGTTTGTGGTTATTTTTGTTGTTTTTTTTAACAACATCCTTTGACCGAAGTAGAAATGGAGGTCTTAACCCCGTACCCCGAAAAAAAAGGTGTAAGAGTCTAGACACCTAGGCTGCAATTCCTTTGTAATTATATGGCCCCATCCATCTTTCTTGGTCATGTATCACAGGAATAATTTTTTTTTTTTTTTTTTTTTTTTTTTTTTAAATTTTTGGTTACAGAAATACATTATTTGAAGAATAAAAGCCCTATCATCACTATAAATAATAAAATGTTGATTCTATAAAAAGATGTAGTAATACAAAATATAATTTTAAAAACGCATTTCCATTTTTAGTGAAAACTGGCGGTGCACAGTGCAATAAATTCAACGTTGGACCATAGGAAATTCAAACCTGATTGGCCATCTAAATTTACAAACTGCGGTATTTCATTGATAACTTCCGTTAACATTTATTAGATTAACACAGCGTAGTAGGGCAGTAACTGCTTTGAGTTGCTAATCATAATTACAAATCAGTTTATGCAAGAAACGACATGTTGGTAAGTGCTCTTATAATTTCTGCAGGCCCGTTCTTAGGCATACGCTGACTACGCATCTGCGTAGGGCACCGAACGCGAGGGGGCCCCCGTGAGGCGCCCTCGATATATGTCCATATATTTCAGAAGTACACATTTTCTCTAGTGGCGGAATTATCAATATTGTTAGTGGTTACACGCGAGCAAAGAGGAAACATTGATGAAGGCAGAATGGAGATGCCGCAGTGGTGGGTGGTGTTTTCTCCTCAGCTCGAGGGAGCTCCACCCCCCGGAACCCCCCCCCCTTCCGGGGCCCCCAACCTATGCTCCATGCTTAGGGCCCCCAAACTCCTAAGAATGGCTCTGATTTCTGTTGAATAATTAAATGTATTCAATATTATTACCAATTACTAGCATTAGTGTTTATTCCTATTGATCACTACGTCATGGTTTAATGTTACCAATTACTAGCATTAGTGTTTATTCCTATTGATCACTACGTCATGGTTTAATGTAAAGCAGGGTGTCAAACTCAATCGCTTGGCGGACCAAAACTCAAATCACATGTAAGGTTGCGAGCCGAACAGGATAAACATTCAATAAGCGGAAAATTAATAATTTTTTAAAAAAAAAAAACATTCATATAAAAAAACAGAAAAAAGTTTTCATAATTAAAAATCATTGGCATACTAATTTTCGTTCTAATGCCAATTTGTCAGTGCTGGATGTTTGGCACATTTTCT
>CAXITT010000033.1:131219-176963 GCA_964033795.1 Lymnaea stagnalis
TCTTGCCACTGGATATGGTGGGCTCGGACGAGAGAGTGAGGTTGACGCTGCGCATCTTCCTCACTTTAAACAAAAGTCACCCGCGCAAGTCATCAGTCACCAGACGACTCGATGGTCATCGTCGATCCTCGACGGAGGAACAACACACATGTGACAAATACAGACAGTTTAAGACATCGTCATTTAAGGACATTTTTTTAATTTTTCTCTTGAGCAGTGTGTGTACAAAATGATGCATCGTCTGTTCAAGAAAATGATCTTCTACTTTTTAGTGCGTTTAAACTCGTCTTTGTGAGAAAGTCTTTCTTAAAAGTTTTTTTTTTCTTCCATATATATTTTTTTTAAATTAGGTATCCAGACGTTGAGGCAGACAATAGCGAAACGTTGAAGGTATAATATAGTCCAACAACAAATCCGTGTGTCCTAGGTGATAATAGGGTGCTGCGTGGCCGAGTGGTCTAAACTGAGCAAATGTCAAGGTGATGGTCTGGAGTTCAATCACCATCGAAGCCCAGTCAAGAAATAACATGGATGAGACTCGTCAACCTTGGATGGCAACCTGAATGGAGTCCCGTAGGCGGATAACATTGGCACAATGAAACATTCCGACACCTGCGACGCTACTGGTGCCAAGCGGTATCATCCCTTATTCCCTTGAGTTTACCCAGCGATAAGGAGAGACGCAATTTGCTGCGGGGAACTAGCATTTTATACTAGAAGAATAATTTTGTAAACCTTGTGGATTTCCTGCGAATTCCACACTATCGTCAAATTGTGACGGACGGATGCCAGCAAAAAAAAAAAAAAAAAAAAAGGTAATAATAACCCAGATTGCTATTTACTTTACACTACACAGTTCTTTCGTTATTGAATTTTTTTTTACTGTCCTTAAGATTACGTCGCTTATTTCAAATCTACTAGATCAGTGGTCCCCAAATGGTGGTCCGTGGACCTTCACCGGTCCACATGCTTAACGCTGACCGATAACATAAATATTTATTGTCAAATAAAAGTATAAAAATAAATCATGCACCGGTCCCTGGTGAAATTTCGAAACTTGTTCACCGGTCCGCCAAACGTAAAAGTTCGGGAACCATTGTACTAGATAACTTGACTGCCCTACGTCGACTGTATCCATTCTGTTGACTTCTCCTTCTATCGATCTATCGAGCTCATTCAAATCCCACAATACCGATCTCCTAAATCAAAGGATGTGACGTCACACATAAGTACGCAAAAATACCCTTAGCAACCAAATCTCGTAACTAAACACAACAAATACACAACGAACTCGTTCAAGGAACAAACAACAATGAGATACTGTTCCGACTCCGGTCATTTGTGACGATGTCGTTAATGGAGGATTTTTTTTTTACGTTAAGTTTGTCTAATTAAAAATAGAAATCCTTTTCATTATGGTTATTTCGGTATTCATTTTTTTAAAATGCAGCAGGACCGTCTTAGCAGTATCGGTCGCTCTGGGAAAAGAAATGCACTGAGGACCAACTCCCCTACCCGGCCCCTATTCCCACTAACATATTCAAAACTTAGGGCCCACATTAGCCCATGCGTTATGCCTATAGTTTCTTTCAGACAATTTCATCCCGGAAATGGGGGTGAGAGCGTAACATCTATCAGTGCCAAAATTAGGAATAATGTTGCCCAGAGCCAGGCCCCCATCGGCTTCCCCCCCCCCCCTGGTTATACATAAATATATATTCATTCTGATCACGGCGCCCTCTGAGGTTTCTTGGTCATAGCTTGGCTTAGCTTTGCCCTTGGAATCTGTCTAGTCCAAACAAAATCACAAACTAAAGGAAAATAATTTTTAAAAAATTAAAATTCACCAAAAAAATTCTAATTGCTAGCATTCAGTGATTTTTTAAAAAATATTATTTTATTATTTTTTTTTGTGTGTTGTTGTTAATACATGGTGCCGGTATTGTCACTTAGATGGGGGAGGTAGAAAAAAATCGAGGGCGCCGAAGGTTCCCAAACGAAACTGGGTGTGTGGCTTTGGACAGGTCTCGGCGAGTAGATCCTCAACAGAAAATTTTGATAAATTCATTATAAATTAAAAAAAAATAATAAAGTGATACTGTATATTTTAATGTGTTTTAAGTGCTAAAAATATAAATGTAAAATCATGTCCCCTAACCAGGATTTATTATTCTGAAGAGTTTTTTTTTTCTTCTTTGGTTTCTTTGCCGCCATTATGGGTGGTCACACCAACCATAACCTGTAATAAATGGACAAATAAAATAAATGTATTATAATTAAGTTTTTTTATTATTATTATTTTTAAATAATTATTTAAATTGCATGTTTATTTGTTTTTTTGTTTGTTTGTTTTTTTTNAAAGGGGGGGGGGATTTCAGATGTTGGGCGGGGAAGTGGCATAAGGCAGAGATGGCGGTCCCCCCCCCCTCCACTTCATGGATGATTTTCATTTTATGGTGGGTTGGCATTTTAGACCTGCTGCAGAGTTATGTCGTGGAAGGGGAGGTGGCAAAAGTCCTTAGCCCACCCAGGGTGGCACTTACCATAGCAACGCCACTGAGCAGCGCTAAAAAAGTAAGCATTACGGTTACCAGGGTAAGCTATAGCTCCCTACCCCCCCCCCCACTTTTCAGCTAACATGAACTAAATTCAGTTTAGTTGTCGGTATGCTTTTGGCTCCGCCAAAGTTTTATCACTGTAGTCTATATAGCCCAAGTGTGTATAGGGCCCAAATATACAGCCCAACTATAGAGCCAAACTATGCATAGGGCCCAAATATACAGCTAAACTATAGAGCCAAACTATGCATAGGGCCCAAATATACAGCCCAACTATAGAGCCAAACTATGCATAGGGCCCAACTATAAAGCCAAACTATGCATAGGGCCCAAATATACAGCAAAACTATAGAACCAAACTATGCATAGGGCCCAAATATACAGCCTAAATATAGAGCCCAACTATGTGTATAGCCCAAATATGGCCCAACTAAACAGCCCAACTATATAGCCCAACTATGTATATAGATCAAATATACAGCCCAACTATAGACCCCCTCTATGTATAGAGCCAAAATATGTATAGAGCCCAAATATGTATAGAGCCCAACTATATATACAGCCCAACTATGTCTACAAAAATTAAAGGAAATAATAATTTCGTCCGTTTAAGAAAAGCATCTTAAGTAAACCCCATCCAGTTTGTATGTTTTTAGAGGTATTGTCCCAGCCATGTGTGTTTTTAGAGGTATTGTCCCAGCCATGTGTGTTTTTAGAGGTATTGTCGCAGCCATGTGTGTTTTTAGAGGTATTGTCCCAGCCATGTGTGTTTTTAGAGGTATTGTCCCAGCCATGTGTGTTTTTAGAGGTATTGTCCCAGCCATGTGTGTTTTTAGAGGTATTGTCCCAGCCATGTGTGTTTTTAGAGGTATTGTCCCAGCCATGTGTGTTTTTAGAGGTATTGTCCCAGCCATGTGTGTTTTTAGAGGTATTGTCCCAGCCATGTGTGTTTTTAGAGGTATTGTCCCAGCCATGTGTGTTTTTAGAGGTATTGTCCCAGCCATGTGTGTTTTTAGAGGTATTGTCCCAGCCATGTGTGTTTTTAGAGGTATTGTCCCAGCCATGTGTGTTTTTAGAGGTATTGTCCCAGCCATGTATGTTTTTAGAGGTATTGTCCCAGCCATGTATGTTTTTAGAGGTATTGTCCCAGCCATGTGTGTTTTTAGAGGTATTGTCCCAGCCAGAGTCAAGCGAGCGATGTCAAACCAGCCATTATCAAGCCAGCCAATGACATGCCAATGTTAAGCAGCCAGTGTCAAGCGAGAAAATGTCAAGCCAGCCAGTATCACGACAGCTGATGTAAAGCCAGCCAATGTCAGGCCAGCCATTATCAAGCCAGCCAACGTAAAGCCAGTTTCAAGTTTCAGTGCCAAGCCAGCCAGTGTCAAGCCGGCTGAAGTAAAGCCAGCCAGTGCCAAACTAGCCAGTGTCAAGCCAGCTGAAGTAAACCCAGCCACTGCCAAGCCAGCTGAAGTAAAGCCAGCCACTGTCAAACCAGCGGAAGTAAAGCCAGCCAGTGTTAAGCCAGCTGAAGTAAAGCCAGCCAGAGTCAAGCCAGCTGAAGTAAAGCCAGCCAGTGCCAAACTAACCAGTGTCAAGCCAGCTGAAGTAAACCCAGCCAGTGTCAAGCCAGCTGAAGTAAANGCCAGTATCACGACAGCTGATGTAAAGCCAGCCAATGTCAGGCCAGCCATTATCAAGCCAGCCAACGTAAAGCCAGTTTCAAGTTTCAGTGCCAAGCCAGCCAGTGTCAAGCCGGCTGAAGTAAAGCCAGCCAGTGCCAAACTAGCCAGTGTCAAGCCAGCTGAAGTAAACCCAGCCACTGCCAAGCCAGCTGAAGTAAAGCCAGCCACTGTCAAACCAGCGGAAGTAAAGCCAGCCAGTGTCAAGCCAGCTGAAGTCAAGCCAGCCAGAGTCAAGCCAGCTGAAGTAAAGCCAGCCAGTGCCAAACTAACCAGTGTCAAGCCAGCTGAAGTAAACCCAGCCAGTGTCAAGCCAGCTGAAGTAAACCCAGCCAGTGTCAAGCCAGCTGAAGTAAAGCCAGCCGATTTCTACACAGCTGGTGTCAAGCCAAGCATGATCAAAGCAAGAATCTTAAATCTCATCTCAAAAGGCCCTCGGGATCATTGAAACTCAGCAAACCAAGGGACGTTTGTAGGAATAAAACCACTCTATTTACCGGTAGTTGCATTTGGTTTAAAAATCATTCGAATCCTCGCTCGAGTCATTTCTCCACTGAGCCATGCCACCCAAATCAATTTCCGTGCTGAAGTCCTGTATCCCTTTAACTATGGTACCAAAAGATTTTGAAAAGAAATTTCCTTTTTTACTCTTTTTTTTCTTGGGCCTGTAACAAAAACAAATGTACTTGATTACACACACTCATATATATATTATATGAGAGAGAGAGAGAGAGAGAGAGAGAGAGAGAGATTGGTGTTCGATTTTGATACTGAAAAATATGCCCAATTAATGTGCGTAACAAATTCAAAACAGCAGCGAATGTTTCATATTTTGTTTATATCAGAAAGCACAAAGACAAAAGAATTGGTTCATACTAAAAGACGATACGATCGCTCAAACGGCTCAAGCGATGGGGCAGACTGGTGCTTGGAAAATTATACATTCCATAAATTGTGTGATGCATTTTTTTTTTAAAAGTTTGATTGTTAATAATAATTGCAACATGTCTTAACATATGCTTAGACCTTATTGAACTGGGAATTGGTTTTAATAATTAAAAATAATCTCGTGGCTGATGACTTCAGCTGTAATTAGAAAATCTTGAGCTTCAGCTTGAAAAGTTGGCTACTTCTACCGGGTACGTGTTCGAAAGATCAGCCCCACGTCTGTATTGGTTTGTGTCGTTAAAAAAATTTCCCTTGTTTAAACTCACTTCTTGTTTTTAACAAGCTCACTGTTCTTGTCATCCTAAAGGAGAAACGAAACAAGAATGTAATATATTCATACATGCATTTTCAGATACGATCTTTTAGTTCTAACAGAGCCGTTCTTAGGCATAGGCAAATTAGGCGGCCGCCTGGGGCCCCTCTGCCAAAAAAAGGGGGGGGGGCACCGGGCGCTTTTTTTTTTTTAGCCCACAACTTGCAAGTCCATATATTTCAGAAGTACAACTTTTCTCTAGTGGCAGAATTATCAATTTGGTTATTGTTTACACGCGAGTAGAGACCGACCGAATTTCGGTTTGGGCTTTGGCGCTGAAAGTGGCCATTTGATCACCTTCGGCCTACTTATATATTCATACATGCATTTTCAGATACGATCTTTTAGTTCTAACAGAGCCGTTCTTAGGCATAGGCAAATTAGGCGGCCGCCTGGGGCCCCTCTGCCAAAAAAAGGGGGGGGGCACCGGGCGCTTTTTTTTTTTTAGCCCACAACTTGCAAGTCCATATATTTCAGAAGTACAACTTTTCTCTAGTGGCAGAATTATCAATATGGTTATTGATTACACGCGAGTAGAGACCGACCGAATTTCGGTTTCGGCTTTGGCGCTGAAAGTGGCCATTTGATCACCTTCGGCCTAATTTCAGTTTCGGCCGAAAGAGATGGGGACTTTCGGCCATCTCGCTGAAAGTGACTGGGTTTTTCGGTCCTCTACCAGAGGTCAGACCGTCTGTCTCTAGGCCGGCAATCCGATATTCATTATTACTGGTCGTCTAGCTGTCATCGTATGTTATATTATACTTTGCGAAAACTGCTCAAAGCTGCATGATGACTTACTTGTCCTTTATTTCCAAAAAATTAATTTTTAATTTTTAAGGCAAATGTAAACAGTTTTGTGGAAGAAAAACAAGTGGGAGGGGAAAGTTTTTATCATTATTTTTGTTTTAATTTTTTTCAAAAATAAAATTTGGAACCCTGTATTTATTTAATTCTTTCATTTATGATATTCATTTTAAATTATCATTGTCATGCTCATCAAATTTGTCATAGGCAAAGGTGAGTAATATTTTTTTGCATAATCCTAAGGAATGGTAATATTTCTCCTATTATTATTGTTTATTTTTTTTTTAAATTAAGGAAACCTAGGCTTTTTCAATTCATTCATTTCGTGAAATATATATCTGTTTAAGTTTAACATTCGAACTAAATTCGTAGCACGCATCATATATATCAAAGCATCCATCATTTGAATCAACGCACCTATCATTTGAATCTAAGTTCAAATCTCAAGCTTGGTGGTGAGCCAAGGGACATAACAAAAATCAGAAGTACCATTCAGGGTAGTCACCCTTTATTCAAAAATAAAATGAATGAATCCTTACCGGGGTCAAGTCATGTATCCCTTTAACTATACCACCCAAAGATTTTGTTAAGAAATGTGATTTTTCCTTCTTTCTATTCTTGAACCTTTAATAAAATTAATGTAATATATTATAATGTTATTTGAATGAAATGTATTCTAAAAACTGTGCCCTTTCATTGCACATAATGAATTTAAAACGCAAGTGAATGTTTGCTTCATTGTTTTGTTTGTTTACACGAGAGTGCATAATGACATAAGAATTGACGCTAACCTATCACCCTGTTAATGATTTAACTACATTACAAACTTTTGAAATCTGAAAAGACGATTAGACTGCTAAGACTGCTCACCAGCGATGGGCAGGACAATGCTTAAAAAAATTAAAGATTAAATTATTATTAAATGCATTCTTTTAACGTTTCGTTTGTAGTGATAATTATAGCTACGTGTGTAAAAAAAATACTAGGGCAGTATTCAATTCAAATTGTCTTTAAATAAATCTAATTATCCTGTGGGTGATGACTTAAATTACTACGATTGAGATTTCACAACATTCGGCCTGCAGCTTGACAAGTTAGATGCTTATTTGTGTTGAAAGAATCAACAAGCTTCACATCTGTTTTGGTCTGTGTCTCAGATAATATTGTATTATTATTAGTGTTCGTCCTTCGCATGCGAAGATGACCAAGGCTCCGACTTTGAGTAGTAGCCCTGACTTGAGATGTATTTTGTTTAAAGTGAGGAAGAGAGGCTCGGTTCGTCAGCCGCACTGTCTCGTGCTTGCCTAGTTGCTCCAGGGTGCAGTGGATGGACCCAGCAGTGCGTCTTGTGTCTCACTGTGCTCTTATGCGTTCTACATCGCAGGAATTTCCATCGTTTCAGTATCATACCACCTACGGGACTCCATCGCCGGGTTGAAGGTCTGAGTTTGCCTTCTCTTGTGTGAGTTGCCATCCGAGATTGACGAGTTCCACCTACTAGAGACGTGGGTGTTGTGTTGGTTTGGGTGGGCTGGGGACTGACCTCCAGTCCACAAGCGTGGGATTGACCTCCAGTCCACAAGCGTGGGGTAGGCTTGACCCAGTTGAAACGACTCAGCCATCCAGCAACCAACCCGGATAATGCACTTGTTTAACTCACCTGTCTTCTTCGAACTCACAGTTCTTGTCATCCTGACGGACAAACGGAACAACAATTTAATGTGTTCATGAATACATTTTCATATTAAAATCTACAAGTTCTAAGACTGGATGTCTAAATAAAGATTTCAGGAATGTTCTTTAGATCATTCTCCCTGTTTCGGTGTCTTTAATTTTAATAAAATACCCACAGCTTTTTATAAAAATACTAATAAAATACTAAGAAAATACTAAGAAAATACTAAGGCAACACTGAATATTGTATATCTTAAATATATTTTTTTTTAACTCAACAGAGAAGTTTTCTCAAATGTCTAGAATAAAAGAAAGCAAGGAAATAACAATTTATAACTGACCTCGCTGTCATCAACATCTTCACGTCCTTCGTCTTCATCAGCACAAACGTCATCAGCACATCTTCCACCACATCTATTTCGGCTTTCTGTTGACCACCAAAACTGCATTTGAATTCATTTATTTCAAATCATGATGAAAATATTTAACTAATGCTACCTAGGATTTTTATTTCAATTGAGTGTGGTGAGAGAAGTAAAGAAGTGTGCATGCTGCTTCAAAACCCGTAGCGCTGCTTGTAAAGCTGAGGCTTCACAACCCTTGTCCATTCCAGTCTTAAGAAACTCTTTTAAGCTCGCTCAATTTTTACGAGTCCTCATTTTTTGCCTAGATTCATTTGTTGGAGTATGACGGTTATAATTTTTTTTTTTTTTATAGTGTTGATTCCAAAGGATAGAAATTCTAATAATGTTGAATGAATAGTGTGCCCTGTAAGAGTCTTCTATTTCCCGCTCCACAGTTTTACCTACTTCCCAATCAAGAAACAATAAATAGGAAATCGTCTTATCTTAAATACTATAAAACACTTAATGAAATACCAGAGTCTGAGTGTCTTTACCTGTCTTCATGTCTCACTATCTTATTAAAGATTTGAGACTTTTGGAGTTTTCAAATATTTTTTTCAGTATTCCCGCGGATTTCCTTAAGTAACATCTTACGTCGTTGTTAAATCTTGTTACTATAAATAGAATATCCATGACCTGTTAAGGAGCCCACTGCCTATTAAATGATCATTAATAAGGGAATGTGCGTAAATCATAAATAAACAGTTTAGCATAACGGTGTGGCAAACCTCACTAAAAAATAGTTTAGCATAACGGTGTGGTAAACGTCACTAAAATAGTTTAGCATAACGGTGTGTTAAACTTCACAAAAAATAGTTTAGCATAACGGTGTGTTAAACTTCACAAAAAATAGTTTAGCATAACGGTGTGTTAAACTTCACAAAAAATAGTTTAGCTTAACGGTGTGTTAAACTTCACAAAAAATAGTTTAGCTTAACGGTGTGTTAAACTTCACAAAAAATAGTTTAGCTTAACGGTGTGTTAAACTTCACAAAAAATAGTTTAGCTTAACGGTGTGTTAAACTTCACAAAAAATAGTTTAGCTTAACGGTGTGTTAAACTTCACTAAGAATCCGATTCCCCAAAAACCTGAATCTGCTTCCGTTCTATTTCACAGCATTGAATTTTTAAAAGCAAATATAGTTTTACTCTCAATTCATGCGGAAATTAGTGAACCAATCATCTCCTCGGCTGATACTGGAAATTAACCAACGACAGGTCTTCCCATCAAAAAACCATAGATCGGACTCAGTACTTCATGCACGTGGATCTGAACCCGGCCCCTTCTCTTCACGGACATACCTTTGGTTTCGGTGGTCTGACAGAGGGTTTCTCGTTCACCGTCTTGTTCTCACCCTCTTCAACCTCCTGTTCCTCTTCCTCCGCATCGGTCCACCCTGCCTCAGGTCACCCGAGTTATCATCATCTTTACTGTGCTCTGGGACCAAATGAGTTAAACAGTTAAACTCGCGAAGATATAAACGTTCTGAAATCAACGGCACGATGTTGAACTACGAACACGGCAAACGCTTTGTCCTGAAGTCCATGTGAGACAATGGTTTCCTAACAGGTAAGTATAACGTCTGAAAAAAAAAACAGCTTTCCTGCCATGTAAGATGAAGTTCATTATTTTTTTAAAATACTTTATATAATTAACTTCGCTTTTGTTCGTGGCTGGCTGGCAAAAATCTTCGGACGGCTAATTATCCCACTTCCTGTCAGCCTATCGAGCTAAATCTTGGCACATGGACCCATTGTCGTTGACAACACATTCTATCAAATTTTCAGTTGATACCCAAAAATCTGTTTTTCAAGGGGAAGATGAAAGGAAAAGGGTGACACTTATTTCACTAAATAAATTTCTCAATAACTGCGCTAAATGAGATTCTTTTTTTCTTTTTTTTTTTAACCTCTCGCAAGTGCGTTTGGTGGGTAAAATTTTCTTTTTTCTGAAATAGTTGTGGAAATAAATCTTTGCTGCAAAAGCTGCTGGGTCGGAATATTAAGATAGTTCAGGAGCGTGAAAAAATGTGAGGTTGCGAACCGAGGGGGGGGGGCGCTTATTGGGATACTTATAAAGTGCGTTACTTGCATGCATGTTTTGTCAAATGTTCAGCCCCATCGCTCGATATTACATTTTATAAAGAATTTATACGAAAAACTTTGTTTTATGGGTTTTTAATTTTACGATTAAGGAGACATAATTCCATATTGAACTATTACAAATCAATCAAATTTTTCTCTGTGGCAGTCAAAACTTACCTATAAAATGGTTTCCTGAAAGAAACACAGGACCACTGCCTTCAGCCAAGGTGAATCTAACTCCGATTTTGCCCGAGATTACAAAATCCAGACGAGCCTTCGGAACACAGTAGCATTACGCAGTAACAGTCAGTAACATTACGCAGTAACAGTCAGTAACATTACGCAGTAACAGTCAGTAACATTACGCAGTAACAGTCAGTAACATTACGCAGTAACAGTCAGTAACATTCCGCAGTAACGGTCAGTAACATTACGCAGTAACAGTCACTTGAAAAATAAGTTATTTTTGAAACAGCAACATGCTCAGGTGTGACTTTTTAAAAACTTTGAAGCAGATTCACAAAAAGTAGGCCATTTTTAAATATTAAATCAAGAGATACACAACCAAATTAGATTAAACATAATAAAAGCATATGTACATGATATAAAACACCAATTTAAGGTTTGTAGTTAAAAATATATGCCTATTTAACGATAATCGAATTTCTGGTTATCGGTTTTGAAAACAAAACCCATTTTTCTTCATTTTCACAAAGCGATTTAATCGAATTATTACGGAGATAATATTTTTGTTTAAATCAACTTAAAAAAATATTAAATGCATACATTATCAACAATCAAGTGTCACTAGACATTGCCAAATTGTGGTTTCAACATGCAACGGGTGAGAGATGATTTGTGACCTCTAAATATAGATTTCCATTGCCGCTATCGTTTTTAAGATGCTTATACATCTGACCATTCTGTATGAAACAACTGGAAATGCATTATAAAAACTAAGGATGATATCGGTATTTCGGAAAATCGAATATCGATATTAGGATTCCGGTATTAAAACGTGTATCGGTTTTTACAGTACATACCCTAATGTTCCACTTTAAAAAAGTTATATTGACATGCAGCGGGGCTCGGAATCCGAACTCTTTTCGTTTCAGGGCCCGTGTGAGTTTCAAATTGTTGGAGTTTCAAATTGTTGGAGTTTCAAATTGTTGGAGTTCCAAATTGTTAGAATTCCAAGACATTTCCCCCTTTGAACATAATAGAATCTGGATTAATCTGTTCCTAGTTCCCACAAACTCTATAGATCTCACAAACTCTATAGATCTGACAAACTCTATAGGTCTCACACACTCTATAGATCCCACAATCTCTATAAATCCCACAATCGCTATAGATCCCACAAACTCTATGATCCACAAACTCTATAGATCCCACAAACTCTATGATCCACAAACTCTATGGATCCCACAAACTCTATAGATCCCACAAACTCTAAAGATCCCACAAACTCTATAGATCACACAAATATAGATCCCATACATTGTCTTAAATAACTTTATTGAACCAATCTCTACTCGCTTTAAACTCCTTCATTGAGCACTCGTATCAGACTTTTCATTAAATCATCGTGGAGTACATTGGAATTCCCACCAATTATCGTCGCAGAAATAACATCACCAGCCAGCTGCGCTACATTAATCCAAACAAAGAATGTTATTTTCATATACTTCATTATTTTCGATCTTCTAGAGGTCGGTGTTGTAATCCCATTCGCCACATCAGCTGCTTGGATAGCTTCTTTATTTTTCAAAATCGTACCAACCGTCGATTTAGGCATCCCGTGCATAGTAGAAAGATAAGCCACACGTTCTATGGATAGCCGGAAAATAACAATATTACAGGGCCTTCCCGAAGCTGTGTATACTTGACAACCCCATCCTTTCACAACTGCTTATTTTCTGATACAAGTGTGGCTAGATTCAATGGTACTACAGTTTTACACCACAGCATAATGAAGACATTTTACCATGACTGATGATCCCTTGATGAGATTTGCTACAACGCCTTTCTTCAGCTCGCCATTTGCATTCACGGATTCCATAGCGATGATGTTTTGTTCTTCAGAGACGGCATCGGGGCCAAGAACCGCCTGCTCATTGCATATGTCCATTTGAAAGAGATATGTAAGATGGGTCTTCATGCATATTACGGTATAAATATTAAGTGTATTTTTACATGATTTGTTTCAGTTACAAGTAAAACTTGAGCTAACGAAATAGATGTCAATATCTTAATTCAGAATATGTATACCATCATTTTAAAACATGTCACAGCATTGCCGACAGTTTAAAACAACCACAAAAAGTGGTGAAAATAAACCAAATTTATACAATACTAATTATTCCGCACTAATTACACCACACCAAATACACCACCCAAACTTACCAACTTAAATAAGCTAGTGTCAAACGCTCAAAAATTCATTTAATTCCGAACTTAAAATGATCAGATTCCCAAAGACCAACCTGTGTAACGCATAGTGAATGTTCAGAAGAATCTCCCTCATCAAGGTCCTCTGGCTTCACGACCCACGCCACAGTGCGTGTGCTTGGGTTGAGTTCTGCACCTGGCGATAGCGAATAACACTCGAGTTCGCGTGTTTTATTTACAAGGACATTGCTATAATTTGGTGCAAAATAAATTTAATGATAATGGGAAGATTCATATTAAAAAGATTTTTTAAAATATTCGCCAAAAAAACATATTGTAATTTTTTAAGTACCATGCCTGCATTTTATAACTAATTTGTAACAGTTGAATATTCCAACATACGTTATTTCAAATTTACGGTAAAGGGTGTTATTATCTAAAAATGCTTACACCAAAAGAAGGTCATTTCATTGACTCCAGTGGCCGTCCTGACGTCACTTTTCTCAGACAAATTTCTAGAGATGTTGGCCATGACTCTTAAACACCAATAATATTTCGACTTCACTGAGGCTCTTGACTCTTGTTTGACCTGTCGAGTCTTGTCGAACGAATGCACGGGCTCTGGTAACGTTATGTCGATTTAACAGTAATGGGCTGGGTGAGCTAATAAATACCAACGGTTGGAAGGATTCTGAGACTTTCGTGAATTCGCTCTCTCAAGATCTTTACTTTTTTAACATCCTATTCCTGATATCTGAAAATGTATCTGAGACTCAGCGGTTCTAAATCTAATGCGTTAACACGAGCTGAAAACGTTTAAAGTCAATTTTTTATCCGTTTTTTTATCTTCACTTAATTGTTTAAAACCGTTAATTTGTTAATTGGTACATTTCAAATGTAGTCGAATGCAAAAGTTTGAGAATGTCTGATTTCAATCGATACAAAGGAGTCTTCATCTGGTGGTGGTGAGTCCGGAAAGGGGTGAAGTGAAGAAGTTAACTTAGTTGGTGATTAAAAAATATCTACCCATGCAGTGAGAAGAATGTGTGTTTTTGTTCTTGTGTTGCAAAGATCAGAGTGTGTGCTGAGTGATCCCAAAATAAAGTGTTTCCTCACCGTCGTAAATCACATCCCGGTTAATCAGCCAAAGTGTTGGGCGCGATAATTAGATTCATTGTTCTAACTTTGTCTTCCATATATATGAAAAGATACGAAAATCATATTTCATATTTTCTTGAAACTTTCAAAAACAATAATTTGAAAGGGACAATAAATACTCCATTATATCTCATTCCTGAATTATGGAGTGTTCCGAAAAAAAGGAACTAGGCACACACGCTGCTGCATATTTTTTTTCACTTTAACTTTAACTTTCCTGATGTCCAGTTGAACTAAATTTTTCAAAAAGTGGCAAAACGGTGGGAAGGTTATTACATAAAAAACTGTATTGCCCAAGGCTTGCCTCATCAAATGAAGGACGAGTGATGCACCAACGTTGGATTCCTGGAGGTTTTTTTTTTTTTTTTTCTCTGAATATGTTTCAAACCAGCTAATGTCGGCTAGGTGTAGTGCAGTAGTGCACCACACAAAGGCTGATAACCCGAATACATTGATTGCACACAGGGTCGGCCCCACGGTTGCTGGTGTCCCGATCAAGCTTAACGTTGGCGTCGCTTTTATGTATAATCATAAAAATTTGTGCCAGGAAAAAACTGGGGATTAGTTAATGAGTTTATTATCTAGGTTGTTTTTTTTTTTTTAAAACAAAGAATGAACAGTAAAATTGTTTTTATTAACTTGTATTTGGACTGTATGAACAATTAGCCTGCTGGTGCCATTTTTTTTCTAGCCTTTAGATCATAAAATATTTTTATTGCACTTTCTGTTTTCTTTCATGGCTCCCCGGGCAACTGCCCAAGTTGCCGGTACCTTGAACTGGCCCTGCTTGAACACGTCACGACTAAAAATAAGGAAAATAAAGGTTTCATTTGTAGCACACTTCATGTATCTCTGTTGTTGTTGTTTTTTTAAATCTTTTTTTAATTCTCTGCTGAAGACATATGGATGGCGCACTTGTTAGGGTTTTATTATGGGGGGAGGGGGGGGGTTGTTTGATTCACCCATTTTCTCTAATTTAATTAAAATAAAACACGAGACCATGAAAGTCACGTTTGTAAAAATCGTGGCCTAAATCTTTATTAATAATCTCTTTTATTTTGTATTTGTATTTATTCCCCAAGTATGCAAATCGAATACACAAAAATTAAGAAGTATTTTGATAAAAGTAAAAGATACGCAATCCATGTAAATTTGTAAACAAATAAATAAAAGGCCGGCACTACGTACACCGCGGCGGTGTACCTAGCGATTTCTTTAAAAAAAAAAACAACAACAAATACAAAAACTTTGACATAATGCAAATTCTGTCCCAGGCGCATTGTGCAATGGTTTCTGTGAGAAAACGTCGTGTTTTACCCTGAGAATAGCACATGCAATGCCATTCTGGAAACAAATTACGTCATGAAAAGGGTAAACGCAGACCTGTGGCTTTGCTATACAGTTTGCTACCGCTCCGCAAGTTTCTAAAATCGAGGTGTTTTCAAAAGATTTGCTGTGAGACTGAGTGTTGTGAATGACCCTTTGATATCGTATGTACATTTTGCAAATGCATAAGGCATAGTGAAAGCAAGATGGTTCAAGGTTGAAATACGACCATGCACATTAATATTCATATGCATGAATATTATTCATACTGGTATTTTCTTTGGTTGTTCGTAAAAGTAAAATGTAAATATTCAACTATACGAAGAATGTTGAAATACAATAGAATATCAGTCACTTAGTATTCATAATGTTTCTGTTATACATGATCATCATGTATTACATGCGCTTTCAGAAACTTTAAGTTTGTTTTCAAATGTCTAAAGTCTTATTACTAAAGTTACCGGTATTTTCAAAGTCAAAGGCCGGCACAACTTGTTGAAACACTTATATATATAAATAAATATATAAAGTGTATTTAATATAATATTTAAACATATATTTAAATTGTTTCAATTGCTACAAAATATTTTAAAACTAAAATGGGAGGAAAAAAACTCGATCCCCTACTGAGAATTGATCTCAAACTATATTACGCCAAGCGTCCACTCTACCACTTGACCACACAAGATCTTCTCCAACAAGTATATCTCAAAACCAGGCCAATGGTACATTTTTTGCAGCGGTGTACCCAGGCCAAAGCCCACGATTTCACTAGGTACACCGCCGCGGTTTACGCAGGCCAAAGCCGATGGTTTCGCTAGGTACACCGCCGCGGTGTACGCATCCACTTCGTAAATAAAAACCCATTATGCTTGGTGCAGGGCAGTTTTAGCGTATGAAACACCGTGTTTAGAACAATCGATGATACCTCGGTAAATAGAGTGACCATGGAACTAAAACACAAACAATTTCAGTCATTGAGAAAATAAAATGTAAACAAAAAAATGCTCTTATATATTTTAAGTCCTAAAAATTAGTTGGGTCACTTTTAATTAACATTTCACACTGGAAAATTGGGTGAGTTAAAATGTACTGAAAATATTAATTTAATTGCAAACTAGCACTTTTTATCTTATAAATCCTTTAATTTTTAATTTCAATTATCAAGATTCAAGTTTAATAAAACATTAAAACTATTGATTCTATTTAAGTTTAAGTATTTAAGCCTTCACTCTACAATTGGGTAACACTTGTCTTGCACCATTTAACTTAGTTTAGATTTAAAAGACTGATTGTAGCCTCTGTCTGATGTAGCCTGCTGGCTATCTGTTGTCAGTGTGGTGAAGGCCATTTCAGGATTAATTTTCAGTATAATTTAGAAATAAAGTGTTAGCTCTCTTTTCTTAAGTTAAATTGTAAATCTTACAGTCTTACAATAAAGAATAAAGTAAAGTTACACTACTCAAGACTAGTCTACTGCCTTACTCCCTTACTCTTACTAAGTAAGTAGTAGGTCTTAGTCTTAGTCTTCTTAGACTTACACTTACACTTACACTACTAGAGAATTAGACTTGGTCCCTTTAATTTGTATTGTGTTATAAGTGTAATAGTTAAGTATGTTTTTTTAAATTATTATTATTCTATACCTAGTCTATAGCATGCAGCTCTTTAGCAACCTGAGAACGACTCAGCCAGTCGGCCACAAATCAGTTTTGAGTCCGAAAAACATGGTTCTTGACAGGTTCTTGAAAATAAATTTGTCTCTCAAAATTTTTTTTAATTATCATGCTGCTTTTTTTTGGCTCTTTTGACTAATGAGTTTGCCAACCACTGGTATATAGCAATATTATGACGAAGTATCATATTTATTTTATTCAAGTTCAAGCCAAAACTTAACCCTCTTGAGACAGAGCCCTTTTTAGACTGTCTGTGCCAAAAAGATGAAGCTCTTTTCACAAACTCTGCACTTAATTACCAAAAAAATATATTAAAAATGAATTAATTACCGATACTTACCAAATTTAAAACTATACTATATATTTTCTTGTAAGGAATAGAATAAACTATTCTTTGTGAATCAAACTTAAATGTCAGCATTTATGTTAAGGGGCCATCCCTTCAATAAATGATGTCATGCATCTAGGTAAATGCTTAGGTCAGGGATTCTTAAACTTTTTGCAGCGCTACAGACCCATTCCAATATAAACATTAACTCCCCAACCCAAAAAAAAACGTATAAATTATATTGTAATAAAATTTTAAAAATGAAAATAATTCAAAAATTTAGTTATTGTAGTTTTATTTCTTTAAATCTTTAATTAACTTTTTATAAACAAGGAAAAATATTACCAATACAAGTCATGCGCAAACAAAATTCACCAGTTTTTAAAAACAACTAGCCATGGCAGCAAATACAATTTTCTGGTCTTCCGCAACTCAGGGCTGGGGAGGTACTTTTACCCCTGGTTAAGAACCACTGACCTAGTGAAATATTTCGGACACACGTGCAGTAATTTGAAATCCATGGAAGGTGAATTTCTTATGGGTTTGTAAAGGACAGAAGTGAACAGGGAATTTTTATAGATGGGGGGGTGTGTGCAGAAATTTGTGACGTTATATTTGAGGAGGGGGGAGTCTAACTTTTTGTGACTATTTGTGACAATGGGGGGAGGGGTAGTCAAAAATTAGCCAAATTTGCATGAGTTTATTTATGGATGACCCCTAATGAGATATCCTGATTTGCATAATTTTTACCTTCAATTTTTTACACTTAGAATAAAATTGTCTTACTTGTAGAATTTTGTTAAATTTTATGACTGTTGAAACCTAAATAAGGACGCTCCTCCAAACGCTGGTCCCAAATTCAAAACACTTCAAGCAGTTACTTTGGCAGTTCAGTAATGTCTTACCAAGTTCAAGTACCGGTACTGTCTGAAAATGTGTTGCTAAAACACTACCATAAAACACACAAGTAGCTTTGAAACCGCCATGACATGTTCCACCTTGTTGAACTTATAAACTAATTTTGACACTCAATGCAGTAAAAGTTGTTGTAGTTTGCAATGGTTTCCTAACTTTAAATGCTTTTGAAAAGCATAACATGCTTCCATTTTACTACGTAAACCTAATAGAATATCACTATGATGATTTTCTGTGTGCTAAGCCCACAGTTTTCAAAAAATGACTCTGTGTGTAATCTACATGTTGTATTGCACGGACGGGCATTTACATCGTTAAGCATCAGATTACCCGGCTTGGCACTTTGGACTAAAGATATTGGACGTTGACAGTTATGAGACAGTGTTCAGCAAGCCACTCTAACCAAAGCATACTGTCATACAGTGCCTTCAGTAAGTTTGAAGAACGTTTCCTGGCAAAACATTTGCAGAATGAACCAGTGCTTGCGGTCTGCGGGCTATGGTACTGTTAGTTTTATATTATTACAAGCAAGTAGTCTGTTAGACAACTACATTCATTTAGAATCGCAGACATATACAATCACATCATCAATTATCATGGCTGCCTGAAAATTATACTTTTTGACATTTGGGACCAGCATTCAGAGTATTGCCTAAATAAGTCCAAATCCATATTTGAATGAGATTCAATGTTAAAAACTGCATAAAATATTATTCTGGGGCTCATTATGCTTTTAGCATATTTCAAGGTCACATATTAATTTTTTTAAAGCATTTACAGGGTCACTAGGTAAACAAAATAATGATATAAAATGACAGAACACCGTAAAATATCAATGGCAGCAGCTATTAAAATGGTGAGATGAGCAAGAAATGCGAGAGGCAATCTGATTAGCTTGTATGAAGACCAGCTAGCCAATCTGGAAGCTTTTAATATTGAGCTGGTAGATCGGCCTGTCGTCTTTTTCACAATAACACTCTAGGCCAATAGATTGGTCCAGCCGTCTCAAGAGGGTTAATATCTTAACTTCAGTTTTCTATCTAAGCCTTTGTTTTTTAAATTTAACATTCAATTTTGTCATGCATATACTTAAATCACTTACAACTATTAGACTTTTTTCTAAGAGGGTTGAAAGGTAGAGAAAACAGATTAAATGATGAAATTATTATACTAATCATGACTAAGCTGATATTGTTATCATGTAATTTCAGATTATACCATTCGAATTGGCTCAAAAATTTTCATGAAGAAAAACGTACTATCAAATTTTTTCCACCATGGTAACAGATGATTCCTCGTCTGACTATGAGAGTTGCACTAAAGATAACCAAAGAGATTCTTTTAGAAGTGACAGAAGTCATACAAAAAAGCATAAGAAGCGTAAGAAGAATAAAGGAGCTGACAAGGAGTGTAAGGACAAACACAAACATTCGAAACATTTGTCAGATGGGGCCAGCCATTTACACTCAGAGTCACACAGACACAGAAGTCTGAGTAAACTGAAACGCAAGCACATCTCATCTAAACATCAGCATGTGGACAAAGTGTGCAAACAGAAACACAAGCATGATGAAAGTTTTAGTAGTGCAAGTGGATCTGAGTCAGACCAGAATGTTCCTGAAAGAGTGACATCCAGAGATGAAAGGGCAACATCACAATCAATTTCTAGTGAAATTGATGATGTACCAATGAGACATGAACCCTCAGTGGAACTTGATTACAATTTTGAATTCACCAAATACAAATATTCTTTGGGGAAAATATTTTTCAGAGACAATTATTTTGGCAAAATTGCAGAAAGGTAATTTTTGTAAGAAAATATTGCAATTTGAAATAAAATAACTTAAAATTTAATAAAAATTCTGAACTGCTGAATTACTAAGAAAACTAATTTATCAAGGTAACCAACAAAGCTTACATGTGTTTGATTCAATAGAGCAATAGGTAGGGTCAATGTTGATATAGCCAGGATGGTTTGTTGACAACTCAGTAGAAAACCCAACTTTATGGGAGACACTGCAAATTTATTGGATGTCATTGCAGTAGAAGAAGCTTGTTATATTTTATAAGTATTTAAAGTTTTTAAGTGCAAATGTTAATATAATGTGACCACGTAAAACAAATTTAGATCCAATGCTTGTACAAAAATTCATTCAGTAAAACTTATATTACCATTAACTTAGAATGCTTTATCTGAGGAAATTATGAATTTGAAATATTTTTCATTTCAGAGGATCTCAAGAGCATGATGACTTCTGGGCTTTTATTGCTAGGTTTCAAGAATTTCAGAGGAAAAAGGCAGAAAAATTAAACGGTAATGGGCTTAGACATTGTCAGCTTGTTGCGTCAATTACTTCTTTTAACTTGGGTTTTATTTGAAATTTATGCTTTAAATTTAAATAAATAAATTTGGTGTTCCAGGTACCAAGCCAAAAGAAAATTATGACAAAAGAACAGGCCATCTCAGTCTCCCCCAGAATTATGATGTTAGTTACAGGATCAATATATCCTTTCTCAGCAAAGACTTTGATGTTTTCCTGAAGAAAAATCGACTTGTTGGTTAGTGAGCACTCTTGATATTCGCTCCAGTAATTTACCAGGTTATTGTCTGTAAACATGCCATTTATTTATGTTAATATAAAGGTTTTGTTAATTAGAGATAATTTATTTATTTATATTTTTTACATCCACTCTCCAGATTACCAGCTAGAGAAAGAGTTGACCAGAGGTCGAATTCTTCAATTTCGATCCATGATAATTCATTTCTTGGACTTTCAACAAAAACAAAAGGTGATGTAAATACTAGCAAAATAACTTTACAAAACTTTTGGATGTGAAGAAAGTCGTAAACCTTACTCTTGTTTAAGGTGTCGAGACTTTGAACATGTTAAATTCATTGGATTTTTCTATCTTCTCATATATAGTTCCAGAAACTGTATAAAATTCGTAAAGATCAGAGAAATCTGCCAATCCATCAGTATAAGAAAAAAATTCTCGAGATGGTAAAGGAACATCAAGTTGTTGTAGTCGCTGGAGATACAGGTTGTGGAAAGTCTACTCAGGTACACTGCAATTATTTTAAAGGGGGAAAATTGGTAACTGTGAATTTATATAGCAGTTATGAGTCTGTAATAATAAGTTATAATAAATCTTAATATTAACATGCATAAACAAGTAGATACATTTTAGATGAAATCTAAGGCCTGAACAAATAATTTTATGTAATCTTGATGCAGTCTTTAAAATCTGTTTCATTTTTATTTTATTCACTTGACCAGTCATTATGGAAATTAACATGCAGTTAATGTTAAGACTATTTGAATGCATTCATTCTTTCTTGATCATTTCTTTATGAGACAGTGAAGTTATCACATGACAGAACAGAATACGCATACATCTTTGACATTTTTCTCTGTAAATGTAGGTTCCTCAGTATCTAATGGAGGCTGGTTATGAAAAGATAGCTTGCACTCAGCCCAGAAGGATTGCATGTATATCGTTATCCAAGCGGGTTGGCTATGAAACTCTTAATGAATATGGCTCCCAAGTAGCTTACCAGGTAATTTGGCAGATTCATACTATCTTTTTCACTTAGCATTCGTCCTCTGTCAAGTGTGAAACATTGACCCAGTCTAAGGTTAACCAGACAAATGTGATATTTTGTAAGAAAAAAAAAGAAAAAATGAGTTTTAAGCAAGATATTTAGATTGACGTTGAGTAATTATGATCTGTTACCAAAAGTTTAATCATGATGCCATTAGAAGTACAGAGCTTAAAATAAATATAATGATGATGCCTTTAGAAGCACAGAGCTTAAAATTAATTTAATGATGATGCCATTAGAAGTACAGAGCTTACAATAAGTTAAATCATGATGCCATGAGAAGTACAGAGCTCGAGACTGACATTTGGCGCCCATAGTAAATATAAAGAATCGTTACAATGAATTACGTCCTAAATTATGTTTCACATTGAAGAGTGCTGTCATTTTCAACAGGTTCGTTTTGATAAAAGTAAAACAGCTACAACAAAGATCTTATTTCTGACCGAAGGTAAGTCAAAGAAACTTTTTTGTTTTCATTGCTACAATATTTGAAATAGGGAGATTCTCACTGTCATGGTTTCTAGTAAAACAGTACTGGTATTTATTATAATGGAATTTGAGCAAAAAGATGTGACAATAATTTTTTAGATTATTATTTAAATTTAAGTGTCCACTCAAAACTCCATTACATTTCTTTAGTTTAGTTCAAAAGACATTCTTAACTGAACAATGCAGAATAATGAAGCTATTCTTTCAGCAAAGAGACAGAACAATATTTTTTTTTGAAGAGTATCTTCATTATTCTGCATTGTTTAGTTAAGTATGTTTTTTTAAACTAAACTAAGCAAATGCAATGAAGTTTTGAGGGGACACTGCATGTATGTAACTGTCATTAAGAAACTACTTACTAGTGGTTTAATGACATGATGTTTTAAATTCTAATGAATACTGCTCAGTAATATCAGTTCATGTGTGTTGTAAATTATACCAACTAACTCTGTGTATCCACTCAACAAAAACACTATGAGTACTTTAACAATCTACATTACAGGTCTTCTCCTGCGACAGATGAGTTCAGATCCCTTGCTTGAAATGTATAATGTAATTGTCATTGATGAGGTGAGTGTTTCATTTGGCAAACGGTTAATAATTTCTATGAGTATTTGTATTAATTTTATGTTTTCCTCAATTATTTTAAAATGTCAAAGATGGCTTGAATGATACAGAATGTTATGTTTTACGTAAGGGGCTTGTCTGAAACTCTCTTTGAGAGCTGCTGTGGAACCACATTTATATCTGAGTTCTCACAACACATAAGACAAATAGGAGACAAATATGAGCATTTCCACAATTTCTCTATCTCATAAGCCCACAAGATTTGTACCCATACAGACTTCTTACCACATAGAACAACAACATTTACAGATTTCTTGATATCCTAGGTCCATGAACGTCACATCTATACAGACTTTCTGCTTGGGGTTCTCAAGTGTATCCTGAAGCAGAGAAGTGACCTGAAGCTGGTGCTAATGTCTGCCACAATTAACATCAACCTATTTTCTCATTACTTCCACGACGCTCCAGTCATGAAGGTAGCGCAAAAAAAAAAAAAAACAGGGTTACGATGGCTGGGGGTTATTTTTATTAGTTGTTTTTAGATTGTAGCCGAAATTAAAGGAAATGCTGGGACGATACTAAGACTTTCTGCTTGGGGTTCTCAAGTGTATCCTGAAGCAGAGAAGTGACCTGAAGCTGGTGCTAATGTCTGCCACAATTAACATCAACCTATTTTCTCATTACTTCCCCGACGCTCCAGTCATGAAGGTAGCGCAAAAAAAAAAAAAAACAGGGTTACGATGGCTGGGGGTTATTTTTATTAGTTGTTTTTAGATTGTAGCCGAAATTAAAGGAAATGCTGGGACGATACTTTTGACTGCAGGATCTTTCAAAGTATAATATATAAGGGATAATATGTGCTTGAAAATAAAAGACAAGACAATTAAACGGATATTTCGGTTAGATGCCTTCTTCAGCAGAACATATTTTGTTCAACAATTTATTTAGGATCTTACAACTTATCATATGATTTTATTTTTTTAAAGCTGTTCTGTCATTTGTTATATTTTAGAAAATTTTCACCAAGGCAAACTTAACTGATTTTGTTAAAGAGACATAATATGCTACAATAGTATAAATGTAAATATCACTTTGTAAGTGTAGAATATTTCATGGTAACCACTTAGAGACAGTGGCAGAAATGTAAATATCACTTTGTAAGTGTAGAATATTTCAGTCCAACCACTTGAATGAAGTCCTGGCAAAAGAAAATATCAGAAAATCATGTTGATTTATAAAATTGACACAACTGATGACTATTCAAATAAAATTATTTAAATATTTTAATTTAGGTACCAGGTCGGCTGTATCCCATAGAACTCGAATACTGCCCTGTCAGGAAAGATGACTCTAGTGATACTAAACGCCTCGACCCAACACCATATTTGCGTATCATGCAAAGAATAGATCACAAGGTATTTACTATCATTTTGTTAAATTGACAATTACCTATGATTATAAAAAGTCGTAGCAAGATTTTTAGCCATATTTTCTTTCTACTCATCGTTAGAAAATAAATTATTAAAGTAATGGACACGAAAATCGTAAGCTAGTTATTTTATTGAAATTAAACAGAATTTTATACTGGATTTATTCATTTTGGTTTCATATTTAAAATAGCATGGACACAAGCGCTATAAAAGTATTTAATCAATCAATCAATATTTGCATATAGATTAACAAAGTTTTTGTTTTTCAAATTTATTAGTTAATAGAATGTAAACTCATATTAATATATGTATCAAAGGCAATAACATTGAAAAACAAACTATTCCATTTTTCATTTAACTTTAGGTTTAATATATAAGTTGTCCATAAAGTAATACCAATCTGAAATACCTCTCACTACTTTGTTGTAAAAGCATATATTTATTAACTCCCTTATCTACTAGTACCCTGCTTCAGAAAGAGGTGATCTCCTCATTTTTCTCAGTGGCATGTCTGAAATAATGGCAGTTGTAGAGGCTGCCAAGGCATACGCCCTGCAGATGAAACAATGGATTGTCCTTCCCTTACACAGTGCTCTCTCCATCGAAGAACAAGATAAAGTGTTTGACTATGCACCTCCTGGTGTACGCAAGTGTATTGTGTCAACAAACATAGCGGAGACCTCTGTCACCATTGATGGTGTCCGATTTATTGTAGATTCTGGAAAGGTAGGCAGTTTCAATCCAGCTTGTATTGAGTACATAAAATAATGTTCACTGTTATAGCAGTGAACCGTCTAGTTAGAACCCAAAGTTCTTGTTACCTAAGAATCAAGACGAATTCATTTTTAGTATTAAATGTGATTATGATTTGAAACGTGTCAATTTAAGGTGAAAGAAATGAGCTTTGACCCCAAGTTCAAGATGCAAAAGTTGCAAGAATTTTGGATCAGCCGTGCAAGTTCTGAGCAGAGGAAAGGCAGAGCCGGTGAGTTGATGTTGAATGAAAAAAAACAAGTCCGCTGAAATTGCACAAGGAAAATGTACCAGTTCATGCTGTATCTGGGTAACGTTTATTTATTTCGCCTGAGATGGGAATCATAAACACTTATTATATAACATGAAAAGTTACTGTCTGGATAGACAGATCTAAGTACTTGTCAATATGATGATAATTTTTTTTGATGTAATTAAACGTATAATTTTCTATAATTAGGTCGAACTGGGCCAGGTGTATGCTTTCGCCTATATGATGAATCGGATTATAATTCGTTTGAGGAGTATGCAACACCAGAGCTTCAACGAGTTCCTTTAGACTCTCTCATTCTACAGATGATATCCATGGGACTTCCAGATGCTAGAAAGTAAATTTCTTGTAGTTTTAATCTTCTTTCGGGCTCTTAAACTTTTTACTCTTTTTAAAACCAAAATTTAAAAAACATGACAAATTTTGTTTTGCATATTCTGTCAAGTTTCAAGTTTGAACGGGCCATGGGTTGCAAGTTAATGCTTTGTGCTGCCACACTTTGTAAAACCATGAAAGATAATTACAAACTGCTTTTCAGATAATATTTTTTTGTCAAATGTCGGTTTAAAAACTTCTGAATGGTATGAATATATTTCCAAGTAAAATAGAGCTGGTCAGTCTCATGTTTTTTTAAGGATGTTGTTTTAAATTATGCAAAAGATCAATGTGATTTTAAGAATGATCTTTTGGGGATTTCTTTTTTTTAGGTTTCCTTTCATTGAACCACCGAGCATGTCTAGCCTTGAGAATTCAATCCTCTTCCTCAAGGAGCAGGGTGCACTGGCATCTGATGAAAGCTTGACTCCCATTGGTCAGATGCTTTCTATGCTTCCTGTGGATGTTGTCATAGGGAAGATGCTCATAATGGGATCAATTTTCAATGTATGTGTAGAGAAAAAAAATTATTGCACCTAACATTTATAAACTCTTTTCAACCTTAATTAATCTCAGTTAAAAATAATTGAATTATAATTAAATATAAATTTTATATCAGCACAGGAGAAAATTAATGAACTTCTTTTGTTACTAATAAAACAGATATGTTTATTTTTATGCTTTTAAAAATAGAAAATTTCTTATTCCTAAAATATTTTCCCCATTATCCTGTTTCATTCTTTCTTCCATTTAAAGATGATCGACCCCATTTTGTCCATAACTGCAGCCATGAGTGTCCAGTCACCGTTTACAAATCGAGCATACACTGATCATGAGGCTCTTGTAAGTCAACAGTATTCCAAGATATTTATGCATTCTATTAACTTGGTTGGTAAAAAACATTTTCTTAGAGGTCAGAACCTGAATTATACTTTTGATGTAATCTATGAATTAAATTTTATTTAGATTGTACCAAAATCTCATTACATGATACATAGGTAATTGTTTTTATTGTATTTGATAGATTTTTATAGTGGGTGATCACAATCAAGATAACACAACTTGCTTTTTTTTTTTTTAAATGTGTGTGACCTGAATAGAATTACTTCCTCTCCAACAGAAGTGGACAGAAGAAGAAGGTGAACACCGATAAATGGAAATGTCAAATTTTTTTAATTAAGTCTCATAAAACACATTATGTGTACACACAATAAAACTTGATGTTTCTAATCTACCACTAGACTGCCAGAAAACCTTTGGAATCTGATCATGGAGATCCTTTCACCCTACTAAATGCTTTTGATGAGTGGATTCAGGTATGCTCTTTTTAGGGTCATTCATTTTAAGGCATAGACCGACATTAGAATAGAACAGGAAGATAACATGCCGTTGCCAAATGTAATGGGACAATATGAGCAAAATATGATAGTACAATATAACATACTGTAATATGCCCAAAATATGTTTAAAATTAAAGGAGAACACAAACAAACACAATTATTTTTTTTTAAATACTACAATGGAACTTTTCTAAGCATTTAATTTGTTTACTAATGATTCCAATGAAAAATAATTAAACACGAGGTAAGATTGGGATCACAATACTAGTTATTATTTTTTAGAAATTTAACACAAGGCCTATCTTAAAATTTGCTGAAAATCAACCCCTCATTTCTGAGCAAGTACCCATAATTGATTCTGTCTCTAGGTGAAGGCTCAAGGTCAGGGCACACGCAAGTGGTGCAAACGTCGAGGATTGGAAGAGCAGAGGTTTTATGAAATGATTAAACTCAAGCGACAGTTTAAAGATCTTCTCAGGGTAACATTTAACGAGAGTAAAAGAAATCTAAATCATCATAAAAGCAGATTATTCTAACTGACTGATGTGAAAAAAGAATTTATTCTTAAGATGTGCTCACCTCCACCAGGCAGGCTGGTCAACCAATATTATATAATATGAGGAGTCCAATTGCAAACCCTGCTAAGTCAATTTTTTTTAAAAATGAGTTAGTGCCCGTGGCCCCTCTATGAAGTACTATTTCACAATATTTTACTAGTTATTTAAATCAAAACCCTCTAAGTTCGCTTATTTCGCTAGTTAAAAATATGATAATCTTGCAAAACCTGCTGTTGCATTGGCTTTCATTTTCAAACTCTTCTAAGTTACCCGCCAATGGCAGTAATTGTTTTAAACATAATTTGTGAAAAAGAGCCAATCACAATTCAGCTTAGAGGCACATGACATTCTTTCGATATCATTGAAGATGGCTGAACACGACACGAGCTTCATTACAATCAGCGAAAACGCTAACAAGTCCCCATTAAAACTAACAAAAAGAAAAGAACTTCAGATTCAAAGGTAAGTACAATAAAAATAAACTCATTACTAAATTTATTAAATGCTAGTAATTGAAAATGATATTTTTATATAGGATGTACAGTGGGCAGTCTACGCTTAGACTGACGCGCGTTTAGGACTAAGAATAAGACTAAAGTTATAAATTACAGTGACACTCGAGAGTCCTGAGACTAGTCTGTGTTTTAGATTGCTTTTAAAATGTGCTTATTCGGATAGCAGCTTCTATTTTTCAATGAAATAAAATATTTAGTGGTTTAGTTACTAATAATGTGAATTTTTGCAACAATCCCCCCCCCCCAACCTGAACCTCAGTGAACCTGTTAAAAAAAAAATTAAAATTAAAAATACTCACAGGTCTATTCTGGGCTACTTGTTCTACATCAAAATATTTATGTTTACTGTACTATATTATTATACACTATACCTGAGTTTTATTTACATTACTAGGATATAGAAAAGAAAATTATGAAAGTTTAAAAATAAATACATTATAATAATATAAAGTTGAGTTGGTTTAGATCCAATTTTAATGCTAATACTAATTTTATTGCCCCAAAGTAGGGACTGTAATAAATATTTTCCTAGAATTCATATTTTTGTTACTGATTAATCTAATAAATTGTATCTTTTATTTTTCACAGACATTCACAAAAACCAGTTGTGCGAGCTGATTGTAAACACACAAGAAAGGCTGCCTTTCAGTGTGCAGAATTAACAAACATGGACATGGCACATTTCAGTGCTATGTTTTATAGTCACACAACTAAAATTGATCAGGATAATGTTATAGTTGGAAAAAAACAGACCAAGCAAAAACCGATAACGGGTAATGAAAAAAGAAGACGAGTGAGAGATATGTTTGAGACAACTTTTTTTGTTATGAATCAGGAAAAAACGAGGATACGTGTTTGCAAGGAGTTTTTCCTTAAATTGTTAGGTATCGGACGCTCTGGCATAGAGAATATTGCCAAGAAACTTCAGCTTTGTGGTGATTTATTAAAAAAAAAAACAAAGGGAGACAAAAAAAGTATCCTGTATGGGCCAAAGAGACAAGCAGTTCACACATTTTTGAAAGGGCTGAAAGGACGAGAAAGCCACTATGGAAGACTAAAGTCAAGGAAAATCTATCTTCCATCAGAAATTTCATCCATAAAGCAATTGTGGAAAATGTATCTCTCCAGCAATGCAGACAAACCCGTCAAATATGAATTTTTTAGAATAATATTTAAAAGAGACTTTCGAATTGGATTTGGCTCACCAAAGACAGATGCATGTTCCTTCTGTGAAAGGATGAGGAATAAAATAAAAGCAGAGACAGTTCCGGACAAAAAGCAGATGCTTATAACTGATTTGAGAATTCATAAAATGAGGGCAAATGCTTTTTATGACTTGCTCAATGAGAAAAGAGGTTTAAAAGTTTTATGTTTTGATCACCAGCAAAATCAGGTGCTTCCTAAAGTACCGGATCAAATTGCCTATTACAGCAGACAGTTGTACATATACAATTTTACAATTGTAGAAACAAATATGTCTGGCACACTAAAGCCAGACAATGTTTTTATTTACACATGGAGAGAGAATTAGTTTGCAAAAAACAGTTCATCATGTGCGAGTGCTGTATTTCATGCCCTCCAAAACGCCAACATGAATGGAATTGATTCTCTCCGTCTTGTGTCAGACGCCTGTGGAGGACAAAATAAAAATAGTGCCATTATATACATGGTAGGACACTGGCTGATGAAGCAAGCTCCATCTCAAGTTCAAACAGTTGAGCTGTTGTTTCCTGTCAGGGGACATTCTTTCCTACCCTGTGACAGAGTATTTGGTGTTTTAGAAAAAAAAGCTAAGAAAGAAAGAAAGAATTTATTCCCCTGAGGAATACCTTGAAATTTATAAAGAACAAGGAAGTGTGCGTGTTGCAGATGAGGACTGGAATGTGTTAGACTTTAAGGCAGTTTCTGACACATGTTTAAAGAAGCCTCTTCCCATACAAGAAAATAAAAGATTTATTATAACACGGGGGAGATATGTTACAGTTCAGGCTGTACCAAATTACACACGGGCGAGATATGTTACAGTTCAGGCTGAACCAAATTACACATGGGGGAGACATGTTACAGTTCAGGCTGAACCAAATTACACACGGGGGAGATATGTTACAGTTCAGGCTGAACCAAATTACACACAGGGGAGATATGTTACAGTTCAGGCTGAACCCAATTACACACGGGCGAGACATGTTACAGTTCAGGCTGAACCAAATTACACATGGGGGAGACATGTTACAGTTCAGGCTGAACCAAATTACACACGGGGGAGACATGTTACAGTTCAGGCTGAACCAAATTACAGAAATTTTTTAAATTGCCCTGTTGTATTTACAAAAAAAGGGACAATCGTTTTTAAAGAATGCCAGCTTCATTGTCCCTGACGTCAAAATAAATGATGCTAAAAAGTCTGACATAAAAAAGCTAATGATGGAGCATGTTGGGGATGGCTGGGATACAGACCCACTATTCAAGATACAGACCCACTATTCAAGATACAGACCCACTATTCAAGATACAGACCCACAATTCAAGATACAGACCCACTATTCAAGATACAGACCCACAATTCAAGATACAGACCCACAATTCAAGATACAGACCCACAATTCAAGATACAGACCCACAATTCAAGATACAGACCCACAATTCAAGATACAGACCCACTATTCAAGATACAGACCCACTATTCAAGATACAGACCCACTATTCAAGATACAGACCCACTATTCAAGATACAGACCCACAATTCAAGATACAGACCCACAATTCAAGATACAGACCCACTATTCAAGATACAGACCCACTATTCAAGATACAGACCCACTATTCAAGATACAGACCCACAATTCAAGATACAGACCCACTATTCAAGATACAGACCCACAATTCAAGATACAGACCCACTATTCAAGATACAGACCCACTATTCAAGATACAGACCCACAATTCAAGATACAGACCCACAATTCAAGATACAGACCCACAATTCAAGATACAGACCCACTATTCAAGATACAGACCCACAATTCAAGATACAGACCCACTATTCAAGATACAGACCCACAATTCAAGATACAGACCCACTATTCAAGATACAGACCCACAATTCAAGATACAGACCCACAATTCAAGATACAGACCCACAATTCAAGATACAGACCCACAATTCAAGATACAGACCCACAATTCAAGATACAGACCCACAATTCAAGATACAGACCCACAATTCAATTTTTTTAAATCAGTAATTGCAGATTCTGATCAACCTGGACCTTCATGTATTGATTCAGAAGAAGAAGAGTGTGACAGTCTCTGTGAGGATCTACCTACTGTTAATGTATAAATATTTTTACCATAGGCAGGAAGGCGTCCCTACCTTCAATGCATTTATGTTACTCTAATATGACCAAATAAAATTTCAACCCGTGGTTTGTTGCCCGGGCAGTAATAATAAATTGAAGTAGTTTTTTGTGATAATATTATAGTAATTTTATGTGTTGTGGTCTGTTACTTTTTGGTGGGCTATAGTAATTGTATGTGTTGTTGTCTGTTACTTTTGTTGTGATATTGTCATTTTATGTGTTGTGGTCTGTTACTTTGTGTTAAGGTACCATAATATACGACTACGGTTCTTCAAAATCATGCAGTACAGCACCCCTCTCTATGTCTATTAATTTTGTTGTGGGCTGTCAAATATCCCAAGTGATTTAAACCACTTTCCAATCCTCTAAGTATTTTAACCTCTTTCAAAAGCTGCTAAGTATATTCTAACCTCTTTCAAAAGCTGCTAAGTATATTCTAACCTCTTTCAAAAGCTGCTAAGTATATTCTAACCTCTTTCAAAAGCTGCTAAGTATATTCTAACCTCTTTCAAAAGCTGCTAAGTATATTCTAACCTCTTTCAAAAGCTGCTAAGTATGTCAACCATTTTCAAAACCTGCTAAGTGATAACTTTATCTTGCATTATAAATGCAAAAATGACCATTTAACTATTTTTTTTAAATAAAAAATATATACTTTACAGCTAATCTTGTAACTGGAAAAAAAACAGAATCCTAGGATTAGCGAAATCATTGTGTTTTAGAAAAATGCTTTTTTCTCAAAATCATTCTCAAGTGACTTAGTAGGGTTTGCAATTGGACTCCTCATAATAGAAGCAATTTAAAAGTTTCAGGGCTGCTCAACTACACTATTTACACATCAACATTAAAACTTAAAGAAATGATGAATATTTACTGATACATTGTATTTCAACAAATATAAAACATGCCATGGTTGAAATTCAAAATGATTACATTTCTAACAGGATAATTCATTACAGGTACTGCTCTTTAATTTTAACTAGAATTTTTTTTTACACAGATTATTTAAGTAAAAAATATTTCTGCACAGGACCATCACCTCCTAGATGGTGGGGAGGACAAGCAGCAGTATATGACCAGTGAGGAAAGGAGAGCCAAGCACGGTGAGAGGAAAAGACTTGGTGATCTGAGGAAAGAAAAGATGCGTGAGAACAAGAGGAGGAAGGTTCTCACACTGGAAGATGAAGTAAGGGATATTTTAAATTGGAATGTCTTAGAGTAGCCAATAATAAAGAACCACAATATTATGGTTCTCATTTATCTCAGTATTCCTGTAAATTTTATTTCCCCTCTATTACAAGTTCATCCACTGATCATCCCAAAAACTCACTATATTTCATATACATTTCAAAAGCTTGTATTTCCTTGAATGAAACTTATCAAATGCTGCCTGTCATTTATTTCAGGAGTTTAAAATCAGTGATGAAGAAGGGGACACAACCAAAGGGAATGACATCAAAGACTTGGAGTTTCGTTTGTCCAATGACTTGAACCAGCTTCAGGTTAGATTTTGTTCTTGGGACAATCTTCAGTGATGCTGGTTGAAGCTTCAGTCAGAAATGTTATTTTATCAAACTTACATGCTGTACCAAATTACACACGGGCGAGATATGTTACAGTGTGTGGGTTTGAGGGGAAAAAGAGAGGTGGGGAGGGGGTGTTTTAAACTCTTAATTAGAGACCGATCGAAAGTGATTTTCTGATTTCGGCCGAAGCCGAAAATAGGCAGAAACTTTAAAATGACTTTCAGCCGAAACCGAAACTTGACCGAAAGTGATAAAATGGCCACTTTCGGTGCCGAAACCGAAGCCGAAATTCGGTCTGTCTCTACTCTGAATAGACATTTAAATGAATTTAAAAACTGCCGTTCTATAAATCAATCTCTCTTGTAATTATAAGATTAAAACAATTTTAATTTCAATCGAGCAAATATTTTTTTTTTTTATTGTTCCCCCAAATTCTCAATTTAGGCATTTAGAAAATTAGGAATGAGAACAACAAAAATATTTTCAGTGTTTGTTCCGGCAATGCCAAAAAAAAAAAAAAAAAAAAAAATTTTTTTTTTTATTGTTCCCCAAAAATCTCAATTTAGGCATTTAGAAAATTAGGAATGAGAAAAAAAAAAATATTTTCAGTGTTTTTTCCGGCAATGCAAAAAAAAAAAAAAAAAAAAGAATTTTGTTAAAGGTGTTTTATATCTTTAATCTTAATTCAGGTAAGCAAGCCAATGTTAACATGTTTACAAATGAGATCTCTGGTACATTACATGGTCATTTATTAGGACATCTGCCAGTTACCATTTTCATTGGTTAAAGAAACTTATTAAAATATCATTCTTGGCTCTTGTGTACAGGAAAATTATTAAAATTTCATTCTTGGCTCTTGTGTACAGGAAACTTCAAACAGAAGCAGACACTTCACTTTACGGGACATAAACCTCATGAAGATCATACTTTGCAGTGGACTGTACCCTCAAGTGGCCATTCCTGATGACTGTAACACATACAAACGGGATACAGAACAAGCTTTTCATACGAAGGTAGGGGCACAATTTGCATCTCATCTGCATCTCATCATCATCTCATCATCAACATCTCACATCATCATCTCACATCATCTCATCATCACTTCCTCATCCTGTAGCATCTGGTGTGGCATAGGCCATTATGGATTTCTCCCCATTTTGCTATGTCTGTCTCTGCCATCTGGTGCCATTTTCATTGCCCTGGACTATCTATTTAGCATCCTTCTCACTGTGTCCCTGGCCCACCCAATTTTCTTGTACCTTCCTGGTTCAAATTTTGTTTCTCAAACATGTTGATCAAATTCATCACATTTGAAAGAAAATGCTTATTATAAATATGATGTAAAGCTAACATTAGAATTTATCTCATTTATAACTCATTCACTTTTATTTTTTAAAATAATTTATGCTTTGACTTCTTGCATAGCTATAAGACAAATTATGTTGGTCAAAACTTACGGTTGCTAATGTTTGTATTGTTATACTCCTAGAATAAGCCGTTCATCCTGCTCCACCCAACTAGTATATTTGCCAGCCACCCAGATCTCCTTACACCCAAAGATTCCAGTGGCAGGAGGCCAGCACCCAGTGAACTCAAGGGGCTGCAAAGCTCCAAACACGAACTGCTCTCCTATGTGTAAGTCATCTCATGCTTTATCCCTCTTATGTGTAAGTCATCTCATGCTTTATCTCTCTTATATGTAAGTCATCTCATGCTTTATCTCTCTTATGTGCAAGTCATCTCATGCTTTATCTCTCTTATATGTAAGTCATCTCATGCTTTATCTCTCTTATATGTAAGTCATCTCATGCTTTATCTCTCTTATATGTAAGTAATTTCATCCTTTTGCTCTCCTATATGTAAGTCATCTCATGCTTTATCTCTCTTATATGTAAGTCATCTCATGCTTTATCTCTCTTATATGTAAGTCATCTCATGCTTTATCTCTTTTATATGTAAGTAATTTCATCCTTTTGCTCTCCTATATGTAAGTCATCTCATGCTTTTTTTTTAAAAATGGTTTTGTTTAAATTTGGTTTTATTTCTGACTGTTTGAAAGGACAAAGAATGAGAAAGATGAAAAAAAAAATTACTTATCATTTATCAACCATGTTTTAACATATTTAGATTAATGACACACAATTTGTGTAAATAAAACAATGTAGGTTAAGCTTTAATAATGGTCACGCAGAATACAAATGCAAACATTTGGGAAAATGCCTTGATCAGTGTAAGACACACACACAAAAATTAATATAGGTATAAAATTTACAAAATATATAGAATAAATATGTTTGTTTTTTTCAAAATTGAAACCACCTGTCCTGTTAATTTATTATAATTCATTTAAAGAATTCATTTAAAGAATTCATTTAAAGAATTCATTTAAAGAATTCATTTAGCTTTAGAGATAATAATCCTTGCACATTTCATTCTGAATTTGCATTCTAAACAAACTATATATTTAGTGAATGAGAAGCAACTTGTGTCTGTGCCCTCAGATCATTGCTGGAGACCAACAACAAGCCTTACCTTGTCAACACCATGAGAGTACCAGCCCTCCAAACTGTCACACTATTCTCTAATAGCATAGACACCAATGCAGACTGTACCAGGTTCATATTTTTCAATAATTTAGCCTCTGCTACCACAAAATAGTTTTCTGAACCACTAGACTTTTACATTTTGTAAATCAAGTGGCCTAATTCAGCTCTGTTCCATGTGATGGAGGATATTTTATTGTTTAATTTTTTGTAATACACCAATATTATGTATTCAGTCTTTACAACAAGTAACTTACTACTGATTGTTAATTTTTTTTATTTTATATGCCTTTTTTATACATATATTTTTTTGTATTGTCCAGGCTTATCTGTGATGGTTGGCTTGAGCTCAAATTTTCTACGGCTGAGATAGCTGAGATGGTTGTATCCAGTATTATCCAGCTCAGATCCACATGGCACAGTCTACTTCAAGTTAGGCTGAAAGGTGAGGCATCAGATTTAGACTCAGGGGTATGACATTCTATGTTAGGCACAAGCTGAAGTGGGTTAAAATTATTTGTTTGAGATTTGTTGTATATTTATAGTCACCTTTATTTATTTTCCTTAAGTTTGCTGTTTCAATGAAAGGAAACATCGCCTAATGTCATGGTTTTTCTTATTGCTGTAGATACTTTTGAAGGTATAGATGAAGAGAGACGTGTCAGCCCCAGGGCAAGACAACTGGAGAGAATGTTGGCCAGCAAATTAACAGAGTACCTCAACTCTGACATCATGTACGCTGTGCGCAGAATTTTACCTGCTGAAATGCAGAGGGCTTACGTTGGTCCAGGAAAGGGTAGGTGCACAAAGAAAGGAAAATTATTCTTCATAATGTTTGCCTGTAGTTTTTTTAGCAAGGCACTGATTTTTTCATGGAGACTTTTTTAATGGAAGGATAGCCATTGAATATCTGATAAATGTCATGTATTTTGCCAGAGCAACCAGTGTCATAGGTTAAACATTTTAACCTAACATCAAACATATTTTGATCTCTGGCATGATCGTAAATATACTTTTTTCATACATTACTTAAATATCAATCCACTCAAATATCAACCGACCGAAATATTAACCCACTCATATATCAACCCACTAAAATATCAACCCACTCAAATATCAACCCACTCATATATCAACCCACTAAAATATCAACCCACTAAAATATCAACCCACTCATATATCAACCCACTCACATATCAACCCACTCACATATCAACCCACTCGCTCAAATGTAAACAAGTTGCTTTTGTTTTTGAATTTGTATAGGTTTGTTATAGCCCAACCTTTTAGGATACATTGGTCATATTAAGACCTGCTGGTCATTGTAATACACTAATCATTTTCAAATCATCATCCTTCAGATCCACTAGCCACGTGCCCTTTGACCTGCCATTTTAAGATACACTGAGGTCATTTATTATATCATACACTGGTGATTTTTACTGTATGGTTCTTTTAATGCTGATGCCATATTAAAACATTTCAGGTTTGACTAGTTCAACTGTTCTGGACAAGCTTGTGAGAGGGGGCGGTGCTGGACAAGAACATCCTGTGAAAGGAGGAGTTCAAGTTACAGATTACTTTACATTTAACTGGTACATTTATACAATATTCATTCATATACATTTGTACAATATGTCAATTCATATACATTTGTACAATATGTCATTCATATACATTTTTACAATATGTCATTCATATTATGTTTGAAATCAAACCGTGTAGAATACATTGAAGCACTTAAATGCATTCCAACAATTAAACACAGTATAACAATTAAGAAACAGTCTCAGCAGGCCCGTTCTTAGGCATACACTGACTACGCATCTGCGTAGGGCCCCGAACGTGAGGGGGGCCCCGTGAGGCGCCCCCTCGATCCCCGTTTTTTTTTTTAAACTGGCACTGCAGTCGTCTGTGTCACTCACGTTACCCTTCCTCATCCTGAAATTTATCATTCTGAGTTGAATTCGGAGGCAGGGGAAAGGACGCAGCAGGAGGGAGCTTTGGGGGTGGGAGACAGGAAATCTGCAGAATGGATGTGCCGCAGTGGTGGGTGGTGTTTTCTCCTCAGCTCGAGGGAGCTCCACCCCCGGATCCCCCCCTTCCGGGGCCCCCAACCTACGCTCCATGCTTAGGGCCCTCAAACTCCTAAGAACGGCTCTGGTCTCAGGTGGAATATTTTCTTAAACACTTTGATAAGTGGCTCAATAAAGTCCACTCTGCTACTAGGTGCAATAATTTTGAACCTGGATATGATCTTTTGAACAAGAGCAGAGAGAAAATATTCACTTGACCTTTTGCAATCTGTTGTACCGTTTCCTATCTAGTTGAGAAATTTATCAATAAATTTAAATTATAGTTATTTTTAGAATTTTTGGCTGCTTATTAAGGAATTTTGGGAATAAAAAATAATTTATGCACAAGTGATACGTATATTGAAATAATCATAAATTTAATACAAATATATGATTTGATACTAATTAACTTTTGCAATCAATGCTATGTCCAGCCTTCTTGATGAGACCTCAGCCAATGTGTGGGGAGAGTTTACCCAAGCTATGCAAAGACACTGGAAGTGTCCACTGTGTGGTCAGTCAATGCTTGTCAATGTTCTTGAGAGACTTCAGCATGAGACAATCTGTAGCTCAGAAGGTGGACAAGGTAGGTTAAATCTGTTGTTCAGAATGTAGACGAGGTAGGTTAAATCTGTTGTTCAGAATGTAGACAAGGTAGATTAAATCTGTAGTCTAGAAGTGGAAAAGGTAGGTTAAATCTGTAGTTTAGAAGGTGGAAAAGGTAGGTTAAATCTGTAGTTTAGAAGGTGGAAAAGGTAGGTTAAATCCTTAGTTTAGAAGGTGGAAAAGGTAGGTTAAATCTGTAGTTTAGAAGATGGAAAAGGTAAGTTAAATCTGTAGTTTAGAAGATGGAAAAGGTAAGTTGAATCTGTAGTTTAGAAGGTGGAAAAGGTAAGTTAAATCTGTAGCTCAGAAGGTGAACAAAGTAGGTTAAATCTGTAGCTCAGAAGGTCGACAAGTTAGTTTAAATATGTAGTCCAGAATGTAGACAATATAGGTTAAATCTGGAGTTTAGAAGGTGGACAAGGGAGGTTAAATCTATGGCTCAAAAGGTGCTATGGTTTAGAATGGGGAAAGCTAGGTTAAATCTGGTTGGAAATTAACTGTTTTAAAGGTCTTTTTCTAGATCATTTATTTTGAGCAGCTGTTTGTGTTTCTGTCTAAAACTGCTGTCATCAAGGGGGCGACAAGCCTCATTTCAACAAGACTTTGATGACTATGATGTTTATTTCTTAAGGAAATTTTGAGAGAAAGTTTATTTTCCTCTGCAAAAATAAGATCTCCTTTCTGTATCTTATTAATTTTCTTCACCAGTTGCAAAACTGGAATTCAATTTAGCAAAAATTTAACATCATAATAACATTTTTTATTCTAAAAAAAGTGCTTATTGAATTTTATTATTATTATTATTTTTTTTTCAATTTTTTTTTTTTTAAAATTCAATTTCGACCATTACTTCTTGCTGATCTTATTAACAAGAGTCTTATAATATTTGTTCCAGGGCTTCTGAGACAGGAAGCTGAGGAGAATGAAAAAGAGAAAGAACTCAACTTGAATCCATTGAGAAAACCTTATTTCTGCTCTGAATGCAATGAGAAACTTTTGCTCACTACCATAGAGATATTAAAACATAGAAAGACACATGTTACATAAATGTTACAAAAAGATTGCTTGAATACTTGTCAAATAAATTGTTAACTTTGTTCTAGCATAAAATAATCCTGTCATATTTTGAAATTATGTAAATTAAACGATTTGTTTGTAAGTCATCTCGTGTTACTATTATTTCTACAATGATGTTTATCTAAAGGGATATAACATCACATAGAAGATGTCTCATATTAATTAATATTTTTTTTTAAGAGTTCAGAGTTATTCACCTTTACCAGAGCTATTTACCCTTAGGCTACTCCACCACTTAACTTATTTTCTAAGTTTCAATCGATGCTTCAGATCTTGTATTGAAACCACCATTAGGTAAAGCTGAGATTTTGGGAAAACACTTAATTCATATTAGAGCTTGGATATTTAACCTTTTTTATTTGACTTCCCTGAACACAGAAATAAAATGAATTGTTTTAAGTGCTTTTATTTGTATGTGTCCCCATTATGATTTGTAGCTCATCCATCTATGAACTATTTGATGATGGAATTGAAATTAACTTTTGTTTGCTGAGATACATGTCATGTCAATGATCTTTTGCTGTTATGTTCCACCCCATTAGCTGGGAAACTTTGGAATATTGACTTGGAAAATACAACCGATTTTGTAAAAACTACTTTTCATAATTAAATGTGTTAAAATAACGCACAATACTTAATGTCATGGAGAATGTTAGAGGTAATCAAAGTCAAGATGTAATTAAAAGCAAGATTCAAGATGTAATCAAAATCAAGATGTAATTAAAGTCAAAAAGAATGCTTGATCTAATCAAAGTCAAGATGTAATTAAGGGCAAGATGTAATCAAAATCAAGTTGTAATTAAAGTTAAAGTCAACAAGAATTCTAGAGGTAATCAAACTCAATCAATAGGAATGTTTGATGTATTCAAAATCAACAAGAATGTTTGATGTAATCAAAGTCAACAAGAATATTAGATGCAATCAAAGTCAAAAAGAATGTTGGATGTAATCAAAGTCAAGATGCAATCAAAGTCAACAAGAATGTTGGATGTAATCAAAGTCAAGATGTAATTTAAGTCAAGAAGAATGTTGGAATCAATGTTTACCCTATTATATAAAAAGCTAGACAAGTAGGTCTAATTTGTTTGTACTTTTATTTGACCTAGAAAATTCCTTTTAAAAAAGGTTTAAATACTTGATCAATTTCAGAAAATGAAATGCTATATTTGGTTGCCGGAAATTTGATCAAAAGTAATTTCGGCGACAAAAACTGATCGATGGTAATTTGATTGACGGGAAATTTGGTCGAATATTTTTTTGCAGTTCACATGTTAAAATTTTTGTCAAATTTCTTTTTGAACGCACCGTACTATATAGTAAAACAAAATAATGCGCTCAAAAAGAAAATTGAAGCAAAATTTTAACGGAGAAACTGAAAAAAGATTTGACCAAATTCCCGTTCGATTAGTCTAAATTACCGTCGACGAAATTTTTTTTTTATCAAATCTCCGGATACGAAAATGAAATGCTATATTAACCCATTTTATGTTGGGATGCGCTAGGGCGGTGAACCAAGATATTTAAAAAAAATACTTAAGTCCTTGAACTTTAAGGATGTTAATTCTCTCTGGGGGAACAACGTTCCCTGAAAAATTACCGGATTTTTTTAAAAGTTGGGTTGGTGCCTAAACAAACCCCAGCAAATGGTATTTTTTGGTGATGTTTTTGTATTTACAATGGCCGCCTATGCTGTGCTTCCAGTATTGCCGGCAGGGGTTGCTGAGTACGGTCAGGCAGGAGTCGGTGGTGCGACTTGAAGCTGTACCTCCAGTCTCTGATCAGCTGAGGTTTCTTCACCTGTAGGGCCATGCCATCAAACCGTACACCCGAATCTGAGTACTTCCGCTTAGTAGCTGCCTTCTGAAGTAAATCGTCGCTGTCTTCTGTACTGAAGAAAGCGTCTTTTAACCTTCGACCCGTGTCTGTAATCTCTAAACAGTGAAAGTACTTTTTTACCGGGAAGACGCCGGCGTTGGCAAGCTCAAAATCACGAGCTGTGAGTGTTGTGCTTGTTCGACAATGTTCGTCCGAGAGTTTGGCAATCAACGGCGAGTTATCGTGTTCTATCTGACGATAAGTAGGCAGCGCGGGGTTAAATATGCCGTGCTTGACGGCGGCAAGCTTGACACGTTGAGAGCTTGGGTAGTGGTAAATGTAATAAGGGATTTCATTGCTTTCCCGAGCTATCCCGGGGAAAAGGCGATTTCTTAGCGCTAGCGTTTGTTGTGGTGGACTCATTTTTGTAATTATTTACTTGAGATGCGATCGATTAGCTACAAATATTGACGACAAATGTTCCTGAAAATGTCGCTCTTAATGTTGTTCACAAGTATATTCTTTATCTTTAAACCAGATATCGAAAGGAATCAACAGCATGAAGAATATCGCGGGAGCGAATATTTCAACTGTCAATATTATCTTGGCGCCTTCATAACAGTTCAAGCTACGGCCATTGAATAATCCATAGCAACGACCACTGTATTTTACTCCTGGAAAGATATGACATAATGATTAGATCCTAAATAAATGGTGGGGGGGGGGCGCTTATTGTTTTTATTGAGCAGCTGTCCAAGTCAAAGTAGGCCAGGTGCATCGATCACCTCCAGCCCCGGCAATGAATAAGTTGTCTTCCTATTTAATTGGACTCCCTCCGGCACAGCATAGGATTAATTGCATTCCTTGTTTTGTTACGTATAGGCTTTGCGTGTCGTTGGTTAAGTTGACTTTCATCGATGGTATTTTCATCAGGGCACATTGCTGTAAGTAGGCCTATGAACCATACACTCGGGAATTTTGTTTGTAGTTATTGTATAGGGTCATCTCCATTGCTGAGTTTGCTATCGTGAAAAAAGGCAGTGATGATACCCACAATGAATGTAAGGCATATCGATAAGAAATTTAATTAGTAGGCCAACTGGCGCAATCTCGTGTGTGTTATGGCCATCTCTTATCATCCCTCAAGTTGGCCAACATGCCGGGCCATACTTTGTGTGGTTGGCTCTCTCTCAATTCATGCATTTTCTCATAGTGTATCAGCTTACATGCTCCAGTCATTCGTTTCAAGCTTACTTGAAATAGAAGTTTTTCTCATCTTTTATGCCTCCATTCAATGTAATTTCTGGTGCGCACGGTGCCCAGTATCAAAAGCATTTTTACACTAAAGTAACATTCTAAACACTGGAGTATATAATGTACGAGAACATAGATGATCCCATGCCCCCCCCCCCACGGCGCCCCACGTGTTTTGTGAGGAAGCGTCAAGAAAGTGGAACACCATGGCGATATATCTACCTTGCCGGCCGCCCCTTTTGGCAAAATGACGAGAAGCTTCAAGCGGATTCGGGAGTACTCGAGAAACTTCTGGAATATTCAGTTCCTAGAAATCACACTGACATGCATTCGGCTCAGTTCTTTGTTTCGATACTGCTTTTTTTTTTTTTTTTTTTTTTTTTTTTTTTTTTTTTTTTTTTTTATTATTATTTTAATTTTATTCAATTTTTATCTATTGTTATTTTCTAGCGGAACCTGCGGATCCCCCGAGAAAGGTACGGGGTGACCATGTCTTGCAACTCAAGCCACACACACAGAGACGACTGTGTGAGGGGATCCCCCGAGGAAGGTACGGGGTGACCATGTCTTGCAACTCAAGCCACACACAGAGACGACTGTGTGAGGGGATCCCCCGAGAAAGGTACGGGGTGACCATGTCTTGCAACTCAAGCCACACACACAGAGCCGACTGTGTGAGGGGATCCCCCGAGGAAGGTACGGGGTGACCATGTCTTGCAACTCAAGCCACACACACAGAGCCGACTGTGTGAGGCCTACAAGCTGTGCAAGTCTCCCCCCCCCCACATTTTTACCCTAAAGTTCCATTAGGACCCCATGCACGAGTCCCAAGCGCGGGTGAGCTTATATGTCACAAGGTAGACTCACAAGCGACCTGCGCACGCACTCGTGATTTAACCTTAGGCATACGAACGACCAACAACATTANATATATTGAATATATATATATATATATATATATATATATATATATATATGTGTTATATATATATATATATATATATATATTATGTATGGGTGTGTGCATGTGTTTGTGTGTGTGTATGGTTTGTGTGTGTGTGTGTGTGTGTGCGTGCGTGTGTGTGTGTGTGTAGGGTTGTTATTTGACCTAATATAAAATCGTCCAGGTTTTAATCTCGTAAAAAGTAAGCAGTGTATTATTAAAGAACAAAAATAATGGCTGACTTCATTTCGTTTTAATGGCTAACTACATCCCGTCAACATATTGGCTCACACAGCTAAACAGTTTTTATCAGTTCGATTGGCGTGTGCCGTGTTGGTGAAGTTGGCGATACTTTACTACAAGATCAATACTGTAGCCAAGTTTGATCCTTGTCCACATAACACATATTGACAATGATTATTCTGTGAACCATAGACAAAACAGTGTAACTACACGCCACCTCCACCCCCCCCCCCCCCGTTTTGTACGCAAGGAAGGGAGAGGGCGAGTTGGTGGTTTGCGTATAAGTTCTTACAAATGCGTGCTTATCGGGACCTGGGTGAGGTCTTGTAATTGGGACCTGTGTGAGGTCTTGTTATTGGGAACTGTGTGAGGTCTTGTTATTGGGAACTGTCTGAGGTCTTGTAATTGGGAACTGGGTGAGGTCTTGTTATTGGGAACTGTGTGAGGTCTTGTAATTGCGAATTGGGTGACGTCTTGTTATTGGGAACTAGGTGAGGTCTTGTTATTAGGAATTGGGTCAGGTCTAGTTTAAGGGGTACTGGTGATGACAATGGAGCACCTCATAGATTCTTTAAGTATTGGGAAAACAAATGGGGAAAATTTATATATTCATAGTGGACAAAAGAATCTATCTAGCCTAAACTTTTTAAATTATTTAAATGATTCTCAAAATTTATAGGAAATAAAATTTTAACAATTCTTTTTTTTTTTTTTGATGGGAATATTATTTTTATATTGAATACCCGGTACAAAATGTATTTATAAAAAACATTTCTGATCTGGATTAAAAATATTTAAAATTTAAAAAATACATTTTATTTCTCAGTCATATCTAAATCGCGTATAAGTATAAGTTGGCTGGTAGATTTAAAGCTTGTGCATACGAATATGGGTATCAATGTGTCTGGGGTGAGAAAGTCGGGGAGGGAATGGGATTTTTAAAGTATTTTTTTTTTACGGGGCTGGCTGTATGTCCCCTTTTTTTTAAATGCATAAATTGATGGTCGCACTAGTGGTGGGCAGCATGCACTAGTGGTGGGCAGCATGCACTAGTGGTGGGCAGCATGAACTAGTGGTGGGCAGCATGCACTAGTGGTGGGCAACATGCACTAGTGGTGGGCAGCATGCACTAGTGGTGGGAAGCATGCACTAGTGGTGGGCAACATGCACTAGTGGTGGGCGACATGCACTAGTGGTGGGCAACATGCACTAGTGGTGGGCAGCATGAACTAGTTGTGGGAAACATGCACTAGTGGTGGGCAACATGCACTGGTGGTGGGCCACATGCACTAGTGGGGGGAAACGAGTGGTGGGGGGGATGCACTAGTGTTGGGGAGGATGCACTAGTGGTGGGCAGCATGGACTAGTGGTGGGAAGCATGCACTAGTGGTGGGCAACATGCACTAGTGGTGGGCGACATGCACTAGTGGTGGGAAACATGCACTAGTGGTGGGCAGCATGCACTAGTGGTGGGCAGCATGCACTAGTGGTTGGCAGCATGCACTAGTGGTGGGAAACATGCACTAGTGGTGGGAAACATGCACTAGTGGTGGGCAACATGCACTAGTGGTGGGCAACATGCACTAGTGGTGGGCAACATGCACTAGTGGTGGGCAACATGCACTAGTGGTGGGCAACATGCACTAGTGGTGGGAAACATGCACTAGTGGTGGGCAACATGCACTAGTAGTGGGAAACATGCACTAGTGGTGGGCAACATGCACTAGTGGTGGGAAACATGCACTAGTGGTGGGCAACATGCACTAGTGGTGGGCAACATGTGGCTCTTTGATAGAGTAGATGCGTCTTTTTTTTTTTTTTTTACTAATATTTCACAACTGCGCCTTCCAAAGTATTTTCTTGGTACAATATTATTTCTCGCCAGTGAAATTATCGTTGAAAAGCTGCGCTCGGGACCTACGCTCCCTTCACCATCCGTCAACTATGGCCCTGCTCGGTATAGATGTGGCTGGAAAATAACCGTAAATGCACAACTAGGCGCACTCCACGGTCAAGTGTCATGCTTTTAATTTAATTTTTGTTTATTATTAGCAAATAGAATGTATCGAGTTTTGTTTTTGACAAGACCCCAGACTATGAAACGTTATCACTTAGTGTTTTAATAATGGGGGGGGGGGGG
>CAXITT010000033.1:183598-306345 GCA_964033795.1 Lymnaea stagnalis
GGGGGGGGGGAATCTAAATGCCAGTGGCAAACTTAGACTATAGGCAATATTCTGGAAGTTCTGATGGAAACCTTAGTTAAATTAGCTTTATTGTGTACACTGGTATTAAATGGTGTTAGTACCCCTAACCCTAAGCCCACATACAATCTTCTTCAACTCCACCGTTCTCTGAGGTTGGCAGAAGACACCGCTGATATTCTTGCAGACTATCCAAACTGTGTGCTCTTCCAAAATGCTGTGTCATATATTCCCCCCCCCCCCTTTTTGCATTTAGGGTCCTCACGATCCTCAAGACCCAGGTCCCTGTGTGCGAGATGTGGCAATTTAAAGGAAGGGCGCCAACAATCGCCGGGCCGAGGGAGCTGGCGTGAGAAAGGGAGGGAGCTCAGCCTGGAGGTTCACGGACGAGAGGGTCGTAGACGTAACTCTTCGTCTGAATCCAGCAATGGCCGCCAGCGAACTTCTCCCCTCCATTGTTACATTGTACCTAATGGAAGAACATCGACGACAACTTACAGTGTAAGTTTTTTTTTTTCTTGTTTAGAAATAGTTGCGTCCCTTTGTGTTAAGAAAGTTAATCCCATGGCCATGGGCGGTGTAGGTCCTACCAACGATGAAAAAATAAATGTACCAAGTACCAAGAGGAATGGTATGATGCCTATTTGTTCAAAATAAATTTAAAATGGTAAATAATGAAATCTCCATGCCTCCTGACCTTTTATCATATTACTTGGATCTCCTCTTACTAGTCTCGCCCCTCCCCACTTTCCTGTCATCATCTGAAAGGTAGTTATGAACAAAGTACCCCTGTCCCGACCCCTCTATACACACTCCCAGATTCCTTCGCGCTTTCTCAATTTACCCCGTCCTTCCCCATCAATGCGTTCTCGGTCTAAATCCTTCCCTAACCACATCCCCTGCCCCTGTCAACACTTCATCCTACCCCAGCTACGGGCTCCCCCCACTTACCATCAGTCCCTACACCTTACCCCTTAACTCGGTCCTAACCTTAAACTTTACAGCAGCGTTTCTCAAACTTTTAAGTTAGTGGGACCGAGGGATAAAATTCGAAATTACACCAGGTACCGGTTCAAGACTATTTATAAATGCTTAGTATTTGACCATAAATATTCATGTTGTGCTGACCGGCAACGTACTGCTCACTGACCATTACCTGTCCACAGATCACTTGGGGAACGCTGTTTTATATTTTACTTTAAAATATTACTTCCATTCAGTCAAAGCGAAATTTCGGGAGGGAAAAAAATCATAATTACTCAAGAGAACATAAATATTTATGTCATTTCCCTTGGAAACCTAAGTAAAATTTTAAATGCTGGGTTCCGATTGGCTTAAACTACACTCTATGTGGTCACGCCATACGGACTGATTTTAGAACTATACTGACAAGGATGGCTCTATCAGTAGGAGGGGTGGGGGGTTTGGTCACATCCCTCTCAATTCTAAGTAAATAATGAATTTGTGGCTCCTTTTCAAGAATTTATTCAACTGATAATTTCAGTGTCTTACGTCAATAGAAATTCTGACAGTAAAAGAGACCTTTTTTTAATCATTGAACTGAACATTATCAAAGTTTTTCACAATGATTTAACTCGTACAGGAATCTTTCCGGTCGCCTACAAATCAACCTTTGGGAACAAGGCATTCGAGGTCAGTACCATCATCACCTGTTTCAGCATCACCTCTCTGGTCACCAATGTCTGCGTCACCCCGGTCCACACCAACCTACAGGCAAGACAACACGCAAGCTCTCCTGTCCAAGGTGCCGGCCAGGCTTCAAAATGCCCTGCCTGCTGCAGGCAAGCCTAGCAACACAACATACAGGGACCATTTCACATGGATGTCATGATAGAATCACATATTACTTTTGGTCATGAAATGTCGTCAGCATACTAAGTCACTGCAACATCACTTTGAACATTGCTATGTAAATGTGTCGAAATAGATTAACACAGCGTGCTCGAAAATGTATTATGTGCTGCTTAATAATTTAAAAAAAACAACATAACTTTAATTATACTTATCATAACATCACACACCACAATAACATTTGACATGACCTTTTCATAACAGAATGTGACACAACAGATTCGTATATTTTGTAATACATCATTGAGACCTTATTTATTTTTAAGAATATTTAGTACTCAAATTGATAAAATTAGTACTTTCTTTTCTGTAGAGATGACGTGAACCGACATTGTAACCGAGGACGGTTGTTATATTATATGCACTGAAATGCGAAAAGGAACTTTTCACAATTTAAAGTTTAAAAAAACAACAAAAAAAACCCATTAAAATCTACGTATTTAAAAGTTCTGTAAAACAACATCCTACATCTGCAAGTACAAGTAGCAGCAAGTTGAAAGCTCCTGAAGCTATGTGATGCTGCCAACTCTTTACTTTATTTAAAATTGAAGCAGTATACGATTGTCCCATATAAGAAGATTTTTACTAGTCAGATCTCTTCTAAGCTTTGTTGTGTTTCCACTACTATTTGCATTAAGTCTCTTTAAAATTTTCAATAATAATAATAATAATACAAAGTCTATAACAAATTGTCTTCGTGACAAGGATTTCAATTAAGTTTGAATTTTACAATGAGGAAACAGGACTTCTGTTTTTCTTAAACTCATATTATTTTAATTTTATCTAAATCTACCAATAACCTTTTCCCTTTGTATTAAAGGACAAATCTTGTGTCAATGTGTGTGCAATTTAAACATTGTTTTTCATTGTTTATATAATTTCAAGTGACTTATACACTTGCTGTACATAACATTATATGCGTTATTTTGTGCAGCTTTTAGAACAAAAGTTAACATATATTATCGCTGCAGACTTGGCTTGTTAATTGCACTGAAGTGTTTTGACTATTTTCTGCCATGTCACTTGGAACAACTTTTTGGTGAGCAATTAAACTTTTCAATCTTCAAATGGACACTCACCCTTGTGTTTCAGCCATTACCTTATGTGTTTTCTTACAACAAATAAATTTATTGTAAATATTGTCAAGTGATTATAGTTAAATCCTTTACATTAACTTTGCTTGTGTTCGTGACAAACCTTTGGATGTAAGTGACCCCCTTCCTGTCACCCTATCAAGCTGAAATTTGGCACATAGACTCTTTGTCATAGACAACACATTCTGTCTTTAAAAATTTTCAGCCCCACCCAAAACTATAAGTTTTTCATGTTTTTCAAAGGGGGAGGAATGTTAAAGATTTGTTCAATGGTTGTGTGTTTTTGGTGTGGAGATTAATTGTGTAGCTGTTACCATGTGCTTTGCATTTGTGACATATTTGGATATGCAGTAAAAATAAAACTATTTCTGAAGGGGAAAATGAAGGAAATATGTAACATGTTTTCACCAGAAGTTGACCCATTTTCATAACCCCTTTATGAAAAATTATAAAGAATGTACAGTTACATAAATGCAAACAAAAATGCATATAAAGGATTTATATGAAAAACCTTGTTTTTAGGGGTTGTTTATTTTAAAGACCATAACAATATTTATAATACAAATCTTTATTAAAACAAAACAGTACACCCTTAAAAAGAAATTAATGAAAAAAAAAATGACTACCATTCTTGTGTAGTTATTTCCCTTTATTGCTGATCATGTCGGCTAATTTAAGTGTGATTACATTTATTAACATCAATTGGTTAAGTTTGTTCTTTTAAAAATGTGTAAATAACAATTAAGGATAAAGAAGCGGGAATGAAGCAGATGAAATAATTGAGTAAACATTTAGCTACTAATATTTTACTTTTGTTCTTGCACAAATAAAAGAGGCTGTGATTTAGCTTGACTGAAGATTTTCTGCATGGCAGCCATGCCGTCACTAACCGAGGCTAAATAGAGATCATCAAAATCTGCAAGTCCATAACTGTCTGTTCCTATAGCGGCAAAGCCTTTGGCTGGTGAAGTTGGAATGGTAACATTAAACACTGCACTCCCATCTAATGCCCCGAGAGCACTGGGCCCCTATTTTAAGAAAATGAGCAAATTTATTTTAAGAGGCATGAATAATGCATACAAATAAAAACATGATTTTAAAATAAGAGATTTGAAAATGTAAAAAATTTTAAAAAATTAAACATTAACATTAAAAAAAAATTCTGTTAAGCTTTTCCTATCATCGATTCTCTTTAAATGTGAGTGGTTTTAAAGTCTATGGTACAATACCATAGAATAACATAAACAATAATTTTCTAATATTATTCAACCAAAGATTCTCTTAATTTAAAAGAATTGCTTTGAAAGTAAAGTTATAGCTCAATACTTTAAGAAGGTGCTAAATGGAAATCAATATGTAGAAAATCTCAAGGTCTCCATCACAACGTACCTGAATAAAGAGAGACAAAGTGTGCCAACCTGGATCTTGTGACAATGAACCTTGCTGTAATATTTTAGTTCTTACTGTTGATTAGATACATATTCCACAGTTAGTGGCTTATTTATGTTTAGGTATGCATACTGCGCAATTATGCACAACTTTTTCTTTTTTGTATATAGAAAGAAGTTTCAATCACCAAGAGCAGTAATGCACAAATACACATATTTAAGATCACAATACCTTGTGGTTTATTGGTATTTCAATAAATCAAGTCTTTAGTGTCCAACTGAATCCAAGTTAAATTATATTCTTAGATATCCACCTTAAAATTTTCAGTTTTTAATTTTTTTGGTATCCTACAAAAGTAAGATCCAGTTTAAGATAGTCATTACACAATTACACTGGACTTATACTGTTGTTGATAAAATTCTCAAGACCTTCATCGTTATAAATTACCAGCGTAGAGAGGTCAGTATATTACTATGGATTTTCTGCGTTTGGTTATTTGTATCAGATGAAACCAAAATCAACAGACATCTTAAGAAGAAACGTTTAACTTACAAAAGTCATTTGATAATTGGTAAGTGCCATCCTGCAAAGCAAAGAAATAAATTCCTTTAGCTGAATTAGCCCCACATCCACCTTGGTCCACTCTGGCAGCGACAAAAACACCACTGGAGCCATTCACATTTGGGATTCTAAAGCTAACCTGCACAAACAAATCAGTCCTGAAAGAAAGTTCAGGGAAATACATTAGAAAAACATTTCATTCTTTTATTCATAAAATTTTGTTAATAAAAATCATATCTCAAATGGTTAGGGTCTGCCAATATGAATGTGTAAGATTCTTTGTTAATTTAAGTATTTGCATATATTTTATAAGATGCAAGTTTTTAAAATAAGCTGTGGTGCTAAACATTTATTTTAGAAATATAAATAAATGATCAATGTTAAAAGAATGTTTATTATGTCCACTTTGTTATCAGAGCTGAACATTAAGTAGTTAAAATATACAAATTCTAAAAGCTAGTTAATTATTTAATTAATTTTAAGTAGTCTTCCTGCACTGGTCCTTAAAATAGTTTTTAAATTAATGTTACAAAATATCATTTTGCAAGAATATTGATACATTACATAAAAGATACCCTAAAAGTAAAAATAGAGGTTAAAAATTAGCTTTTTTGAAGACAACAAAATACTTGTTAAAATTTCTCTAGTTGGTACTTTATAATCACTCAAATACAGTTTTAAAATTAAATAGTACTTCAAATAATATGGTAATCTGTGCACAATTTCAACCTTAAAATTACGAATAGAACACTAATACTCAAGCAAGTATTAAAAAAATTCATTAAATTTTTTTTTTTTTTTTTTTTTTTTTTTTTCCATAGAGATGGCAGGGCAAGTTAAATTTACATTCTATGGAAAAAATAGTTCAATAAATGAAGCTTAAGAAACAAAATTACCGAACAAGGTAGTTATCAAACAAGCCAGATTAAAATCTTGTGAATAGCACAAAGTACTAAGCTTACTGATGTACTGTTTTGTGTGTGTGTTTAACTTAGAAAGTCAATTATTTCTTAACTGAATCAATTTACAGAATGAAAATAATTATGAAATTCCATCTACACTGGTAGAAAGGTCTTTCATATTTAAAATCTATTTTTTGAAGTATTGATAGCTTTTGGTTAAAAGTAAACATTATTATAATCAAAATAAGATAATAATAATAATAATAAAGCTTATTTTAAAAAAAACGCTTCATCCCCAAAAGCTCAAAGCGCTGCACAAAGTCAACGGTATTAAAAAGAGAAACTAAAAACCAATCTAAAATTTACCACATTTAAAAAACAGACTCAACAATATAAAACTACATACGAGCATACCAAGTCAAAGTCTTTCATCCCATTAAGATATACCACAGATTTTCAAAACTATTTCTTTCAGTCGTCCTACAGAATCAATGCAACATGATGGACGAAGCCAAAACAGTAAATGGGGAAATGCTTACAGAAATCTCTAATATCTTACCAAGAGTCATCACCAATAACATTAATAGACTTATTGTGCAAGTCAGCATCACACCATGCAACAGGATTGTTCAGAACCATCTGTCTAACAAATTGGTTCTGGCCATCACTGATAACCTCATAAGCTCCTGTTTGCTGAGCTAGATTATTTGGTTCCTGGTACAGAGCATAACCTACAGTGGAAATTAAGGTTTTAAGTGTTTTCTATAAAAATCCATCACCACATCGAGCAAGAAAAATTTCATTGATAAGAAAAAAATCATGCAACTTTAATATTTTGACCATATAGAAAAGTAAAAGTAACATATTTTCAATTAAGTTATTGCTGCTGAGATGTAAAAAAAGAGGATTAAATGTTACTTTAAAAATGTTTCTGTTTAGCTCTTTTATTATATCAGTTATCATTGAAGAATAAGAAACATTTATAATTAACGAACACTGAAATTATATACAAAGTAAAGATCTGATTTTAAAAAAAAACATAAGTAATAAGTTTCACAATTAAGACACAAATTTCTTTCACATTTGAAATATTCACTACGTGGTTCCATTTTCTTTTACATACTAATTAATAAACTTTAAAGGTGTTATTTTTTCAGGATGCAAGAAAAAGGGTATATGGTTTACTATAGTCCTAGCATGCACAATTTTGGCCAATCACAATCCTTTGTTTAGTTTAGCAAGCCAGTGCAGCGGAGGTTAAAAAGATACCTTACTAAACAATAAACATTTTAAATGGCAAAAATAAAACATAAAGATTCATTTTTTAAGGAAATCAACTGAAGTTAAAATAAAACATGTAAGCTGAGTCAATATTTTTTAATGGTGATTTGCATGATTCCCAAACCAAAGTCTCCATGATTTCATCATATTCATAAAATTCAATGTTAAAAAATGATAATTTAAAGTGAAAAAATGTATAATATAGTCTAGCCTTTACCTTCAAAGTCATCAATATAAGGAAGAGGAAAAGGACTAAGTGGAGGGGGATCTGGGTATGAACCCTTCAGCCCTCCAGCCACAGTTGTAAATGTATACACTTCATCCAAACCTAAATTTATAGTAGCTTTACCATCAATAAACTGTAGAATAAAATGAATAAAGATTTAAAATCCTATTTCATATTAAGAAAGCTATATTTGTACCAGGTAAATAACTTACTTATCTTATATCATGTCTCCCCAGTAATATACAATTACAACTTATTTATTAAAATATGTGTAATCTTTAAAACTTTGCTTGCTAGGAAATGACCAAATTACAGCAGTTTAACCTTTATAGGACCAAGGCTTTGAAACATGACATCTGGTGCCCCATTAAAACCCAGTTTGCTGTACCAGACATTCATCTCAGTGAATCTAGACTGGAGATGGACAACAAACATTTTGAAGTTAGTTGAATTTGCTTTTTAGAATTGAGAGTTAAATAGTTCCTTGAAAGTAATATTGTAATTATGTGGCAGGTCAAGCTCAGAAAAAACTAATGAAAACAATTAATAAAAGTATTAACAATAAAAATAGCATTGGAAATTCACTTGATTAGATAAATTATATCTTTATATATATATATGTTATATGAACTGATTCTTCCTTCTCTGAAAACTGTGTGTAGGATAACTTTTGTTTTTGGTATATATTTCTAATATTGTATCAAGTAGAAAGACTTTTTTTTAGTCTTTAAAAATTGAACATGACACACATTTTACATCACAAAAAGAACTTTTTCAAAAAGAATTCAGGAAACTCTACATTAAAGCATAGTAAAATTTCACCTTAAAATAAATAGTTTGCTGTTATATATCATATATTCCTTATCTAATAATTGGCAACATTCTGACTATTTTTACTCACAAAACTGCCCTTGAGAGTGAGAGTTACTATTTGTGGGTGAACATCATACCAAGGAAGACCAGGTCGAATGCAGACTGAATGGTCATGTGTCTGTGAGATTCAAATTTATGGGTTTAAAAAAAACTAATTACTATAATCCAAAAGTTTTTAAAAATTTGAGTTAAATTTTTGAGAGTATGTGAAAGAGGGATTAAATTTGAAATATCATTTTGGAGGTTGTCTTGTCAAACTTTCGTAGCACCTACAAATGTACAAAACATTACTGTCTATGTCTGGGATATGAATTTTTTTTTCTTGTAGATTTAAGAAAATAAATTCCTTTGTATCTATACTACCATTTATGACCTCCTTTTAAATGATCATAATCTAGGCATGAACAATTCTAACACAATTTAGCATAAAAATTCTCATTACTGATCTATATACAGAAGTAATTACAAGGTAATTTATTTTTTTTTAATGAAAACCTCATCATCAATATTCCAAAATTTAAGAGAGATTAAATTACAACATTTATATTGAAAGAAAAATAAAGGTTTACCATAGTTTCAATAACAATAGTCATCTGATTGCCATCTGGACTAAGCAGACCTACATAAGATCCACCCTTAGGTAGCAACCCAACTCCACTGCCATGTTTCAAGTATCTCCACCCAACTGATGTAAACTGGGTTGTGTGAGCTGGAAAAAAAAGATAAAGAGCAATATTATTTGAGTGGAATTATCTTTTTATAAAGACTTAAGACTGAAACTTTTAAACTAAATTTAAATTTATGGGCAAATTGAACAAAACAATTTAATTAATAGAGAGACACAAACAGTATGCTATAAATAAAAGCTATTATTTATTTAAAACTGAAATTTATTAGCTTACTATTTTCTTGAAATATCAATTAAGTATATGTCACTAAATGTCACACATGGATTTCATTTGTTTGAATAGATTAAATGAGTTTATAAAAGCCACTGATGTAATACCTGAGTAATAAATTATTTACCAGTAATCCAAATCGGAGTATTAACCATATAATTGCCAGACCATGGCTGAACTGCAGTCATAAGACCATCTCTATAGTAAGGTAGGCCATCATAGTAGCTGCCAATGAGGTCCCAAGATATTGTCCTGAACAGAAATGTAATTTACATATTGTGATTGTTATTATTAGTAGTTAGGGTTAAATTCAAATAGACATGAAAGAGAGAGGGGGGGGGGGGAATGGTTGCCCAAAAAATGAATTTAACTATAATGCTAGAATTTTATTTATCATTTATGTTTTGCATCTTCATACTCTCATGCCCTGCAAATCCCATTGCTCCCCCTGATTCCATACACATCTAATTTCCAATCAAGACCACCTCAACTTACAAACTCTGATTCTCAACACAAACCTTCCAACTCTAACCCCACTCCACGTTCGCATAATCACCCACTCTCCCGTCCCCTTACCCCGTCTATCCCTGACCCATACCATGATATCCCAATTAAGCCCATCATCACTTATCCCTGATACTTTCCTCCTTACCCTTAATCATGACCCATATTTCTTTATTTATACTTTATTCTACTTCCTTTAAGTGAATGATTTTCACACAAAAAAGGAAATAAAATAAAATATGTGCAAAAGAAAAATAAATAACAATTTTTGTTTAACTTGCTATACCTGGCAAACTAAATGTTTCATATTTTTGAGTGAATACACAAGGACCAAGATTTTTTTTCTATTTTCGTGTAAGAGCAAAGGAAAATCTGTTTAAATTAATAAAGCCTACATGCTTTCTTTTAATGCATAGCTTACACAGATATTACAGATTTAAATAGTTTGCTATAAATACATTACTATTTTAGAATACTTACGCTGTCATGTATCCATTTACATAATTTTGATTTAAAATCTGTAGAATACAAAAATAACACTTGTAAGATTGACATTTAGTGACTTAGAAAAGCTTTTCAACATTTTTTTACAAGTTCTTAATAATCACTTTATTTGCATTCAATTATTTTGTAATAATTTTAAATTCTTACCTCTTGCAAAATACAAAAATCTAGGTTTGAGGCGTACCTCATCCGTACATCATTTTTAGACATATTTAAGTACATATACTCTCCAAATAATACAAGTCAGTTTATTATTTTAAAATTATATTTTACTTTACTTCAAAATGCTAAAAAAAATTTCATAGAATAAAACATAATTTATTATGAAAAGAGACTTCTTATATACCCTATCAATTGCTAAATTTTTTGCTAATGTGACTTCAGTAAGAAGTCAAAATTAGAAAAAAATTCATTAAAATTAAACTTTAAAAAAAAAAAAAAATTGAGATTGCCTACAGCTGGTAGCAATAGTAAATATTGTACATGATAAATCTTACTCGGGCCCAACATCCACCACCAATTTCATCATTGTATGTGCTGTAATCTTCTGATGCCCAGAGAGTTTTCCCTGTGTTATATGCATCAGGTGATGACCAAGTGCCAGGATAATGACACCTGAAAAACAAAAATCAAGACTTTATATGTATCACAACTTTTCTTTAATGCTGTTGTCATTTCAATCTAGATTTTTTTTTTTTAAATGTTGATTTTTTTTTTTTTTTTTCTTTTGTTTCTAATTTGTATTTTTTAGGCTATGTTCCTTTTACATTTAAAACTAATTTTATATAAAATAGAAAAAATAATATTTTTTTTATTTTTTTTTTTATTTTATTTTTGTTTTTTTTTTTTTTAAATGTTTTTTTTTTTTTTTTTTTTGCTGTTGTTACTAATTAGTATTTTTAAGGCTATGTTCCTTTTACATTTAAAACTAATTTGATATAAAATAGAAAAAATAATGTGTACACAAAAGAGAAAGACAATATCTTCCTTGCAGGTCCTTAAGGAAATCAAAGTATTTAGGCTACTAAAAATTTGAAGAGTGATGCACCTTGGATTACAAGCCTTTGACCACCTTGGATTGTAAGCCTTTGACAACCAAAGTCTAGGGAGAGGTAGGAGGTGGATGGGGTAGGATTTATAAATCTGGATTTTGTTGGTTTGTCAATTGACCCATAAAACCCATTAATTGTGGATTAGGCCTTTGAATGCTGCCAATCCACATTAAATATTTGCATATACATGTTTCAGATTAAGGCTAATGAATGTCACCAAAGGATTCTAAAATATTTGTATCCAATTTCTTATTAAAAGATAAACACTTCTGCATTAAAAGATAAAAGCACAAGATAAAATACTTGGCATTGATTATGTTGTTGTAAGGTCAACAACTGCTGTTGAGGTTATCAGAAGGGGAGTGAAGAAAAAAAATGTGATAATGAGTTCAATGTGGCCTTGGAATATATATCAGTATTTAAACACTGTGATACCAGGCAGCACTTAGAACAATCACCTCATTTTTTTATCAGGAAATTTTGACCAAATGGGTACAAAAAGGTAATGTCCTGATAAAATCATATAAATCCATTTAGTAAGTCTGTTATGCTATTTATAAATGATAGTTCTTTGTGTATTGCTTGATATAATTCTAATAAATTATGTCATATTGTAAAAATTAAATTCAATTAATAAAAATTAAAATAATAAATGACAGTGAAGTATGCAGTATTGTGTGATGGTAGAAAGTTATAAGCCATTGAACTGTATCATTTTTAAATCCTTTATATTAACTTCACTTTTAATTGTGGCTGGTTGGCAAAATCAAAATATTGAGCTGAAACTTGGCACAGAGACTCGTTGCAGATGACAAAACATTATAACAAATTTTCAACCCCAAAAATTAGTTTTTCCTGTTTTTCAAGGGGAGGCTAAAGTAAATATGTTGACACTGATTTCACGAAATAAAATTACAGATAAATGCGCTAAATGAAATTCTTTTTGTTTTAAATATCGCAAATGCATTTAGTGCGTTATATTTTCTTTTGTTTTTCTGAAAAAGTTCACGAAATAAATCTGTAGTGTAAAAGTGAGTAGGTCATTAGAATATTTATATTGTTCAGGGATGTGAAAAAATGTGCGGTTGTGATCTGGGGGAGGATTCTCATAAAGTGCGCTACTTGAATGCATGTTTGGTCAAATTTTCAGCACCTCCCCCCCCCCTTTGCTCAATATTACATTTTATAAAGGATTTATACGAAAAACTTTGTTTTTAGGGTTATTGAATTTAAAACAATGATCTTTATGAGGTATTTATTTATTTTTAAAAATCAAAAACAAAAAAGTACATACATTTTGTTTTAAGGGTTCTATTTGTTAGTGTGTGATTACTATTATTATTTTATTCATCTTCTCCCTGCTTGCTTGAGCAAAGGTAACTCTTCAAAAAATCTGAAAAGACTTTAATACATCCGATATATAACAACTGCTTAACTGATGACAGAAAGGGGTGGAGCCAAGAAAACTGTCTATTTAGGTCAAATGATAACTGAAGATCAGTTTAGTAGTTTTTAACCTTTCAAAATGAAATGGTTTGGTTATGATTTTAGATAAACTTTTTAAAAATAAATATTTGTATGATATTCATGAAAAGAAGCATTTTACACACAAAAAAAATATCTTGTGTTTTGATTTCTCATTTTAGATCAATGAGGAAAGACCTATCTGCAAGACAATGTAAATTTTCACATCATTATTTTCTTTTTTTTAAAATTATGTGCGGTTAAATATAGTCCTCAAAAAATTAAAGCAATAAATTTTCATTCAATGACACATCATTTTCACTTTGCAGCTGTATAAATAAAGATATGCAAAATTCACTTATTAATCAGCTTTAACATTTTATATGTTATATTCTACTTGTAGTACCCTCTTTTAAGTTAAAAGGTTTTTCTTATCTTTTTCCTTTCATTCACTCAAATTTTTTTTTTTTAGGTGTATGTTCTTTTCTTTTTTGTAATGTTGAATGCTTGTAGCTGCAGCATATTAAATTTTGTTTCATCTGGTTCATAAAAATCATACTGTATTGTTACATACACAAATATTTTGTTCCTTTTAATTAGTTTTAATCTACTTAAGCTTACCTCTTTTCAACCCTCTAATAATCAGTTATAACATGCAAGATAAGAAAAATGATCTTCTATCCCTTACCCAATGGCACTAATAACACCAGATAATTCTGCATCTTTGTCAATGTCCCCTGCTATGTCCCATCCTCCATCAGCTGCTACTATCAGGACGTTCTGAAATCCTCTTGCATCAAGTGTTTTCCTTAAAGTCTTAGAATATTTTTCAAAGTAATAAATTACATATAGTTATCACTATAGGATAGAAAGAATTAAATGAAAACATTATTACTCAGTTTTAACAGGTAGAAAATCAAACCATTAGGAATTAACTGGGTTTGATAATAAGTAATCATTCTAAAATATGAAAAGCAAGGAATTTTATTTAATAGCTAAATGTATCCACACAAAATAATTACCTAAGTAAATAGACATTTAGACATGTAAGTTATACCTTTATATAATCTATATTGTAGTTTCTTTCATTCCAAATCTGAAATAATAATATGCACGAGTATAAAATGATAGCAATTAATTATTGTTAATCAAACTACTATAAATATAATATATATAATAAACGATTTTATTAAAAGTAATTGGTATGCTTCTTACCCCAATATAATCAATGATTAAATTGTATCGATTTTTGGCACCAGAAATCCAGCGTACAATGTAATCAGCTGTCAGTGTTATATTAGTATATGGATTTTGTGTTCCTTGTCCTATCCATGCAGGAAATCCCCAGGGAAGTCCATACAGCTTAATGTTTGGATTTCTCTGAGATTTAACACACAAAAAACATCTCTAAGCATTTTAATAAAAAAGAGAGGCGTTTCAAACTAAAGAACATACATCCTAAGTTAGAATTAAAAAAATAGTACAAAAATAGTTACTTCTTTTAAGTTTGAAATGAATGTTATTCACCTTTTTGGCCTCCAACATTAACCACCACTCATACCCTCTCTCATAATTCTCATCCCAGCTATTGTGCATATGGGAAGCCTCTGTGCCATCTTTATTAAAGAGAATAATTTTTAAAATATACCACAATAAAGTTATGGATCAAAATATTTGTTTAACAGACAGAAGTTGTCTTTACCCACCTCATCATTTACATGATCAAGCAGGATGAAAAAAAAAATCACATAATAAAATAATCAAAATAATAGAATAAAAAGTACCTGTACTTTGGATGTCTCCACCTATTTCAACCTTAAGGATTTGAAGAGAAGCCCCAAAGTTTGGCTGCAAGATATTAAGAGATAATAAGTATTTATTAAAATGATAATTTAAACTTAATTTACAATACCAAATGTATTCTCCAAATAGTTACTAATTAACAAAAATTTAATGTTATAGCCTAAGCTTAAAAATGTTCAAGTATCAATCTCTTAATTGAGATACAAACATAAAAAAATAATAATAAATGCCCATTTCTGACAATCATCGCTTACCTTAAACAAGTAATCTAAAATTTCATTTCTCTGTGTAGGAGGATAATTCACAAGCAGTTTTGAAGTTGCCTAATCAAACAAACAAAAATCTATTTTTCATGCACATAAAACAACACAAAAAGGACACGCAAGAATGCATATCATGAATTAAATAGCATATTTTTAGGTTTCTTTCTTCTTCACAGTTGTCATTTAATGTGAATTGATACAAGTGATATATGTCCTCGTTAACTACTTTGAGACCTTTTAAAATAAAATCAACTGCCACACATCATTGATAGCTGAATGAGTGAATCCCAAACCAAAACTTTAAATTTTAAACAAATTGCAGGAGGGGATTTTATTTAATTTTTATGGATCGCCTCAAAAATTTATCAGTAAAAATGTCACATTTCCAGGCACACAGTAAAATAAATTTCAAGGGATGTATGAGTATGTAACTGGAATAATAACTAATAATAAGGAAGGAAAACATATATATTTAAGTTGCTTTCACAAATGTAAAAAAAAAAAAAGCGACCCATAAATCATTCACATAAGATTTCTCGATACCGGTAAATCGAAACCAGACTTAAACACTTTGTAGGCAAGCTTACCCCTCCACCGCTCAAGCCACCAATTCCATCAAATGGACGTTCTAACCCCAGTGAATCATCAAACAAAAGGACATTACTATCATCAACCGGTGAGGCGTGAATATTAGACAAACCGTTAGTCCTTAAAGAACTAAAATCTGCTAATTTGAAATAACCAGCGCTAAAGCACATAAATGTCAAAAGATATAGCATGATTATATCATGTAATATCAGTTCCAATTTTTTTTTTTAGCAACTGATAAATACACGAATGGTCGAAAGCTTTATATAGTCATAGTAAAACTGAAGTCCACCAACCGCAAAATTAAGAGGAAGTTTTCCGTAACAACATACACACGTGATACGACAAAGGATCATGTGATTTTTTTTTATTTTAAACATTGTGACCTACTTAATTTTAAAGGTGGTTGTACTTTGTTTTGCTTTCTAAACTGAGCATACGACAAACAAAGAGGGCATCGAATTATAAAACATTGAGAAAAAAATAAAGCCTTGGGCTGAGTGCGGAAAGTGCGTAGTCCGTGGCCCATTCAACAAATGAAATTAATGCCATTAGATTAAGGGATTGTCCTTAAAGGACGTCCGCATAAAATAAGCATCTTTTCAGCCCTCCCCCTTGTCCTCCATTGTCAATATGTACGATGTGGCTCCCCCTCCCCATGGCCGTCTGCAGGTGCGCACAGCAATATAAAATGCGAAATGCATGGAAGTATAATAATAACGATTATCAAGAGCAATGAAACGCTAGATTTCAAATTTCTAATAAGCATACAATGGGTCCATCAATAATAATATGTTGTGTACGCAATTTTTTTTTTTTTTTGGGGGGGGGGGGGTGGGGGTTATTTTGGATATCTTGGCTCCGTGGGGGCGGGGTGTTACATTAAGTATATACTTTTAATAATCATCCTGAAATTCTGACGCTTTCTAAATTATATTATAAAAATCATTGCAATGTCTATTATTTATCTTCATACTGTTGATTTATGTTTACACTCACTAGATATCACAAAAGAAATAGCCTAGGCCTAGTGAAAGTCCATCGTACGTGATTCCGTGCCTGTGACGTAATGTAGAATTTTAAAAAGTTATGTTTAGTATCCCAAATATTAATCTTTACCAACGCCACTAATATCCGATATCACAAACGTCTCCCCATTAGAAGCTGATCGACAAAAAAGTTAGTATCTGATTTCATGATATTGCTAAACTTTTAAAAACTGCTAATATGTTATTTGTAGAGCCACACCCACACCTCAGCATATGTACCTCCCCCCTCCCCTTTCTTTCCATGCTACACCTACCGTGCTCTCATTCGATTTCCCAAAGCATAATTTTTAAATATCCTTACATAATATTTTACTCTGACATGTTAATTATTTTCACAAGTCTTAGGCATTTATGTGGCACAGGAAGGCGATTTTCAAAGTATACAATCAGTCCTTGGGCCGCATGCTGCACACGGGTTGAAAAAGCACTTTACAAGAATTTTAATTTTAAGGGGCATTAGTGCGTTTTCTTCAAATCAAAGGCAAAATATTTTCTAAGCTTTAGTTCCAGACATACGACGTTAAGTATGTTGGTTGCTAATTAAAAAAAAAATCATCGTGAAGGCATTGTGGCTTTGGTAGGAATACTAGGATGAACTAAACATAGTAAAGACTTTAGTCTTTAGTAAAGTGTCCACCGGCTAATAATCTATAGTCTATAGTATCATACTTTTCAAGCAAAGGAAAGACAACACTGATCAATTCAGTAACTTTAACTGAAAATTAAGTGGAAAATAAAATTAAGTTATAATATAATTCGTGTAAGTAAATATAAATTTAAAGTTGTTATTTTGAAAAGATGTTTGGTTGTGACAAGTGATTAGGGAAATATTTAGCTCAAAATATTGTTTTGGATCTGGAGGTTAATAATTTAATAAAAAATTCCCAAACTATGCGCAATCATCAACATCCGGGTGTTGTCGGCTCCACCAAAACATGGATGCCAAGTCAAACCTCTTCCTGAAACCATATCATTGATAACCAAAGACACCAAGAAGACGAGTTAACCACCCATCCCATCAAAAAATATTTCGTACAATTGAGTTAAAACGTTATTAAACAGTGGGTTGGTTTATATTTTTAAGTTCGTTTATGCCACAACTATTTTATTAGTTTTTTTTTTATTGCTTTTTAATCAATTTTATCTTGTCACTGTCACTTGTTAATTAATAATTATAATTAAGTCTAAGTCTAGTGTAGCGAGTGCCGTAGCGGGTAGCGGCGGGCAGTAGTGGTAGGCATTTTCTTAAAAATAAATACAAATTGTTATTAATTGTTATTAAATTGCCCTTAATAGTATATATAGTAAATACTATAATATAGTTATAAGAAACAAAGGACTCAAAGTCAAAGGTAGTTCAGGCTTAGCCTTAAAATATTAATATGTAGCAATGTAGCCCACTTAGGTAAAGCAAGGGAGACTACTTCAAAATTTGTATGGGAAATGGGTGTTGGCGTAGAAGAATCCATATTTTTAATTTTTGGACGGTGGGGCTTTTCCATTAACGAAAGGACTATTTTGTCATAAAATTACTTGTTGTAGCCTTCCACATATTTACAATAGAGGACATCTTGACCTATCTTGTTTTTGCCTATTTTGATTGACCTTAATAATGGAATTCATAGGAATATATAAGGCATCTTTCCCTCAAAAAATATTTAAAAAATTCAAAGATACTGTCTTTCATATTAAATCTTGAAACACATTAGACTATATAATAATAAATATTGATGTATACGGGTGCCGATTCTCATTGATGTAGCTCATGTCCAATGTTGGTTACGCTTGTCCCCGTAACCTGCATTACCATAAGGTCGCTCAGCCTAATTTCTAGCATGATGTGGGCCACGCCCCCTTTTCAAAGGCCCACGATGCTGCTGCTTAGTAAATACTTAGTTATTACCACTGTTTACATCATAATATTTGATTACTTGTGTTTTAAAGTGAACTTAGAAGTAATTTAAACAAGAAAGTTTTAATTTGAGGCTCAAAAACTTGGTAGAGTCCATATGATTAAAAAAAAACGTTTTTTATGATGTGCAAAAACGTTGTCATGACAGCCATTCACGGTCACTTGCATAATGGCTAGTCTGTAGTGTTATCTCAGAGTTTCATTCATAAGAGTTTGGTGTTGGTCAGGGAAAGCTTTAACTAATAAGTCATGTGCCAAAGTTGAAAGTTCAAAATAATTAGACCCTAAACAGTATTTTAGTAATAAGGCGATGTGTTGCCTTAAATAAGCTATATAGTCTATACCAGTATATTGGATGCCGTTGACTTGGTAAAAAGAAAAGCCTTATCTCATGTATTAATATATTATATTAAATTTACTGATATACATAGTACATAGTTAGATAAATTACAATTTATTTATAATTGCATACATTTATGAAAATTACTATTTAATACAGCATTAATTCTGAAAATCTTAAAATAAAAATTGTATACAATTATCATTAAAACAAGAGTTATTGTGCATGATGAGATCAGTGCAACGGGGTCACAAAATGTGGAGATGTAGTCCATAGTAAAAACTAACATAAGAACTCGAACTTATGTAAATTGTAAAACAAGGTCAAAATCTATATTAATGAATTTAATTCTCTGAAATTTCATGAGTTGATATTTTTACCAAACATCTTTGCACTATGATGTTTTTTTCTCTTGAACTTTTTCTCTGAACCTTTCTTAGTGGGCTTTATACATTATCCTTTTTTTTTTTTTTTGCTATGCTGGTACCGCCCACAATGCCGAAAAATTATTTAGTGCCATTTAAGTTATTTAACTCTAATAAAATAAGTGTCACATGATTCATGATAAATTGAGTATAACCAATGGGGAAGCAAAGCAGAGTGTTAACATTTGTTATTGTACTTATTTTTCAGAATTTGGGCATTATAAGGAAGAGGGCCATTTTTTTCAAATTTGGCTGGCTTGGGAAATTCCAACTTTTATTATTTAAAATGAGTTCCCAATCATCAGGGCGTAGACGCAGTAATAATATACGTCAATATTCAGCCGAAGACCAGGCTTTAAATGTCATCTCTAAAGAGGTAAGTATTGATCTTTTACTAAACATATTTTTAAGCTGTACAAAATTGAATATTTGTACACTTAAAAATCATAACTCTTAATCAGACTTAATTATCAATTATAAGGATGGTTTCTGAAAAATTTGGGAAATGACAATATATAATTAACATTTGATTAATATGTTATTGTTTGTTGTCCTATCAATTTTCATAATACATATAACATTTTTATGGGTCTCTAAAATATTGCTTAAATCAGTAATACTTAAACATGGCTTTCTTCAATCTTGTTGGCTTTTTTTACCACATGGCTCCCTGGTTAAATAACAATTTTTTCCATTTTTGATCATGTGGCTCTCCAAAGATTCATTGTAGCCCCCTGAAGTCATTTAGCCCTATTTAAGCCCCTAGTTAAAGTTAAAAGGGTAAAGATTTTTTTAAAAAATCTTCTGGTTAATTTATTTTTTATTTGGTGGATTAAATTATTTGAGTAAATTTAACACAACCATTTCATGTCTAAAATTAAATACATATTTTGTTTCTTATAATACAATTTTATTATTAATGATTTGCTAATGTTTCAGATATATTTTAAAGATATTCTTTCAAACATATTTTCAATTAAATAAATGTTTTTAAAATATAGGCAGAGGCACGACTGGCTGCCAAACGAGCTGCCAGAGCAGAAGCAAGAGAAATAAGAATGAAGGAAATTGAAAAGCAAGAAAAAGAGGTATAATATAGATTTGTATGACAATCTTCCTTACACATAATTAGACCTTTAAATTGCTCTCAATACATTTCTGATCAATATTTATTTTGAAAAGTATTAATATTTTAATTTTATATTTCATGATAATTTAATGGGGTTAAACAATGGCTTTGGAAGCATGGGCGTCCGCAGAAAACTTTCTGGGGGGGGGGGCAAAAAAAATCAATTAACTTTCCAGGGGAGGNGACAACAGCTTAGTTACTTTCTCTTTATTTTCTCTTTACTTTAATAAATTTTTTGTCTATTTTTGTCTAAAAATTTTTTATCCAATCAATCCAGGGGGGGGGGGGGCAAGTGTGCCCCCCCTTGCCCCTACCTGCGGGCGCCCATGTTTGGAAGTAATAATTAGACCTTGCATATTATAATTTTGTACTTTTCAGTCTGAGGGCAAACAAGACAGAGTTCATGAACTTGCTAATGAGCATGCATCTTCTAAGGTATATGTGGTTACAATATGATTACAATATATGACAATAAGCAGTAAAGAAATTAACTCCCATGTTATGTTATTTAAGCTAATTTTACATGTGAGGAAAAATAGGAAAAAAAAGAAAGAGTAACAAAAGATGTGAATTAAAATGTGAGCTTGCAGAGTGAAAAAAAGAGTGATTTGCTAACTAAATGATGGCAGTTTGTGACACACCAGGAGAATGTTTCTACCTTGTTTCTAAAGTTGGATTTAAAAAAAAAATATATAAACTTTTAAAAAATTATTTGTAGAGAGGAGACTGATCTTATCACATTAAAAACACTTGAGAATGCATAGCTATACATCCCGCAACATTAGGCTTAATGGTTCTTTATTATTTGTTTGAATTTTAATTGCAAGTTATATTCCTTGTTTTAGTATTTTCATTCCTTTTGAAATCATTTCATAAGTTTGAAATGTACTTTTAAAAAAAACAAAAAACAGTATGTTAAAAAAATTTCATTATCCTTTTCAGGGCAGGCAGTTATCAGGTTCAAGATCTGGATCTAGACGTGGTAGTACAGAGTCAAATGATTCTGATGCAAAAGATGTGGATTTTAAGGTATTATTAGCCGATTTCACATATTATTTATAAATAAAATTCTTACCATTTTCAACTTTATTGTTTTTTAAAATCTTTTTTTAATTTGTTATTATTTCAGGTTATTTAATATTCATGGATATAGTTTTCTATTGTTCAGATTGCATGATTTTATTTAATTTATTTCAACATGCATGAAAATTTGTACTCAATATATTATTTTGAAATAAAACATTTGATGTACATTGCTCCAAGTTTTTGTACATGCAGTTTTTTTCTCACTTTCTCAAAGTGAATTTCTATCTTATTTTAGTTTAACATTTTATGGTAGGATAATTTTGTTTAGTGGTAAGGCTAAGACAACATTAATGCTTGTACAAAAACATTTTTTTTAAAAATTGGAAATTGATACGGTCTTTCTTTATTTATGTGAATGAGTGTTAGCAAAAGCACAATAAAAAATACAAACTACTTTAAATTGTATATTAAAAATTTTTTAACTTAGGATATCTGCACAATTTCATTTCATATCTCACTAGTTTACAACTAAACATATGATATTGCTCTGCATCTTTAACTAATCTTAGTAACTCACTTGATGATCTCAGGCCACATGTTTTTACAGGCTGTATCACAAGACTTACTAATCACATCACTGACAGAATAAAGTTTTTAAGATTATCATTTAAAAAAGAGGCTTATGTTAAAAACTAAAATTTATATTATATGAAGAAGAAGAAAGAGTGGGAATGGAAATATAAACAATTAAATGAAGTTGTTTATAGTTTCCCTAAATTATGGCCAAAGTAATTTTAAATTGTTATTTCACAGTAAATTTGATGAAGGAACTTAAATAAAAGAAATAAAGGCTTTTAAATAGCAAAAACTTTTTTAATTTTGATAATAATTTCTGCATAAACTATCCTTACAAAATGGACAGCTATTACTTGCAAGTATATATTTATGTATTTTCTTTTGTCTTGTCCAATAAAATGAACAGAAAAGGGCTCTGAAAATGGTGAGTAGTCGAAGTAAAGAGAGTGAAATGCTAACTGATCTGACAAACTGCATGGTCGTTCTCAACCTTCAGATTTGCTACAGATGTGACCAACTGAAAACTGCTAATGTGTCGGTTGCATGATTAATTTATTTGTACATTTTTGTTACTAGTGTGCTTCTCATACATTTATTTTAAATATATAGATTAAATTAAATTTTGTAAGGCAATTATAAATTTTCATAAGCCAAGATCACCAATAAATGACACCACATGCAAAATATTTGAAGAATAAAGAGACCTGGAGTTAATAGTTTCTTTTACCAATATTTATTGAATTGAGATTTTTGTATTCATAAGTCAAAAGAAATACAACTACGACTAGGTAAACAAATGACAAGGTGAAACAAATGGTCGATAAAGTAATTACTTCAAGGCAAGTAAAATGTGTGGGGAAAAGCCTATCATTAATTTATTATGTGCAACTTTAATATTTCCAGATTCATCAGTTTAGCTAGTTATTTCCTTTGCACTTGTCATGAAGATATTTATAGTTAACACTTAATTGAAATGAAAAATTGAAAAGTGTACCATAAGTAGTTTCTTATGCAAGAAAATTAGAAAACATTTTTTCTATTTATGCTAGAATTTTCAACACCAGTTGATCGCAGTTAAGTCATATAAGGTTGCTTGTAGTTTTTCATCTCCAGCATTAGATCATTTCTTTTGCCTTTCCCTTTTTTTTTTTTCAAATTCATTATTTTCAGTTAATGATTTTTTACTGACATTAATAAGTCAACAAACAATTAAGCATAAGTGTTGTTGTTTAACCCAAAGTAATAATGATTGCATGAGCATTTACTTTGTACATTTTGCACCTATCCTTTTAGATGTGGAAACAAAAATATTTAGTTTCAAATAGTGTAACTTTCCTTTGTCTTGAATTTCTGAACATTTGTTGAGATCCAAGTTGATTACAAAATTAGCTCCAGAGGTAGGTACTAATAATGAATAAAGATGAGAATGACTGCATTACTCCTTACCTCTGCATATAACAGGATAGTGTGGAAACTCCTTCAGTACTTTGATTTGTTCACGTTTGATACTTGAAACATTATAATAATGTGAATGATTAGCAAAACTTCAGTTAATATTTTAGTCAACCTTTCATACATTATACATTTTTAATAGCATAAGTTCCAGGAGGCTGTTGTTTTTTTTTATCGATTCCCCATTTTTAAGGTAGTTTGTAGTGTCTGTGCACATTTCATAACAGCTACAGGTTTTGAATTGCCACTCTCAGGAGTTTTTATTATTCTTTCAAGACTTTCTTGCAGCATTATGTCGACTTGCTACAGCTTGAGAAATGGTTTATTGATTTCACCAGGACATAGGTTAAAAGCTCGTCATCTAAAACCAATAAAATGCAACCATTTACTTGGTCAAATAATTTGATATTGATTTAACAACATTCATTGTTTTAAACTAAAAATACGAAAGATGATGCTTGAATATTTTGTCTAATTGTGTTTTGTTGTTTTTCTAATATTCAAAATTAATTTTTGTATTGTCTCTGAACATGAGAAAGTAAACATTTGTGTGCATCTATCCTTGCTCTTTAACTTTGTTGTTCCATTAAAAAAAAACAAATTGGATTGTTAGATATTAACCATGATTTTACTTGCATTCCTGTGAACGTGCAGGACTTTTTTGGGTTTTTTGGCAATAGAAATTGAATGTCTGAATATTTTTTAAAAATAATTTCTTTTTTTAAAAGGTTCAATGGTGTGTTGTATGTAGTTCACTCTTGTCTTAAAGGACAATATGTAAGAAAACTAAATTTTATCTTTTAAAATATGATTTCAGGCAGAAATTAGGGAGTTAGAAGATAAGTACAAAACAGCCATGATGACGAGTGCACAGCTGGACAATGAGAAGCAGTCCCTCGTGTATCAGGTGGAACTTCTGAAGGATCAGCTAGAAGAGCAAGACGAAGGTTACACAGAGCTTCAAAGGGAATACAAGGAGAAATCTAGGGTATGCTAAAATTGGCTTATCTTAAATTTTTGTAGGAAATATAAATCTATCTTTGTATTAATGGTAAACAACTTTTAATTCATAGTTTTGAGACACAATTATTTTTGCCTTTGGCATAAAAATATTAAAAGTTATATCTCAATCATTTAAAAAAAAATCAGTGGATAGAAAATTCAAATTTTTTAAGCCATTAGCTTTGAGTATCATTGCATATGATACAACATTATTTAATGAAATATTATGAATTCATATATGACGCTTAAGTTTATGGGAATTTCAATTCATAAATAATTTAGAAATATTAATAAATAGAAAAAAAATGCTAAGAAAATAATGAGATGCTATTTTAAGTACTACTGTTGTTACTATTGACTAACAGCTTAATTAAGGAAGAGGTATATCAGGTTAGCTTCCCCTGGGCCAGTAATTAAAAAAGCTCACATAATATTCCACTTGACTTTATTTGTCCCTGCAAGATTTTGTTGATAGCTGTAGTGTAGCTGGCAACACTGGTTGCATATTGGGGGAGGGGTGAGAAGGCCGCCATGAGACCAGTATCAAAAACATTTCTGAATGGTTACTGTGGGAATTTATATTTATACCCATAAGTGGCCAAGGACTAAGCAGTGTAGAAAATATTTGATGGGAGGGAGATGCTATTTTGTAACACCATTTTGTAGAAAGTTTTTTATTTACTGTACCCTACTTTAAACGAGAAATCTGCTATTAAAAAATCAAGACTTCTGGTGGGACGCACATATCAATGCAACAAAATGCTGAGCTGCTGTTGAACCTGTGTATTATTGCCCATTACATTAAATCATCTACTCTGCTACAATATTCTTTTTTGAAGTAGCATAGGAACTAGATGTTTGTTCTATGATTTTTTACACTTTGCTTAATAAATTAATTGCCACTTTCTAAGATCATCATCATTTATATAACATATCTAAAGAATAGGAAGATACTATCAGTAGCCTTATAATTATTAGTGCAGTTGGCATATATATATGTGTGTGTGTGTGTATATATTATATATATATATATATATATATATATATTAGGGGTGTGCCGGACCCCGGTCCGGAATCCGGTTCCGCCGGATTTTGCACTATCCGGTGAAATCCGGTTCCGCCGGATTTACATGTATCCGGAACAACCGGATTCCGGAATCCGGAATATACCGGATTTCGGAATTTGCCAGATTTTGTGACTCACCGGATCATAATCTGAAATAAAAGTAATTCTCTTTCCCGAATTTCACACGATCACGATACAGTAATCGATTGTTTCGAGCGTTGAGCTTGTTTAATGTTTAATATTCCGTACATACCAGAGGCTAGAGTCAGCACCGCTAATAGTGGCCAATAGTGTAGGGACTTTGATAAGAAAATTTAAACTTTTTGTAAAAATAAACCAATGGCATAGTTGAAAAGATGTAATTTTTTAAAGAATTATAACACCAAAATCATATTTTTAGCTGTTGTAGTTTTAAAGTTATGAATTTTTAAAGTACGACTTGGTTTGTCATTTTTTAACATGGACTGCATCTCCACATTCTGTGATCTCATTCCACCAATCCCGTCATGCGCAATGACTATATAGTTTATATAAGGCAACGCATTCCCTGCCTTATCACTAAAATACTGTTTAGACTTAGTTTAAACTTTCAACTTTGGCACATGAATAATTAATTAAAGCTTTCCCTGACCAATGGTTTAATAGTTTTTGCACACGGCAAACTCTTATGAATGAAACTCTGAGGTAGTACTACGATACAGTTATGCAAGTGGCTGTGAATGGTTGCCAATGACAACGTGTTGCACACGGTAAATTCTGATCATTTATAATATGGATTCTACCGGGTTGTTAAAGCTCAAATTAAAACATTCCAGTTTAAATGTCTTTAAATGCATTCTGAAACACAAGTTATCAATTATTTTGATGTAAATAGTGATAATAAATTAATATTTCCTAAGTATCGTCAACTTCCGCCATTAAAAAGGGGGGCGTGGCCAACCCCATGGCGAAATTAGGTTGAGCGAGCTGCATAACCTGCTGCGAACGCGTAGAAACATGGCGTCTCTCGTAAGACACTTATCCAAATGGAACGGAACTCAAATATATATCGAAAGTACTAATTTAATAATAAATAGACACACACATCGGAAAATTAAAAACTCGGATTTTTTGGCGCCGATTGCGAATTCCCATACACAAAAAGTAGTAGTCCACCTTGACTTACCGAAGTATCTACCAATAGTACCAAAATCCGGAATCCGGGAGAAACCGGAATCCGGATCCGGCGGATTTCGCATAAGAAAATCCGGATCCGGTTGGAAAAAACGGATCCGGCACACCCCTAATATATATATATATATATATATATATATATATACATGAGTAATTTATGGACAAAACAATTGTCATTTGTTAGTTTCTTTTCAAGTTCAGAAGCATAAAACTAATAAAGTACTACTCTCTGAAAGATTGGGAAAGCTAATCAAATTTCACCTTTTTAATATAATTTTTTTTTTCAATTCATCTATACCTAAATATTTATATATACATACATGTTTGTATGTATATTATCTACGCTGAGGTAATATTGTTATTGGAAGTCAAAAATAACGTTTAGAATTAACAGAATTAAGTTATTATTTTAATTCTTTTACAGGACTATGAATTCATGAAGCGTGATTTAAAAAATATGGAACATGAGTTGAATATTCTTAAACAACAACTAGAGATAAAAGACAGATTAATACAGGTATATTATGATCACTTTAGTATTATTTTGATCATCATTTTCCATTAAAAAATCATCATCAAAATGTCCAGTAAAATGCTGTGTTTCCTGTTTTGAAAATTAAATTCTTACAGTTTTTATTTTGTGCTGAAAAACATCAATATTTTATCTAAAATTTTCTAGTTCTTTCATTTCCCACCTTCCTAGTTTTATAAACATCTCATTAATCTACAAAAACAATTAAGGTTAAACCTTAATATCTTTCTATTAAAATGTAAAACTTAACCGTATTTTAGAGTAGAAATATTTAAGACCTGTTCATATTTATGGTGGACTAATGCAGCTCTAACCTTCACTTCTAGGAGAGTGGTTTCATCATTCTTGCCAATGAAAAAGGAGAGCCAGTGTTAGAGAAACAGTCAACAAGTTCAACTAATGGTCCACTTCCCGTGGGAGCTGTTCTAGTGTCACCGGAGACCAAAGAATTTTTGGAAAAAACAGAGGGTGTCACTTTAGGTACTGCAATCAATGGCTGTTCTTCTAATACAAGTAGTTGTTCTAGCGCAACTGGCCACAAGGCTGGCCAGTTGGTCTCATCTAGCTCTGTTGATGCACCTGGGTTAATAAAGGAGCAAGATTGTGTTGATTCTTCTACCTCAGGGCCAGGTGTGGGGGGTACTGCTGAGCCATGCAGAGACAGGGCTATTGATGAGACAGTGCATGTTATTAGTGATGATGTGTCTACTAATCTTTCTTTACCTCATGAGCATGGTGTAGTGCTTGACTGTTATGCAGAAAGTGATTCTAGTGAAGCACACTCTAATGTTGACAATAATAACCTAGATGTTGTATCCCATCTGAAAGACGATAAGAAATTAGATAAGAATAAAAGCTTGCAGATTCCATCTACCGGTGTCCATAAAAGTCATAGATCTAAAGGAAGCTCTGGGGATGAAGAATCTGATGGAGGGGATGAATTTTATGATGCTGTGAGTACTCCATCCCCATTTGATAAATCTGCTGACTTTGTTGATGGTGTTCAAACATATTCTGAAGAGGGTAGGGATAAATCTGAAGGGAGCTCAGTTGATCCTACTGATGCAGTGAGTGAGGCAAAGAAGGAAGAGGACCTGCCGCCATCTAGAGCAAGTCTCATTGTGGAGCAAGTCACGGTGACAGAGAGCAGTTCAGATTATGCTGAAGAATCTTCAGGTGTTTATGATGGGGAACAACCCATGGAAAGAGAAAGTAACTTTAATGAGGTTGTGCAGGTTGCTGTAAATGAAAGCAGTACTGATGATGTGGAGCTAGCCGTTGAAACTGAAAAGAGTTCTGGTAATGGGGAACAAAGGGCTATAGATGAAAGTAGTCCTGATAATGTAAACCAGGCCACTGTTGCAGAAATTATTTCTGAAATTGTTGACCAAGACTCTGTGTCAGAAAGTAGTTCTGATGTTAATGTGGGAAAGATCTCAACAGTTTCAAGTCTTGGAGACAATGAACAGAAAGATGATTCACTGCAAGAGACCCTTCCACATTCAGAACTGACAGATGATAAAAAAGGTGGTCCATCTTCTGATAACATTCCAGAAGCACTTGAGAATTATTCCAGAGATGCAAATGACAATGAGTGCTGTAAACTGTCTTCACCTGATGTGGAAAACACAGGTCAAGGTAATGTAGAAAATATTGAAGGTAATGAAAACCAAGTTGATTTGTCTGATGTTGCAGCCATTAACACCGAGATACCAAGTGAGGGGGCTGTTCAGGATAAATCAACTGACTTGACTTATGTAAATGATCAAGCCACTCAAAATGACATAATAAAAGATGCTTCTGGTCCTCTAAATGAAAATACGTTTCAATCAACTCCTGAAGTTGATGAAGTCAGTGGAGTTAATGGCCAGCCCACTATTGAAAGTGATGTCAAAGCTGAGCCATCTATTGAAAGTGATGTCAAAGTTGAGCCATCTATTGAAAGTGATGTCAATGTTGTGCCATCTATTGAATGTGATGTCAAAGTTGAGACATCTATTGAAGGTGATGTCAAAGTTGAGCCATCTATTGAAGGTGATGTCAAAGTTGAGACATCTATTGAAGGTGATGTCAAAGTTGAGCCATCTATTGAAGGTGATGTCAAAGTTGAGCCATCTATTGAAGGTGATGTCAAAGTTGATCCATCCATTGAAGGTGATGTCAAAGTTGAGCCATCTATTGGAGGTGATGTCAAAGTTGAGCCATCCATTGAAGGTGATGTCGAAGTTGAGATATCTATTGCAAGTGATGTCAAAGATAAGACATCTATTGAAAGTGATATCAAAGATGAGCCATCTATTGAAAGTGATATCAAAGATGAGCCATCTATTGATACTGATGTCAAAGATGCTCAGTCTATTGACAGAGATGTCATAGCTCAAATATCTACTGCTGAACCCACTGATCAGTTATTATCTGATATAGATGTCAAAGTGCCTGCACCTGATGGACTCAAAGATGAACTAGCTATTGATACTAATGAAAAGAAACTGTCAAGCCAAACTGATGAGATTGACATTCTTCATGTTTCTGAAGCATCTTCAAAAGAACATTTTGCAGACACTCAGAGTTCCACTGAAGCCCCTGTCTGTAATCAAGAATCTTCACTAGCTTTGAATGAAGAAGCTAAGGAACCTGACTCAAGCCAATTGGAAGATAACTCAAAGCTACTTGTGCGCTCATCGAGCCTTGTAGGCTCTGAGGCATCAGATGGAGTTGGACTTGATGATTATGACCTTGATGACATTGATGACATTCTGGAGGCTGAAGAAGGAACTGAAATTACCTCTGGAGAGATTAACAAAAATGAGGGAAATAAAAAAGATGAAGAGGCTGAAAAAGTAGTTACACCTGAAAATCAGGTCATCACACCTGAAAAGGTCATTACACCTAGTCCAGTTGAAAAAGCAAAGACTAATTTGCCACCTGCAGAGAGTCATGCTAAGCTTGAGCCTGAATTGAATTTGGGAGCCACCAGCCCCAAACATGCATCAAAGAAAGCTGAATCTTCCAGTAGTCATAAGAAAGAAAAGGCTTCGAAAAGCAAGGGATCTGTGAAGGAAGGAAAGAAAAAGAAGGAAGACCATGCTGAAAGCAAAGGAGGAAGCCATGGAAAATTGGACAAAGCAGAATCTCAGACATCATTGGAAACTGCTGATTTAGAGGGAGAACTAGACAAGCAAATGAGTGAGGCTGGTCTTTCCAAAGCCCATAAAAAATCAAAGAAGTTTAATCTGTTTAAGAAAGTCTTCACCAAGTAAAAGTTTGATCAACTAGCTCCCTTATAAAAATCCCCACTCCTTTTCTTTAGGGGTTTAACTCAATGTATGAGAAGTGTGATATCATCCATCAAACAAAGAATAGGATATCCTATGATTAGGATTACAATGGGTGTCTCAGGTATTTCCTGCTGAATGTATGGAAATGTTGTTATATTACATTCATTTTAAATATATCAGTGTACAAATTAGCTGTATAATACAGCATTTTTTGGTTCCTTTTTAGCTAGTGGCTTATTTACTCTTGGTACTTATTTGGAAAAACTCACACAGGCTAGATACGAGTAAGCAGTTGATTTTTTTAAACGCTTTGAAATTAATGATCAGGGTCTCTAGTCTCTACTAGTATACATCAATAACCATGTGATCACTTGATAGATCCAAAAAGACAATACATTTTGAAGGACCCTTGTTTAAATTTGATTTTAATTATAAAATTTGCATACATTCATATTCATTTATAATTTTTATTTTAAATAACTTAAATGATTCTCATGACAACTCTCATTTGACAAAACTGTTCTTTGACTGTTCTTTAAAAATGAAACTTCAACTTGATTATATGAAGATTTCAGTTAAATAGCATTGAATCAAATACTCATGTTCGTGGAGTTAATTATCTTGCTGTAGTGTTGTCATGGCATGATATTGAGATTAAGTATTCCCTTTGCCTTTTTCTTCTGAATGTGTTAGCATCTGCCTGTGATTACAATGTTCATAATACTTTTTTTTTGTTTTCATTATTGATCGTCTTTCATTTGTGTTCAGCTTTTGCTAAAGAGCAAGAAATGTTATAAAATCATGACCACAGAGATGGTTCTATTATTCTATTTTTAAAAAAAATATTTTTTTACTTCAATTCTTTTCGAGTAATTAAAAGAAATAATTTAAAACAAAATTGTTTTTCTGGAGAAAAAAACTTGTTATAAAAAGTAAACTTTTTACTGGGATTTTTTTTTTTTCTACCTTTTTATCAATCAAATAATATTGTCCATATCATTAAAGAAAAGTTTTGAAATTCTTCCTTCTACTTATACAAGTATTTTTGTATGGCTCAAATCAAAGTATGTTTTTATTGCAAATGGTTCAATTTATAGAATTTCATTACACATCTATCGACTCCATGTTTTATTAAATAATGGTATATGTTTTTCTCATCAATTTACTTAAAATACTTTCTGTAAAACCTGTGTAATGTAATATTTTTCTTGTATTTGATACAGTCCTTCACTCAAAAGGGGGACATCTTTTAAATTAATGAAGATTTTTTTTCTTAACTGAATTGAAATAATAATTGTGTAATTTCTTCAAAAAAGTTGTTGATGTATTCAAAATATAACTTTCACAGTTACTTCAATCCTAAATTATTACCTGTTGTGGAGCATATCATATCTTGCCCTATTAAGTATAAGATGGTGCTCTGTGTGTCCAAAGATGTTTTCTTAAAAAAAATTTTTTTAAGCTATAGAACTTAATAGAAGTGGTTTGTATACCTCATGCCTTTAGAGTTCTTATACTACAGGGTTTGTCTTAGATATATTTTGTGGAGGTCAGTCCAATGTACAACTAGAATTTTTGTTTTATTCTTTGATTTATTGATTAAAATGGCTGAACTAATTTTGTGTGCTTATGTAGTCAGAGTCAAGTTGGATTTTATCCGTAACTCTTTTAATACGATATTAATTACTTTTACATTCCAACATAATGTGTAAAAAAAAAAAAATTAAAAAAGCTGTTGAACTCAGATGAAGCCAGTCGCTTTATTCAAATACAGTAAAAACCTCAACATATCAAATTGTTACCTATAAGAAACATTCATAATTATTTGTATGAAAATTATTAATTACTTGGAGATATATTCAAGAAAAATCACTGTTAAGAAAATGCATAAGTAGGCAATTTAATTTTTTTTTAAACGGCAATGATGATAAATTTATTTTTATCTAATTTTTTTAAGGAATGTTGCTTGTCTTTTTTAAAATATCTTTGAGAATCATTGAAGCATGTTTAAACTTATGTCTCATGATGACCTCACTCATTTTTCTTGTTTTGATTTACAGTAATCTGTGCTATTTTAAAAAAAAAACAAATAAACAATAACTGCTTGCTTTTGTTGGGAAAATAAATTAAATTGACTAAAAACACATTTGCACTTTTATTAGTTCAGTTTAAAATACTTTATAAAAAAAAATTGATATATTCCATTTTGGGTATTCATTTCAGCAAATTTATAGCTGTAAACTTGTTGAAAAATAAAAAATTTGTAATATATTAATTGTACTCAATTTGAGGAAGTGGGTAGGGGGGGGCCAACATTTCTCTTTACTAAATGGTTTATTCTGTTTGAGGGCTTTTTTCCTTGCTTATAATCTTATCTGTTAATTCAAATGTTGAAAGCTTTTTATCATATCTATCAAATGTATATATACAAGCTATTTAAACTATATATTGGACTTTTTTCAATAAAGTATAAAATTGATTACTAATGAATGATTGTTGAAGTATATTTTTTATTTTATCAGTAAATGCATTTTCCTATTCTTTTGTTAAGCAAACACAAATAAAAAAAAAAAAAAAAAATCACAATCCAAAATACAACTTGACTCTGGCTGCTGTATGACATGCAAAAATTGTGTACTTATTTCTGTTTAACTTTGTCTTTTTATGAATTGAATGTGATTTTTTTTGTCTTAACTGTCCTAACCCAGTATATGAATGAAGCTCACTTAATTTACTGTTTCTAAATTTAGAAATGTTAAAAACTCTTGCATGAGTGATCTGGCAAAGGTTTTGAAGCAAGCCACAATGTTTTGTTTTTTTAAATTTTAGCTTGACTTCAGAAAGCAACAAATTATCACATTTGATTTAGCGGTCAGTACTCATATTTTTCATATCAAATAATTTCAAAATGATAACATTAAACATGGTAAGAGTTTCATAGTTAGATGCTGCTTGCTTTAGATCAACTGGATTTGATATATGATGTAGCGAAGGCATTACTGATACTGACAGGTTCTATCTTTTCTAATTTCCCGTAAGAAAGAAATGAAAGTGTTGCTCCTCTGCTGTTTGTGGTCTTGACTGTTAGAAATGTCTCTTAACAAAACTGACTTACTTTCTAGCTAGCTGCATACTAGGAAGTTGTATGAAGCAGTTACACAAGTCTTTAAATTTATGTGTTGTGTTTTATTTTATTTTTAAAAATATTCTATTATCTGTTGTGAGCTGCATTGCATACTGCATCATTCAGTTTCTTTTGGTTGATTGCCCTGAAATTAACCTAGATGTCTTGGCAGAACAGTTTTCTTTTGTACGGTTTCATCTAATACAGTTTTATATACATAATGTTCAACTGTTCGCAAGAGTTGAGTAAATCAGTAAATGATTTTTAAAATTGTCAACTGAGGCCAATACTTGAACATATTCCATTCTCCACTTTGCAGCCACAACATCAATCGAGTCAAGTTGTATGACACATTCTGTACTCTGCTTTGCTAGTTGTTTGTTGCCTGATTGTCTCTTACTTTATTTTAAATTCATTTTTATTTTTTTCATTCTCAAATCTGATAACTCACAATGGTTGGAACCTTTAATTTTACATTACAAACATATATTTCATACCATTCATACAATTTCTCACCATTACTATAATTTCTCTCAGCCTATGTACTCAGTAATTGAATAATATTAATATAAATGAAGACAAAAAAAATTGATGCCTCAAAAAGTATTAGTACCGGTATACCAATGAACACACATTCTCCTTACAAAGAAAATTACATTAGAAAATTATCAGGAGGACTGCTGTAAATCAGTTTAAAAAATGACTTTAATCAGCCAGTGATGGCTTAAAAGTTATGACTACAAAGTGACGATGCTTTGCACCTCTAAGTTGGAGACAGTTTTTTTACTCATGCACAATATGGAATGAACTGTCATGTCTTAAGGCTGCTTTGAAACCTTTAATGTTTCTCATTGCATTTGAGCTGCCGAAACTACAGTCGAAGCCCATGTCTACAAGATCAACATTTATATACATTTTATACAAGTTTTTTAAAGAAGTATGTAAACAAATGTGACTTTGAATATAATTTTGATGATGTTCCTCTGTTGCTCCGCAGATGATAAAGTGAAACGTTTTGCTGTAGAGAGGGCAACTTTGAGTAAAGAGGTATGACGTTACAAAATAATTGATCTCACGGCGCTTGAGTTAATATAAATTACATTTAGGACCAGCAGACTTGGCTAATTTTTTCTTGAAACAATAATTTTTATAACTCTATCCAAGAAGATTAAATGCTTATTTATTAAACATTATGTACAAAATTAGTGCAGTTGTAATACTAGTGTAGGCAGCAAGCTAGTTTGCAACATAATACTTAAAAGAAATTCTGTCAACATGTCTAGTTTGCATTTATGTGATGGTACTCATGTTGAGAATATTTGTTATATTGGCCTAACAATGATAAAAGCTGTACTTGTATACTGAAGAAATGGTATTTTAGAAGTAACAGGGCCATATACAAATAAATGAAAGCTCAAGGCTCTAGTGTAAAGTGGTGGTGGGATAGGATTTTCTATTTCTACAAATCAAGCTGGCTAGAGGAATTAATTTTGCCTTGAGTTTTAGATACTCCCCTCCTTCTGTACAAAATAGAAATAGTTGTTTACTGAACCTTCATGGTCAGTTATAAAGTAAAGACTGCAAGAAAACAAAAACAATGTCTTATAAGGGATGTAAGGATTTACACACTTTTATATGAGATTGAACAACTGCACTATAAAATATAGACCAAACTTAATAGATGTTTTAACTTGAACTAAAATAGTTTCAATAATGAAGGATGTTTTTTTTGTTTTTTTAAATTGTTTTGTCTTGGTGAATAACGAAATGTCACTTCTGTCAAAGTTTTGTCAGTGTTGGTTTAACCTGTCACATTGTGCCCACTACCCAACAAAACTATAGAAGAAAAGGTTACACATAAAAGATGCCATCTAGTAATATTTATTATGTCTACTTTTTTTTTTTATGCTCTTTATATAGATCAAAGCATTGAAGAGTGAATTAGAAGACCATCAGTTTAATGTCAAAAAAGGAGAAATTTCCTCTAATGTGCCTCAAATTAATGGACCAGAAATGCAACTCTATGAAATTCAGCGTAAGTCAATTTTAGTTTTTTTCCCCCCGCATATTGTATTTAATTACATTTAATTTTAGTTCAATTCAGCTCAATTTATATTTGAAATGAAACTATTTAAGATGAACGTTCAAAAAGTTTTAAAAAACTGTTAGCATTTGAGTGAAGAACTCCAGGGCAACAAATGTTTTATTGTAAAGCCATTGCTGTAATATTTATCACTTCTCAGGCATGTCCGAACGTGAAAGAGGTAAAAAGGTAGCATGGGGTGATCTTCAACAGCAACGACATTCACACTTTTAACTTTTATTTTCTCTTCCATTATTTGAATTTTAAAGTACCTGTACATTACTCTCCTATGTTTCAACTCTTGATCAAACAAGATTGTTTTAGGAATGGAACATATCGGCACCACCCTTCTGTGTTTTCTCTAAGGTTTAAAAATATTTCTTAAATGGGAAAGTCGAATAAATAAATACCGTAAATAAATTGTAGGAGGATGATAAAAGATTCAATTAAATTTCATGAAATGTATACTAAATGAAATATTTTTTGGTTAGCTCTATTTGGTCTCCGGTGGATGCTGGCAAATGCCATTGTTAACTAGATTGAAGCTAAACAAATTTCACTGTTTGCTAAACATTTATCTGGTAAAAAATAAAATTTGTAATAAAGTTTTGAGGCAACTCCTCATTCCATTTGGACAAAAATGATATTAATGCAATGACAACAAAATATATTTCATCAGGTTGAGGCCCCCCCCCCCCAATCCCACACTTCAAAGCAATTATAACGTTGTCTGTAACATTCACATGACTATTTGTCATGTTTCATTGCTACTTTCTTTTTCTCATGTTTCATTATTACTGTCTTTTCATGTTTCATTACTACTGTCTATTTGTCAAGTTTCATTACTACTGTCCATTTGTCACGTTTTCATTACTGCTGTCTATTTGTCATGTTTCATTATTACTGTCTATGATTTTCATTACTACTGTCTATTTTTCATGTTTCATTACTACTGTCCATTTGTCACGTCTCATTACTACTGTCTATTTGTCATGTTTCATTACTACTGTCCATTTGTCATGTTTCATTACTACTGTCCATCTGTTGCGTTTCATTTCTACTGTTATTTGTCATGTTTCATTACTACTGTCCATTTGTCATGTTTCATTACTACTGTCCATTTGTCATGTTTCATTACTACTGTCCATTGTTCATGTTTCATTACTACTGTCTATTTTTCATGTTTCATTACTACTGTCCATTTGTCATGTCTCATTACTACTGTCTATTGACATGCTTCATTACTACTGTCTATTTTTCATGTTTCATTACTACTGTCTATTTGTCCTGTTTCATTACTACTGTCTATTTGTCATTTTTCATTACTACTGTCCATTTGTCATGTTTCATTACTACTGTCCATCTGTTGCGTTTCATTTCTACTGTTTTTTGTCATGTTTCATTACTACTGCCCATTTGTCATGTTTCATTACTACTGTCCATTTGTCATGTTTCATTACTACTGTCCATTTGTCATGTTTCATTACTACTGTCCATTTGTCATGTTTCATTACTACTGTCCATCTGTCGTGTTTCATTTCTACTGTTATTTGTTATGTTTCATTACTACTGCCCATTTGTCATGTTTCATTACTACTGTCCATTGTTCATGTTTCATTACTACTTTCTGTTTGTCAAGTTTCATTACTGCTGTCTATTTTTCATGTTTAATTACTGCTGTCTATTTTTCATGTTTCATTACTACTGTCTATTTTTCATGTTTCATTACTACTGTCTATTTGTCATGTTTCATTACTACTGTCCATCTGTTGCGTTTCATTTCTACTGTTATTTGTCATGTTTTATTACTACTGTCTATTTGTCATGTTTCATTACTACTGTCCATTTGCCACGTCTCATTACTACTGTCCATTTGTCATGTTTCATTACTATTGTCCATCTGTCGTGTTTCATTTCTACTGTTATTTGTCATGTTTCATTACTACTGTCCATTTGTCATGTTTCATTACTACTGTCCATTTGTCATGTTTCATTACTACTGTCCATTTGTCATGTTTCACTACTACTGTCTTTGTTCATGTTTCATTACTACTTTCTGTTTGTCATGTTTCTTTACGTACCACTTACTACCTTGAAAAATAACAAATCTCGTCTCTAAATGTTTTCTTTGAAATTGTAGTCCTTCAAAAAGTATCACTTGACTTATTACTCCAAAAATTTGATCAATTACTTCTTGATGAGATATTTTGGGAAGGGAAAAGGGGGTTGAGGCAGGGGGGTGGAGAGAGGGGGGTACTTGAAATAAATAATTAATTTTTCAATTAGAATAAATGGTTTGATCAGTGATGATGTAGTAGCATATTTTACTATATATTTTCACCAGTGATTTTATTATTTTTCTTGTTATTAAAGTTTCAGACTTTATTTTGTGTAATCTTAACAAAGTGTAACTTTTAGGAAAATTAAATTATGGTCTTAGATTGGAAATTGCATTATCTGAGGTTTATCCATGCATTACCTGAGGTTCATCCAATTAATTTGAAATAACAGATACAAATTTAGACCTAATTTAGTCTTATAAAGGGAGTAATGTACAGACATTGATGTGTTGTTCTTTTTCTTTTTTTTTTTTTTGCCTAGTGATTGTTATAATAACTGATCACGTTTTGTAAATTTTGAATATGCAGTAAAGGTGGCATACAAGCGTAATGACTATTTTTGTCATTACTGCATGATTAGTTAAAAAATAGAAGTAGATTTAATGACCAGGTTCAGTTTGAAAATTTGATCTCCAAGCTATCACACTAGAACTTTTAAACACATTGAAATAAATGAGCTTTCAGAGCTAAGTATTCTAAGATGCCAATGTTGTGGTCTTCTGTGACTACGAGTAATGTCATTAAACTAAGGTGGAAAAAAGCCATTGATACTCACTTGAGGTTATATCAAAAGTTAAATTTAGTTGTTTTGTACCTAGTTTTTTTGGTTTTTTTTGTTAATCTTTATCAATAATTTCAGTCACAATATAGATCTAATATTATTCAGACATTTAAATTCCAGCAATTTTAAACCAATTATAGAAAAATATAACCTTACTATTTTGCAGTCTGCATAGTTTTCTTCTGTCTTTCAATCTATTGGGTTCCTTTAAAGTTGCCTTTGCTGTGCCCATCAATGTTGTTTTTCATGTTCGTTTTTTTTTTAAAAACTAGTAGTGACCACCCAAACATCTCTGCTCCATGCAATCTAGATCAAGTCTGTCACTCTACAGATTCAGCGATACAAATATGTTACACAAATTTTAGGTCCAATTATACAAATATGTTACACAATTTTTTAGTCCAGTTATACAAATATGTACACATTTTTTAGGTCCAGTTATACAAATATGTACACAATAATTTTTTAGGGTAAACCAACTTTTATATAAATATTAAGTATATTACCTTTTTTAAAAATTTGAAACCTAATGGTGCACAATTTAATTACTAAAACTCTATTTTAAAAAATATGTGTTGAAGTTATTGATCAATAACATCCACACATAGGACCTAATAACAAGAGTAAGACCTCACTTGGTGTCCTAACTTTGTATTAGCTAGAAAAGGTGGGAGAAAGGAGTTGGTCAATGGTAGAGGAGGCTCAAATTTTACCCCAGTTTTAAACCACTGCTTGTTTGGTAAGGGAAAGGATTCTGACTTTTTGTTAGGTAAGGGAAATGATTCTGACTTCTTGTTAGGTAAGGAAAATGATTCTGACTTCTTGTTAGGTAAAGGAAAGGATTCTTACACATTAGTCCTAAACTTGCCATGAATATTTCTGGTAGTTGATTATGCCATTAAATTCTTTTTTCTAAATGTGATATTTAAAATTTGCAGGGTATTTGATGATAAATGCCTTGATTTGAAAGTCAAAAGCTATGTTTCATCCTTTAGTGAAACTTTATTGGGTTATGGGGAAATAAGATTCTATAAACTTTAAAGGCAATAAAATTAAAATAATAGATTCAGTTCTTTGATTTTTTAGATTTTAATTTTATATTTCAACTTAATTTAAATTTGTCATCCTTGCTTACAGTAAAGCTATATAAGAGAAAACTTTGATGGCCCTTCAAAATATCCATTAAAAATGTATTGAAGTTAAAGTGAATGATTAATATCTTTATTCCAGATAACATGGAAGCAGTGTCTATGTAGTTTGTTATGACCAATTTCAAGCATGTTGTTGTTTACTACAAATGCTGGTTTCATAATAATCCAGTGAAAAATATATCATGAAAACTCAAGTGACCTAACTGTTGCATTATTGATTTTAAAAGATTTCCTTGGATTAATTCCCCTGCCCTTTGTTATTTGTTATATATAGACATTTTGATGCACAGTTTGATTAGAGAAAAATCCTATTGTCTCAACTTACATTTGATGTGACAGTCTATCAGTATAGTTGCACAGCCGCATTGCTTAAGCACTGCATGTTTTTCTGGGTCTTTTGAAAGTTTAGTATTTTAATTATTTCTTAAAGATTATAATTGTTGCGTTATCTTTAAAATTTTGAAGATGCTTTCTGTCGGGGAATAAATACTTCTAAAATAAGCGTATTTTAAATAATTGTGTTTAATTTGAATTTTCTTTACCTTATTTATTTCATTTCATGATTATCAATCTGAGTAAATATCAATGATCAATAACTCAAATAAAGGGCTTTAAGGGAAAAATCCATTAAACAATTTAAGAATAAAGTAACAATTTTATTTCCTAAATGAATTAATTTGATTTTCTCATGTTATCCCATGCATAGAAAATCACAGGTTCACAATCCACCAAAGTGTTCATCTAAATCCACATCTAGCCTTGACATGTCTAATGGCTGAATAACTGGCTTTGCTTTCTGAATTTGTTCCATTGAAACATTCACAGGTTCTAGTTAGTTGGCAGTTTGGCTTTTTCTAAGCTTCACTTCATTTGATCAACTTTGTCCCAGCTGTACAATACACTCATTCTTTGTGTCTTATAAAACATCTTTTTTAACATATTTTTGTTCTTTTAAGGACCACCTTTTTGAATTCAAATGACTTTTAAAAAGTAAGAACACTTTGTGCCTTGCTTGCTACAGGATCATGATTACACTATAATGACATTAATCTGCCCACAGTGATATTTAAGTTAAGATTTGGAGATATTCAATGCAATTATTGAGGAATTCATGTTTCAATGCTTTTTTAAAAAACTGTTTCTACTGGTTGTATATCTTGAGACCAATTTTTTTTCTTCAAGGCCAAACAATAACTATATATTTTGTTTTGAAATATTGCAATCTTGGATACATTCAATGGTATTTTTTAGATGCAGGGCCCTGTTACCATTTGCTTGACTTTTTGATTCCCGGGGCAGACCTTGATTAACAAAAACTTCAATGTGTACAGAATACACATAAATAAAAACTATATAAAAGACAGAAAATGCAGTACCTAACTAAGTGCCACCTTGGGTGAACTGCCCCTGTCTAAACCCCCCCCCCCTCCCAAACCTGTAATGCTCTTACATATCACATGTAGCACTGAAGCAAAATCATTTCAAAAATCCATCTCAGCATTTCGCCATCCCACCAGTTGTTTGGATTTAGGTTTAAACTTAAATCATTTTGAACATATTTGTGCAGGTGAAGCAAGTAAACAGATTCATGATTACAAGTTTAAGCTGCAGAAGGCAGAACAAGATATTGCTACTCTGGAAGGAATGGTAGGTCACAAAGTTAACGTATGTATGTGGATGTAAATAAAGTAAAACTTTGATTAGTGATGCACCTGTGTAAAACATGACGTGATGCCCTCTTAAAAAAAAAAAATTGTTATTGAGTTAGAAATTTTAGTTCAAAGGTTAACTTTTGTTTTTCTCCTTAACTTACTTGGTGGTTTTGGCAGCTCTGAAACCCTGGCAATGTATGAAGCTCTGTGTTTGAAGGCTCTGACTGACGACAGGGTACTTTGAAGCTATGTGTTTGTTTTAATAACCATGAAAGCGCCATGCGTTTACTCTCACACAGGTGACCAGGCTAGACACTCAGGTAAAAAGATACAAAACAGATGCAGAGAGGGCTGAAGGTATGGAGGATGAGTTGAAGCAGGAGAAAAGGAAATTGCAGAAAGAGGTAAAGTGTTGGTTGGATTTTCACAAGTTGGCAATTTTTTTTATAGTTTCTTAAGGATGGTTATTTCAAGTTAAGAAAATATCCACTAGAAACATTGATACTGGTACTATCAGTGGTGCTGATACAAGTCACTAATTTATCAAACTTGACATCCAGGCTTTTTAAAGGTTTCACAAATAATCAGTTGTCTTTAAGGCAATGTTATTTTTCAATTCATCACTTATTTTTGGAGTTTATATCTAGATTTTATAAATATTTTTTTTTATTCAAAACTTTTTTCAGTTGCGAGAAGCTTTAACCCAGATAGAGGAATTAACGAACCAAAATAAACATCTGAATACCAGGTTGGAACGTATCAAACAGACGCGTACAGCACTAGGCATTCAGTGATTCAAGTAGACGGAGATCTTTCCTTGTTTGACAAACCTGATCTCTAGCTCTCCAATCTGGATTCCACCGCGGTGTGACTGCTTCCCTCTGTTTCATCTGTGATTCTGTGACCAGCCTTTCTTTTGGAAGGCTTAATGACCCTCCTTTCATGACATCTCTATGTTGAGTGACACCATGGACAAGCAAATCATTCTTATCATCTAGACCTGTGCTAACTACCATTGGTCATCCAGAGAAATAGTTTTTTTGTTTTTTCTTTCAGTAAGATATAGTAGCCATTGATCTATGGCAATACACATCTGCACTATTTGAGAAGTTTGGACTTGGAAGATGTCTATAAATAACAGAAGTGTTCATTCGTTTTGAACTATGTTATGTTGGCCGATCTCAAAGCTTTAGTAAACATGGTAATTAAAAATTTTAAAAAATTATCATATTTACAGAAATGCCAAATTTAATTTAGTCTTTGATTTTGTACATGATTTAATTATGCCAGTAGCAGCAGTCCTCTGCCTACATTTCTACTGAGCAGAATATCTAATGATTGATACCTAAATATTAGCTCTGAGGAAAATTGTTTAGGACATTGGACATCATTTTATGATTGTGACACAATGTCAAGATAATTGAGCCTTATTAGAGGACACACTGAGCTTTATGGTTGACTTTGATTGTACTAAAACTGGCTATTACCATGGCTTTTTCTGATGCAATATTTGATATCAAACCATGGCCTAAGTGTATGAAAATTCTCAATGCTGTGTGCATCAAAGTAATTAAATCTATTTTACGTGTTGGAAAAAAATGACAAAACTTATTGTTGTGCATTTGCTTTTTCAGTAAAATGAAACCGTTTCACTCTAACGAGACTAGTAAGGCTTAAGGTTAATATTATTAACATCTTTAGTGTCCTTTCATAAGACTGCAATGAGATTTCCAATCAGAATAGTCAAGAATGATGTATACATATTTTTTTTTTTTTTACATTTCCGTTCTCCCATCAGTACATTGTTCGGTCTCTGCAAGCGTTGTGTCATGTGTGATGGAAAGATAACTTCTGTTTTGACAAGTGACTGAGATCTATTTGTCAGCCATTTAGGTTGCTTTGTTTGCCCCAAGATAAAAACTGCAAATGTTCAGTTGGCGTTGCATGTAGGCAAGACCAGGTAAACTACTCAGGTTCTGCCTTGTTTACAAATTGCCAGTGTCTCATGGAATAACTACTGTAATAATTTTGTCACATGGTATAAAAACTGAGACAATTTTGCCAATGACACGTTGGTAAGAGGAGAACAATACCATTGACAATTTCTTTAAATGAAAGCTTTGCCAAACCACGGCTTCACCAAGCTGGTTTGTGTGTAGAGAGCGTAAACTTGTACCGGGTATCAATCTATTTCTGGTCATGTTCAGAAAGAGTCCAGTTTTTGTTGGTTTTTTTTAAAACGAAGATTGAGTGACTGAAGGGTTCTCATGTTATTGCTTGATTGAGGTAAATGTCTTCTGGTGTCAGGAATTTTGTTGAGCAAGTTGAGAGTGATCTTGCATCACATGGTGATAGTTTTAGACATGAATCTTAAAATATGTCACTAAAAATATGAAGAGTTTGAACTTGTTGATCACAGAAACAATAGCTCTGAGGCAAGAGAAGATGGTTGTGAGAGCAGTAAGTAAGCTTAATGTTACTGTCACATTTAATGACCTTTTTTTTTTCCCTCCTCCCCTAAATAAAATTGAACAGTGCGTGTTTTTATTTATAATGTTAGTATTTGCATGTTTTGATTGGCGCGGCCCAAAGATATAATCTAGTCCCTCCCCCAAAATTCCTAGATCAGATATTTTATATTGCTTCATCTCCAGTTATGCTGCACCATTTTACTGAATTGTGTGTGTTATGTTGGCCTGCAGTTGATAACTAGCACTTACTGTGTGGTGTGCATGCCTAAACCCAGTTTTGTTTTTTCACATTTGAATTGGTGTGATCCTTGTATATGCTGGGGAAAATACCCCATTGGAAAAAAACAACAACTGAACATTCAACTCCTAGTTTGTTCATTCATTTAATTCATTTCTTTATTTTGATTGGTCACTGCTTTTGAAAATCACCAAATTAATGTCCACAGTTTGTGAATAAGCTGACATTTTATAGATTCTTCTGTTACAGTGATTCTCAACATTCGGGGAAAAAAAGAGAACTTTTGGTGGTGGACAAACCTTTTCTTATAACACCATGGGCGGGTTCCTTTATACTACATGAGTTCATTATTTAAATTTTTAAGTTAATAATTCGGTGATGCTGCTTATTTAGACAACTTATTATTATTTTTTTTTTAAATATAATGTTTAAATAACAGACAGTGACCTACATTTACAAAAAGAAAGCCATGGACGTTTTAATGTGAACACCGTTGACAGTTCAGTTAATTTTTTAAAAATTGTTTTCTTTATTTAATGAGTAGTGATTCATTCTGGTTTTTTTTAATGTTTTTTTAATTCTTTTTTGAGATTTCAATCCATTATCATTTGTCAGTCTTCCACATTTATAATTTCACAAATAGTAATATTTTAATCAGTCATGATTCTGTCTATTAAAATAAATAGAAAAAAACACCTGAAATTGAGGGCTCTACTAAGGGTCACAAATTAATAAATGATGGATTGAATTTTGCATTTTTCTGTATTTTTATTTTCTTATTTGGGTTCAACCATTTTCATCATCCGCAAGTTTCATCTAGTTTGCTCCAGAGGTTTGTAAAATGCCAGTCAGATTTTCATTGTAATTTATGCTTGTTGTTGAAATTTATGAGAACAACAGTTGCAGACAATTGAAATTTCAGGGAAAAAAAATTAACCCCCTAGTTTGCTCAACATGACACTTACTTGTTGTTTTAAAATGGCTGACTTGCGGCATCTGACGCACACCGCCAGACCAACTGCAATAAATGCAGACTGTTTCTTCAGCCTCTTCAAATTGAAACTGCGTCTTTGGGATAGAAATTCAGATACTGCCTTAAATTTTGAATACTTTAGTATTGTTGTTTTGTCCATCGAGTTATAACCAATTGCTAATAGAAACCGTGTTTCTGCTGTGATTTCCTTTTACATTGTTACACTCAATATTCAACTACTAAGGGGCCAAGTACTAAATTGTCTCTTAGTATGTGAATATTTGTTTTGTGAAAATATGTCAGTTAATAATGGTTTGCTTCTGAGCAGAATATTTTCTTGTGGTAGGAAAATACATTTTTCTGTAATTTAAAACTAGTAAAAGTTCAGTGAAAACATTTCATAATTTGCAAAATGTTCATTGGTTGCTTCCAACTCATTAAAAAAGTGTAAATTTTGCAAATCGGTTAGTGAATTTTTTTTTAACTTATGCTATTAGGAATATTTGTAGTTTCGACTGAAACATGAAAAGTATTATGCCCCAGATTATATTTCATTGTAATTACATAGCTCATTAACAAAAGTTTTTCAAAAAACTGCTTGAGCTACTCCTTTACATATACTGCATGTAGCTAATTTTCTTACAAGATATTTACACAATTATACTCGTGAAGACAAATTTTATATGTATGCTATTCAATTTTATCCATTGCTAATGTGGTCAGACGTTTTAGTTCTCAGGTAAGGATTTTGTTGGCTAAAATATCTATTACCACGAATTAAAAAAAAATTCAAATTGATACTACTATCTCACTTGAGCTTATTCTTTACAACTAAACCATTCATCACATTCGTCATTTCATGCCTTGGGTACCAACATTCCTTTCTAACCCACTAGCATGCCTGTCAGTGTCAGCCTGCACAATGTATCCTTAAATTATAATGTGGAATTTTTTTTTATTTAATCACAAATGAAGCAAGGTACAAGACTTGTTTTTGCATGAAAGCTCAGTCGCCATGGATACGAAATCCATTTTTAAATTAGCCTGTTTGAAACTATGTTTTCATCCAGTTCATCAATGCAGCATTTGTTTAAGTAACCAACCACTTTGATGCGTAACAAAATGTGGCACTTTCTTTGATACCAGCTTAACACTGCCACATCTAGTGTCAGACCTTTGGGTTCAGATAGACTTGCTTATTTTAAAGATAGCTATTGGCTTTTGAAAAAAAAATATTTTTTTTAATAAAACAGGTTGACAAGTGTGCGCAGGTGAATAAATAATAATATTTTTTTCAAATCTATCAACACAGTCTGCTAAATATTTCTTCCCAAAATAAATCAATGTTGAATATTCATCACGTCTAATTATATGAACATTTTAAATAAAATAATACTGCTTCCGAATGCACTGTGTATTTACTATTTAAAAATCAGCTGTCAGGGGTTTAGGACCATCCGTATATGATGCACGCTCTGAAGGGGTAGGGGAGATGTTGTCTGTTAAGGAGAATTTTCTTACAGGTAAGTATGGGTAAAATGAGTTAGTACATTAATGCACAAATTCTTGAATACTTAACTTGAAATTCTGACAGTCCATAAATAGCACAAACGGCCAAGTTATTCCTAAACTTCTGTGAAATCCATAATTTCTAATAAGTTCAAAGGATATAATAATTTCACAGCAATATTTCATAATTATCATCACTCTGTTGCTTTGTGTTTTCACGCTGAACTCGCTAGATATCACAGTGGTAATATTCAGCCTAGTGACAACTTTAGTCCACCGTACATCTCTGTGCAACTGGAGGGAGAGTGGTAGAAAAGTATAATTTGTTTTTATTCTACTTATTTATGGATGGCCCCTTTCTGTAACCAGTCCATTTTCTATAAAAATAATCATCACAGGTAGCCTTAGAGAGAGAAGCAAATTAAAACACTATCCAGTCTCATAAAACATACATGGTTTTGAAACCAGTGTACTGTTAATTTCTTGTACTGAATAAAATGGGCATGGCTTACTTTGGACATGGCTTTTTGATCAATCAAAAATTTTAATTTTTTAGTTTCATGGAGTCTTCTATTCACACCTATTTATATAATGACTTTTATTGATCATCAATTAAGAGCTTTTTTTAAAAAATTTTAAATACCACAGTGTCTACAAATTTAACCATTTACATTTCTAATTCTTTTAATCGCATTTTGTTTTAAAGATAGATCTTATCATTGGTGTGACTCTCTAAACATTTAAGTAACCTTCATAAAATTTTACAGGAGACAGTAAAATAGTTTCACAGTAAAAAAAAACTATTGAGATATTTGATTACATCATGTGACAACTAAAAAGCATTTTCCATTCATTAAATTTTTTCGATACTTTGATTCGGATATGGGAATAAAATTTTTTTTAAAATGCAGCTATGAAACATTCAGACTTTTAGAGAGTTAGATCAACCAAATAACCTTTAGCCTGGTATCTACCACCTAATCTCAACATGAAGTGTAAAATCAGCGTTTCAGATACCGGGTACAGAAATTAATAAGATAAAATCGCCACTGTTCATTTTTTTGATCTCATTGTCAAGTTTTGTCAACTACCTTCAAGGGTAACCTGTTTTATAAAAGAAAATATTCTGTTAAGTCTGTCGTCAATGGTCTATTATATTTTATTGGTAATAAATTTTTAACTTTACTGAAGAGGGTGCTTATATTCAACTAACCATAAAATCATTTGTATGTGCTCATATGTTATCAGACTATGAAAAGCTCAGATTGGTATGTGTTCATACAAATGCCTAAGTCGTCCCGTTTTGTCTTCTTACCATCGAAGACCATATTTTACTGTTTCCCTTTGTGTGCAACCCTATATGCTGACAGGGTCATCAAAAAACTGTTTGGCTTATGCATGTTTTAGGTTTTTTTTGTTTATTTAAAATTTTTTCTGCGAATTGGAATAAAAATTTTGGAAAATATTCAATGTATTTCAAGGTAGTTGCTAGCGTTACATTTCCTTACCTTTGAAGTTTGCGGAGGAATTTGCCATATAATGATTTTAAAATTCATAAAATGGGGGGTGGGGGGTGGGGTTAAATAAAAATAATGTTTTTTTAAAGTTTTGATAATTTTTAATGGGATTCCAACCCTTAGTCTATCAGCCTGACTCTACAAAATGTATTTTGATATATTATTGCTAAGCAAATTGTTGCCCTGTTTAATAATTTGGTTACTCAACTGTTATTCAGAAGGGGGGGGGGGGTCATTTTAGCCATGTGTTAATTGTTAAATAATTTTGTGACACATTTTTCTAATTCTCAAGGCAGACAAATTTGGTTGTGTAGGTCAGATGAGTTATTGTTCTAAATACATCTTTATACTGGAGTAAAAATTCAGTTGATAAGCTAAAATTATTCTGTAGTGTTTTAGTTTCAAGGTATAAATATCTTACTGACCATTGTTCTATGACTTATTAGGAATAGGTAAGGTGTGCCGCTTTTCATTCATTTCCCGCCGGTAAAACGTGCTATTTATTATTTTTTTATATTTTTGTGCCCACGATCACGTCATAAGCAGATGCTGATTGGGTTTTAGAAGTAAGTGCATACATTGTTGTTTTTTTAACTTTACCACCTGTGCTGGGTGAGACTTGAAGGAATGCAGTGAGTTGTTACTAATGGTTTCAAGGGGGTCATCCATCTGGAACTGGTTGGGAATCACTGGTGCATTTCTTTCCTTTTGTTTTCAAGGGTCATTTTTTAGTTACCTTGAACACATATCAGATGTTTCATGACTTACTGGGAAAAAAAACGTGCCTGTCTATTCATGTCCTTTAAATGTTTGCATCTCTTTATCTCATAACCAACCATATTTGGGTTGTTCTAGTAGAGATATATTTTGACACTTAGTTACAAGGATGAAAGTTCAAGGTGTCTTAGACAAAAATGGTAATATAGTTTTACAATCCTGTAGCTATTCTTTCTTTTTTTTTTAAGAACACCTACAAACTTGTTATAAGTAATAATTTTAAAAAATTTCAGTTTGTTAATTATTGAGCACATGTATACATTAGTTAATTATTTTTTAAAATTTTCATTACTGATGTCATTGTTACGTCTTCTTTTTTTTTTTTTTAAAGAATATGAAGACATGTGTAAAGCTATATATCCAAGTTTAATTAAAATAGGATGCTGTATGTAAATAGATAAACATCTACTTTCTAAACAGACATATTTTATAGCTTACATTAGTTAATTATTTTTTAAAATTTTCATTACTGATGTCATTGTTACGTCTTCTTTTTTTTTTTTTTTAAAGAATATGAAGACATGTGTAAAGCTATATATCCAAGTTTAATTAAAATAGGATGCTGTATGTAAATAGATAAACATCTACTTTCTAAACAGACATATTTTATAGCTTACCTCAGTTAACACTGTACTTAAAGAAACCACACCTACAACAACTATCATTTGAGTTAATGACGACACTTGGGTTTTTTATAATAGCATTACAGTGAGCTTTTAGATGAGACTTTTCTGCCATTTGTTTTTGCAACAAAGCATATTTTTTACTTAGTTTTAGGGCCTGCCTTCCCTTTTATATTTTATAAAACTTGTAGAAAATAATCCAAAAGAGTACATAGTTCACCAAACTGTAAGGCATACACAGTGTCATGGACACAGTTGTAAAAATGCTTGTAAAGATTGTAGTAGAATAAATGTCAATTTTAAAAAAGGGTGAAGTGTTCTGTCATGCAAGATTTCATTGTTGAGAATCATATTTTTTTAGATTAAACTCTAGACCATTATTTTGATTATTTTCTCATTTTAAATAATGCTGGAATATTAGGTGCTTGTTTTTGTTCTTTCATTTCTTTTTTTTTTTTAAAACAAGGTCAAATTTTAAAACAGCTGGCTATTGTTTTTTTTTTTGTTTTTTTTAAATTCCGCTGTGGACATTGCCAGGGTTTGTGGTTTTAATGCTGTGTTTGACCTACTGTGTGCCATCTTTTGTGGTCATGAGCTGAATTTGACCCAAATTTTGGTTAAAGTAACAACCTGTATATCATAAATTAGAATGGTTGCGAGATGAAATTTAACGAAAAATTAAACTTATAAACAATGAGTTATGCATTCAATAATTTTTTCTTTCAATAATTGCATAATTTTAGATATGTGTTGTCAGAAAATGTGTACACGTTCCAAGTATAGTTCCAAGTATACATAGAAGTCACTTGAAGTTGAATGAAAGACTTTCATACTTTCAATACTTAGTATTTGGTAAAGTGCAATTTGGGATATGTGAAGACAGAAGCAAGTTCTCAACAAAAAAAAATCGTCATCATCATGCATATACGCCATCAAGGATGTACGTCATCATCATGCACGTACGCCATCAAGGATGTACGTCATAAGCATGCATGTACGTCATCAAGGAAGTACGTCATCATCAAGCTTATACGCCATCAAGATGTACGTCATCATCATGCATATAGCCATCAAGGATGTACGTCATCATCATGCATGTACGCCATCAAGGATATCTCCTCATTTTACTGTCTGCCACCACTCTTTCAATGTTTCTCCAAGTGCCAGGCAGTGCTGTACCTTGACTTAATGGCACCCAGGGTGAACTCCCAAAAGTCACCCCCTAACACACACACACACACACACACGTCATGTAAACTTTGTTACAAATAACCTCAAAGAAGTTTCCCCTCTCGCACCCCCCCCCCAATCCCCGTAGTAGGTTTGCCACTGCGTCCAGGTTGTGTCCTTTGCAGGATGTCCTATGCGAAACTATACTGATAGAGTGGTGTCTTCTGAAGTTTAGGATTCGTCAACACGTCCGTCCATTATTTGGTGCGTTCTTCTAGAGCATTGATTCATCACATTTACAATATGTTTTGTTACTGGTATTAGAAGCGCTCTTACGTTTGAACATTTTATAATTTTCAATTTTAATAAAATTAAATGAACATTTTAATCATCAAAAAAAAACACCAAAAAAAACAATGATAATAAAGAACACAAGAAGAAATTCTGCAACGAATTTTTGAAATACTTTAATATAACCATTTAAATGTATTTTGGTGGATTTTTAAGCTTTCAAAAACCTATTCAGAAATAATGCTGGCTCTGGGCAAGCTCTGGTGTTTATAAACGAAGATGTTGAGCCACCGTCCTCATATTTTCCAGAAACCCTGCGGATCCAAACTAACAGTTCATCAACATCTTGAGCCCAAGCTTAGTACCAAGGTTTTACGCAAGCCTGCTTCCATTCGGTGAACCTGGATAGCAACCCAACGGGGAATGCAAATGGTATAAAGGGGCTGGGCTTAATCGTGTTGGAACGAAAATCAGCATGCTGCATTTCTAAGCGCCACAAACAGGATAGACGATGATTTGAACCCAATCAAGAAAGCTGGTACATTAACGCAGCCAACCACTTGAACTACATTCGACTGCATCAACAATTATCATTACGAGCAGAATGCTATCAAGAGCTCACAGATCATGTCGCCACGTTGGCTCAGAATGCTATCAAGAGCTCACAGATCATGTCGCCACGTTGGCTCAGAATGCTATCAAGAGCTCACAGATCATGTCGCCACGTTGGCTCAGAATGCTATCAAGAGCTCACAGATCATGTCGCCACGTTGGCTCAGAATGCTATCAAGAGCTCACAGATCATGTCACCACGTTGGCTCAGAATGCTATCAAGAGCTCACAGATCATGTCGCCACGTTGGCTCAGAAAGCTATCGAGAGCTCACAGATCATGTCGCCACGTTGGCTCAGAATGCTATCGAGGGCTCATAGATCATGTCGCCTATTTGGTTTAGAATGCTAACTATCAAGAACTCACAGGTCATGTCGCTACTTTGACTCAGAATGCTATCGAGAGCTCACAGATCATGTCGCCACGTTGGCTCAGAATGCTATCGAGGGCTCATAGATCATGTCACCTATTTGGTTTAGAATGCTAACTATCAAGAACTCACAGGTCATGTCGCTACTTTGACTCAGAATGCTATCAAGAGCTCGCAGATCATGTCGCTACTTTGACTCAGATTGCTATCATAAGCTTACAGATCATGTCGCCTCTTTGGCTCAGAATTCTATCAAGAGCTCACAGATCATGTCGCCACGTTGGCTCTGAATGCGAACATATAGTTGCTGGCGTCGCAGTATTCTGCCTTCAAGTTTCAAAGGATCGCTGAGAAACAATGCGAGGGCGCTGCAAGGATTCAATGTCTACATTCGCAACGTTTAGTGCCTGGTCTCTTCATTACATTCACGGTTAATCATAATTGGCCAGCAATCACCGAGAACTTTCGTGCATGCAAACACCAAACTGTCCTGATTTTGTGGCCCGAGGTTTTTCACTATTAAATTGAAATCGTTGTTGGCTGGCTTGACCGTGCCTAGCGTGTTTGGAAAAGCAAAGCCTTTTTTTTTTTTTTTTGGATACACCATCGAATTCCAAGAGCGAGGCTTACCCCATGGTGACGCTCTCATATTTTGGTAATTTGACGCTCAGAGGATAAGTTAACAATAATTGTCATTATTGGAGAGCGAATCGATCAGTTCGGCATCGCCAAAATTCCTGCTGAGACAGAAGATCCTCACCTACGTCAGATCGTCCTAAAATGTATGATGCACAGACCGTGCGGTGACAAAATCGCTACGCGCCTTGCCTGGAAAATGGAGCTGCAAAAAGAGTTTCCAAAGCGGCTCAATGGCACAACGAAAATAACTTTAGATGGTTAACCAGTGTATCGGTGTCGCAGTACAGTCCAAGCAACTGTTGGAAGCAGTGGCGTAGCGAGGATGTTTGGCGCCCGGGGACGAGATTCGCGCCGGGGACAAGATCCATTTTTAGCGCCCCTTTTTCTTTTTTTCAACTCTCAAACCCATTATTTTCATCAATAAAATAATATCAAAGCACATTTTGGCGCCCCTAACTAGCTGGCGCCCGGGGAATCTGTCCCCCCCCCGCCCCACCACGCTACGCCTCTGATGTTAGGTTCTGAGTGTGGACTCGTAGGGGTTTCTACTGTTGAGAAGAATTGGTCTATACGTTGGGTTTGATGTATCCAAGGGGGTGCAAATTATTATTTTATTTTATTTTTTGTAAATTATTATTTCATTTTTATTTTTTGTATTTCCGTCCCTTAGGAAAGTTTTAAACGGACTGAAAAATTGATTAATATAAATTCTAAAATAAATGTTAACTTTTTTTTAAAAAAAAATTACAATAACCGTTGCGCCCATAGGAAATAGTTGTGATGTATTTCGACATATTTTAAACCAAATATTATAAGGTACTAAATGAACAACTGTTACAATCCCTTCTATGTCGTGCCGGCTCAAGGTACCGGCAACTCGGGCAGTTGTCCGGGGCGCCATGTGCTTTGGGCGCCATCAAAGAACTTCCAAAATAATACCAAAAAAAAAAAAAAAAAAAAAGGATTGCATGTGGCCACCATAAAAGAAAAATATCAATTGCACTAAAAATATTTGCTGATCTTAAAGATGGGGAAAAGAAAAAAAATGTAATCGGTAGGCGAATTGTTCACACTACCGGTATCCAAAACACAAGTTATGAAAAAAAACAAAATTACTTTTCATTGTTATTTTTTTTAAAATCCCTAGGCAATAAACTCTTTACATAATCCCTAGGTTTTTTTTTCCCTTGAAATTTTTTTTAATGATTATACTTGAAAGGGGCACCAAGTTAAGAATGCCGGGGGCGCCACCGACCGTAGGGCCGGCCCTGCTTCTATGACTTCCCTGAACCCTGCTCCCACCTTTGATTATCTTCCCTCCAGTCCCCAACCGACTTGGAACACCTATGGGAATGTCTTCTTTGGCATCTACATAGTAGCGGTCATCTCCATAGCATGGGGCATTTGGCAGAGACTACGGTTTTCGCATGTGTACGAACACTGAGCGCACAACCAACTGTAACATGAACACACGACAGACACACGATAGTAGTGTAGCTCCTTTCTTTATTCAACTCAACAATACAACAACAGAAGAAAAGACATGTCATCTGGTCCCCCGTGAGACCCAGCATTATGCAATAGCAATACAGAGCAGTTTGTAATCATGTCTTCAATCAATAATAGTCAAGATTAACAAATCAAATACATTATTTGTTAAACGGTTACTTGTCATTAAATTAAACAAATGTAGCAGCCAACTCAATGACGCAGGCTCGGAAACATGCATTTAAAAAATGTAAAGTTACAGACTTATCTGCCCCAACTTATGTCCCTTTGCTCTTGCCTTAGTTATACATCTCTAACTAACCCAATCCCAGCCCAGAGCAATGGAAATAATGATTTATTAGTGTTACGTATGTTGGTGGGCAGAACTGGTGGGGACACCCCCTCCCCCCCCCCTTTCCCCCTTCCCAGAGAACATACAGAGAAGAAATGAAAATGAGGGTAAAATAAAATAAAAAAATTACTGTAATTCCACTTAACCTGCTTTCAGTATGTCATGCCCTGGGGGGTTAGGATGAAATTAGTAGGAGATATGCCTATGATATATTTAACATTGTTCTACAGCTGGTATCAGATGAAACACACAAAGCAGTTCATCCAAACTACTGGTACTGGTACTGTGAAGCAATGAACCAATGATACCACACAAAATAAAATCTTCTTTTAAATTTCTTCAGCAATAAAGTGTTATCTTCAACTTAAAAAAATATCTACATAAGATCAATTTACTGATTCGTGTAGGAGTTTCTTTACATTTTAGATCTGTATAAAATTTTTTTTAAAAAATTCAATCTGGAAAAAAGTTTACTTAAAAAATGCTTTAGGACATAAGACATAAGTCAGACTTTGATATTAGTGAGATTATGAAAATGAATAAAAGTATATGCCGACATATTTTTGTTTTGATTTCATATTAGAAGCTTTCAATCTTACGGAAATACTAAGTTACTGAATAAAATATTTGTTTCACACTAATTCAAAAGATAAATTATAAGGCCACTCATTAATTAATTGTAAAAAAAATTTAAGTGTTTAAAAAAATTAAAAAAATAAGATGTAAAAAAAAAAAAGATTGAGACTGGCTTAACAGCCACCAACCCCACCAACCTTTCTGTCCCTCTCCTCCAACCCCAAATGAATATCTCCCATGGACCCCAAAGTTTGAGTTTAATAAAATTTTTTTTAAATTTTCTTGATTCTTATTCATGAGTCATACATCTATACTATGATGAAGCATCTTAACTATTATGATACTCTGCGTCTATACTATGACACCCCGCAACTATACTATGATACCCCGCATCTATACTATGATACCACGCAACTATACTATGATACCCCGCATCTATACTATGATACCCAAGTACAATAAAATTAAACTTTGATTAACCTGCTTCTGTTGTCCTTGAAATGAGCAGTGTGCTTTAAGTAGATGGTTTAAAGAGTTAAAAAAAAAAAATTATGTATATCATTTTGTTTATTAGTAACACGTTCTTTGGGGATTTAATTCCAGTACGGTAACTTCCAAGTAACAATTTGTCTAACAGGAAATGTATTCAATGCATAAATATTTATTTCAAATATTTTCTCCCACACCTGACTAAATATTTGAAAATAAAATGCTTTAAAAATAAAACAGAATTTTCATTTTAAAACACAGTTTCCAATAATGCGGAAATACTGATTCAAAAAAATGGGACATTGCTCCTGATACATCAAATTTAAGTTTTAAATGAATTCACAACATTTGTTGCAACATTTGAAGTATACAAAATATGTCATGATATTTACTCAACACAATGTAATGACACTTACAAAAAAAAACTACGTCATGACGCTTACAAAACACCATGATATGATGCTTACAAAACACTATGATATGATGCTTAAAAAAAAACCAAGTCATGGTGCTTACAAAAAAACACATGTTTATGATGCTTACAGGAAAACAATGTCATGATGCTTACAAAAACACCATTTTATGATTCTTACAAAAAAACAACATGTTATGATGGTAATGCAGCTTGAGGTGAAAGATGAATTGTTTAAAGCCATTTGCTCAACACGTAGACTATGAAATCAGTACCTCATGAAGAATAGTTGCCTGAAATATTTCTATGGACCCACAAAGAATAGTATAAAACAACAGGCAAAGGAATGCATTTTTTAAATTTAAATCTATGAACCCTTTTAGTAGTCAGAAGCCACACATAACTCCACTCTAAGAATGAAACATCAGCATTGCTACAAAGTGGTTTTCAACCCTAAGAATGAAACCTCAGCATTGCAGCAAAGTGGTTTTCCACCCTAAGAATGAAACATCAGCATTGCAACAAAGTGGTTTTCCACCCTATGAATGAAACATCAGCATTACAACAAAGTGGTTTTCCACCCTAAGAATGAAACATCAGCATTGCAGCAAAGTGGTTTTCCACCCTAAGAATGAAACAAAGTGGTTTTCCACCCTAAGAATGAAACAAAGTGGCTTTCCACCCTAAGAATGAAACAACAGCATTGCAGCAAAGTGGTTCTAAAAACCAGTTTGAATTATATCATGCTTCTGGCATTTGAAAACGATGAGAAATATATCATGCAGCGGTTAGAAAAAATATATATATATATTTCAGTAGCCAAAACTTTTTTATGAGCAAGGACAGTGCTTTTTTTTTTCTTAGCAAAAGTGGATTAAGAAAATGATAATTTTTTAAGGGACCAAGTTAAAAATTTAAAACACCCCCCCTGATACTTTTCATGCTGCAGGTTGACACCCTGTATTTTTTTTTCCTTCCCTGATTGGGACTCAAAAATGATTTTTCTTCTTACCACTGAGAATGGAATCGAGAAAGCTGAAATCTTTGGATGACATAATGAAATGTTATTTATGAGAAAGAAATCTTGTCAAGATTACAAGGAGGCGAACAAGGATAAATTATTTTTTGAACAGAAGGAATACCATGGTATCCTGTGCTGGAGTAACAAGTCATTTAAGGACAATGACACAAATCAAATAAATTAATGGAAAAAAACAACAACAAAGTTTTCTTTAAATAACTGAAAGCTTTCTATTGAAAGAGCTAGTGTGTGACTTGATTCTTAAAATATGATGAAATTTTATGTGGTATGATGACATCACCATCCCCCCTTTTTTTTTCAGGAGTAATGTTAAATGTAGATTAAATGTTAAATGAAAGATTGAAAAAAAAAAAATCAAAGTCATTAATAATAAACATGACAAATAATTTAAAAAAAAATAATCATTGGCTAGTAAAACAAGATGTAAAAGCCGCTAGAAAAATATATTTACAAGTACCGCTCTACTTGTCATTTACATAAACATGATTGTTTAAATTTTAAAAAAAAAGAAGAGGAGAAACATGTCTCCATCTTTGTAACCTGGAATTAAGTGGATCCAGACAATTGTGGACCTTCATGGCAGATGTTCACCATAAAATTTTTTTGGACTAAAATAAAATCTATCAAAATGGACTTCCCAAGCTTTTGTTTTTGAAAGCTTAACTTGCTCAAAGGGCAAACAAATGGAGCAAATATGTCAATTTTTAAAGCCTTCTTCAACACGGCATTCATTTGTTTTGTCCAAGCAAAAACACTGTAACTCCGTCCACTGCCCTATAGTGGGGGATCATATCCTCAACCATATCCCCTAGAAACATCAACAAATTGTTATGTATCCTCATTGTTACTGGAGTCACTGTAAACATATACCATAATGACGCCTAAGGAGTTTGTTTAAAAATCCTCATCATTGCTTTGGACTTTGGTATGGCGCAGTACATAAATAATGTATAATTTGTTTCTGATATCACACTGGGGTGCCAGGGGTAATCCCATAGCTTTGGCTGTACTGTTGAGCTTCGGGGGATGTGATGTACTCCACGTTGGACTCGTGAGGCGTCAGCTCCATGTACTCCCTGGACTGGAACAGCCGCGGGGGCTTCCTGGGGCCAGCGGCGACGGGCGTGTACCCGAGGTTGCCCACAGACATGCTCTTTGGGGTCGCCTGGGTCATCCGGTGGGGAGGGGGCGTGGTCATGGGGTACCTCATGTCACGGTAATCCCTGTACTCTCTGTAATCCAATGGGTTTGGGGTCTGCCGGTGTAAGTCTGGCCTCGGGCTACTGTCACTGCTAAAGTCTGAATACCTGGGTGCCAAGGCCATGACCGATCTGGTGCTGCCGATGGCTCTCGGCATGGAACCGTTGACACTAGGCGGGTAGTGGAAGCTGCTCAGTCTTTTACTATTGTCGCCGTGGCGATTTGGTGTGCTGGCATAGCTGCTGGCGCTTCCTATCCTAGCAGACCCCCCATAGATGCCGTCCCCCTGAGAATGCGGGTGCTGCAACGAGTTGGTCAGCGAGTCATACACTGGGTATTGAGCATAGTCCTCCACCGGTTCGTCCGAGTCGAAAACGGAGGGAGTGTAACGTTCCAGCAGTGGCGTGGCTGACCCGGTGTGCGAGCTTTCGTAACGCGGGTCGGGGCCCTGGGGATACTGGGGTGGCTGAGATGGGAAATCCCCGGGGTCTGTAAGCTCACTGCCGAAGGACACGTAGGTATTTCCGTTGTTGAATGGGGAGCCGGGCTGCTGAAAGATGAACATGGGCTCGGTGGTGTCGTCCAGGTCGAGCGGTCGTTTCACCGCGGTGGTGTTGGAATCGTTGGTGTTGTTGGATGTGGATCGGTCATCGTCGATGTTGCCGTCCAGCTTGTCTTCCATCGACTTGCTGCTCTGCTTGGTGTCATTGAGACCGGATATGTCCCCATTGCTCATAACTTCACTGCGGAGGAAAACAGAATTAAGGTTACTGAGAGTTTCAGGCCAAGGCATGAAAAAACATGTCGCATGTATTTTATTTGTCAGATATAATAGACCCTGCCAATCAATTTTTCCCACGAGTTTAAGTTAAATTCTGGTATGTTTTGGTTTAAATTAATATGTAGGCCTATTGCAAATGAAGCAATTGATTCTTCAGATGGTTTTTTTGGTTAAAGTTAAAGAAATTTAATTTCCCCTTAGACCAAGTGGAATAGTGTGCCAAGATACAATTACAAGTCAATGGCTACAACTGCAGTGTGCCGTGATACAAGTCAGTGGTTACAACTGCAGTGTGCCGTGATACAAGTCAGTGGTTACAACTGCAGTGTGCCGTGATACAAGTCAATGGTTACAACTGCAGTATGCCATGATACAAATCAATGGTTACAACTGCAGTGTGCCATGATACAAATCAATGGTTACAACTGCAGTGTGCCATGATACAAATCAATGGTTAGAACTGCAGTGTACCATGATACAAATTAATGGTTACAACTGCAGTGTGCTATGATACAAGTCAATGGTTACAACTGCAGTATGCCATGATACAAGTCAATGGTTACAACTGCAGTGTGCCATGATACAAATCAATGGTTACAACTGCAGTGTGCCATGATACAAATCAATGGTTAGAACTGCAGTGTACCATGATACAAATTAATGGTTACAACTGCAGTGTGCTATGATACAAGTCAGTGGTTACAACTGCAGTGTGCCGTGATACAAGTCAGTGGTTACAACTGCAATGTGCCGTGATACAAGTCAGTGGTTACAACTGCAGTTTGCCATGATACAAATCAATGGTTACAACTGCAGTGTGCTATGATACAAGTCAGTGGTTACAACTGCAGTGTGCCGTGATACAAGTCAGTGGTTACAACTGCAGTGTACCATGATACAAGTCAATGGTTACAACTGCAGTGTGCCATGATACAAATCAATGGTTACAACTGCAGTTTGCCATGATACAAGTCAGTGGTTACAACTGCAGTGTGCCATGATACAAGTCAGTGGCTACAACTGCAGTGTGCCGTGATACAACCTCATTTCCTCTGGTAGGGACATTAAGGGAAACATGTGGGTGGGGCGAGAATGTCTAAATATTTGACCGTTTTGTTCCCCCTTATTATCTCCAAGGTAAAACTTAACTAGGTTGATAGTTGGATAGATACCTGTTAATAAAGTGCTGCTTGATGTTGGCGCGGATGATTTCCTGCTTTTCTTGTTTTCTCCTCTGCACGCGGTTCACCGTGCAGAAGATGAGGATGCCGATGACAATGAAGAGGATGATCCCGCAAACGACCGCCACGGCGATGACTATGCTCCTGGTGTCCACCCCGGCGTTGCCCGTGGTGGCGCTGGGCGGCACCAGGGACACCGAATCGAACGCGATTCCCTGGAGGGTCAGCTTGTACTCGGTCTTCTTTGCGCCGAGGATGTTTTGGACGAAGCACTCGTACCTGGCGATGTCGGCGTACTGAAAGTTGAATATCTTGAGCTCACTCACTTGGATTTTCTCGCCACGGCTGCTCGTGTTTGAGGACGCCACGGTGTACTTGTGTACGTCTTTGGACACGTCGATGAGATCATTGTTTCTGAGCCACTTCGCCTCCACGTCGGGCACAGACGTGTATTTACACATCAGGGTGGCGTTGTCGCCCTTTGCCCAGTCTTGAGTTGCGCTGCTCGACTTCATCATGACTTCGCAGGCCAGCTCGTCCATGGGCAGGGAAGCGAGATCTTTGTCTTTTACTATGGACGGGCTGTCGCACCTGATGTAGTACCCCGGGGCCATCCAGACCTCCTCGGATGTCTCGTTCATCCACTGCCTCAGCCACCTCATGTTGCAATCGCAGGTCCATCGGTTGTCGTAGAGGTGGACTTGTTTCAGGCTCTGTTTGGAGGCGTTGAAGGCGTCTGACGGCAGGCTCGACAGCTGGTTGTACCGGAGCTTGAACATTTGCAGCGACCCCAGACCCGCCATCGCCCCGTAATCTATCCTAGAGATGCTGTTCCCGTTGAGATCCAAAAGCTGCAGCTTGGAGAGTTTCGCGAAGACGTCTTTGGTGAGCACCTGGATTCTGTTCCCTGACAGAATGAGCTGTAGCAAGGACTTGGCGACAACGTTGAGCGCCGAGGACGGGATGTGCTGAAGCAGGTTGTTGGAGAGGTCGAGATTGTTGAGGTAATCCAAGCTATCGAACGCGTTCGCCTGCACGGTTTTGATGGAGTTGTTGCGAAGGCAAAGATAGCTGATGTAGCCGTAGCTGATGAAGCTGATGTTTTTCAGCGTGGGGAAGTGGTTCCCACTGAGGTCGAGGCTCTGGATGCTCTTGTGCAGGCTCCAGGGCACGTGCTCTAGCATGAGGTTGCTGCAGTTGGCGAACGTGTGCGTGTCGCCGTAGGTGCAACGCATGTCCGAGCCCGTGACGGACAGTGACCCCGTCACCACTAGCGCCAGGGACACAAACCCAAGCACTAGTGACAGTGCCGGGCGGGCCGTGTGCGGTCCCCCCGCGACTCTCATGTCCGCGGTCGTTGTAGCAGAGCTCCTTCACTGGGGCCTATTGCGTTTCATGTTGGCAGTGGCTGATTCTTGAAGGTGCCCGCTAAAAAATAATGTGTGTTTGGTAGAGGCAGTCGGGCTATGTGGTACTCCTGGTATGACACCATATACTGTTTTACTCCTGGTATGACACCATACACGGTTTTAACATACCGGTATTCTTTTTAGTAGTTGTGTTTCTACGGCAAGAAATAGATCCAAGAATGAAATATAAAAAAAAATCGAAATGAAACGGGGCCCAGTTGGATTGCAGTCTGTGTTTGTGCGGCTATTCGGCCGGTGTTTTAAAGTATGCGTTCGGCAAATACCGTGCTTGCGTTGTATTGAGATGCGTCCAGCTGTTGACCAATTGAGGGGGATTTCCTCGCGGGCGAACTTTATCGCCGACACCGAAAATTGAGCCCTGGTGTCGAATGCTCAAGGCTAAAAATAACTCACTCCTCCCACGTGAGAAACGTGCGATGTCCTAGTTCGCCGTGTACAACCTAACCGGCTCGTACAGAGAACACACGGATATTTTTCACTGTAACTTATAACAAACTTGTAGAGTTGCAAAATCCGCTTGGCTGAATTTATCCGCTGAAATAAATAGCATATCCTTGAACTTGCAATAACCAAACGTTCCTATTAATAGAAAAAGATGGCTCCAACTTGGGATTAAAAAAAATAATGTGTATTATATGTAATCCATTAGTGGCACGGGTTAGGGTTAAGCACGTGACATCAATATGGTTGCAATCCTTAGCGGTGAAACCTTGGCAATTTTAATCCATAATTATTTCACGCCGTGCACTGAAGCCTGAAGCCACTGGTATTAAACGTCAACATTTGAGGAACCCCCACATCCGGAACCACGGCGTCTGACCAGTGTGGCTTGAGGAGAAGAAACCAACGGGAACACAAGTCATCCAGTGAGCTTGTTTATTTATGTAGAATGTCCCTGGGAGAGTCCCGTATCACATCTCCGAGCTTGAAGAGGTCTGAGCTCTTACAGGGGTCCGGGGGAAAACACGGGAAATCTTATTTAGCACTCCCCGCACTCGTGCCTGGCCGGGCGGACGGTTCTATTTAATCAGACATTATCTCCTCGAGGCTACCAGGTCTTTCCGTGGGTGACTAACAAGAAAATCGTTCGGGGGTGGTCACAGTAGCCTCTGTCCTGACTCGTTATCCGGATATATCTCCCTCTTAGGCCCACACACCTTGAAACTCAGCACTCCCGACAAGAGGGCCGTGGAATGCCAGCGAAAAAAAATATCAAATCCACAGAAACCAGTAGTGACCACATTGAACAGCCGGAGGTTAATACCTTTTAAGCATCCACTATTTAAGTCCATTAGTGTTCCAAATCCTCGGCCGTCCGCTGCTATAATCCAAGGCCTTCCCGAGTTTTAAGTCGGGCCTCGGAAGAGGAGGAAGAGAAAGAAGAAAAAAAATTTCCCCGACGTGCCTTCACAACACGCCCAGAGTTGAATGGCGAGGAGTGAAGGAATACCAGAAGAAGAAGAGAGAGAGGGGGGAAAAAACAACAACAGCAAGAGGAGAGCAGTCCCTCACGCTCCTCCACTGTCGTGCCTGCCGGCTTGTTTCCGTGCCGCCGATCCCAGCACCATCATCGACCGCTTCCCTGTAGCGCTTTGTAGTCTCAGTTTTCTTAAAACCTCATGGGGCATTCATTCTTTATTATTTCCTCCCCTTTCAGCAGATGTGAAGTAATCGTGTTTTACTGGAACAACTAACAACAAAAAATGACCACTGGTCCGATTCGATGACCTGTAATGGAAATAAAATTTATTTGGGTTAACATGAACTTGATTTATTTTAAAAGTTTTTTTTAATTTGAATATATATCGATTTCACGTTGTAGGGAAGCGGTTCTCAACCTGTGGGTCGCGACCCCTTTGGGGGTCGAACGAACCTTTCCCAGGGGTCGCCCATGACCACCTGAAAGCACATAGACTCTACAGTTTTGAAGTAGCAACAAAAGTAAGTTTGTGGCTGGGGGCGCCTAAGGGTCGCAACAACATGAGGACCTGTATTAAAGGGTCGCGGCATTCGGAAGGTTGAGAAACACTGATGCAGGGTGTAGCTCACATAATGTGTACCGTAATCTAATGAACGGTATCATGTGTACTTTAATAATGTAACCAAGTGCTCCAGCAGTGGGGTGTGCAGGGATACGTGCGTCCACTGTGTCTTAAACTTACAACTCCTGAAACTTATTTCTATCCATTCCATGATTAGTTATTCAACGTCCTAATAATAACGTCATGTTACTTGACCGTGAAAACTTCTAGATGTTTTAGAAACAACGAGGTTGACAGATTCATTCAAAGGCGGCTCCATATTTTTACTTTGTTACGTTTTCCGTATTCCCCCCCCCCATATGTTACCAATGTTACTTTGTTACTTTGGGGGGTGGGGTGTGGGTGGGGGGAGGCATTTCCTGCACATGTGGCTTGCAGCTCATCTCGACCAAATCCAACCCTTCATTATTTTTTTCCCTAGTCAACCTTTTCCCTAACCGCTAGCATTTTTTTTAGTTTGGGATCATGCACAGCTTACACTGCTTCTTTGTCATTTGTGCAGTAGTCCTAGCTTACCATCGTACCCCCATCCCCTCGGAGCCCTAGGGAAGCCTGTCCATGTAATCATGCACAGCGCTGTTATTCTTTTTTTTTTTTTTTTTTTTTTTTTTTTTTTTTTTTTTTTTTTTTTTTTTGTTTTTTTTTTTTTTTTTTTTTTTGAAACTTGGCCTTTATTTCATAATATTACTCAACTTGATATACAGTGCGGTGTCAACAAATTCAAATAGTTAGATTTAGATCAGTGGTTCTCAACCTTCGTAATGCCGCGACCCTTTAATACAGTTCCTCATGTTCTGGCGACCCCCCAGCCACAAAATTATTTTCGTTGCTACTTCATAACTGTAGAGCATTTGTGTTTTCAGATAGTCTTACGCGACCCCGGGAAAAGGGTCGTGCGACCCCCAAAGGGGTCGCGACCCACAGGTTGAGAACCGGTGATTTAGATCATTGTTTAGTTGATTCAGTGCAGGTACGGTACATTAACATTAAGATACCAATACAGTTAACATTCGCTTTTATTGCCTTCTAAAATTCGCTTTTGATCGGTCCCAACTTTAAACAAAAAAAAGCTTATATACTGAACCAATAAGCTTATTTCCAATAAGGGGTAGCAGTTATTATAAGTTGTTATAGATAAATTGAAAAAAAACCAGCCATAAGCTGATAAATAGAGTGGCTATAAAATAAGATAAATTCGAAGTAGCCATAAGCTGATATATAGTGGCCGCGGTTATAGACCAGGGTTGGGGGTAAACGAGTTTCGCAGCTGCTTGAACACACAATCTCGTGCCTACCAGCCAGCTGCCTGGTTTGGGGGGTGAGGGGAGGGTGTATCTACTGGATCGAAAGGATGATAACGGTAGACCCCCGTTCTTACTGACTTTAGGAAGGTACGCAGTCCTATTGAAATATTGCTTTTAAGAGATGCACACGTTCAGTTATTAGATCAGAGAACCAGTTTCAACGGTGCTGAAATCGTTAAAGTTTCGGGGCGACTCTGTCCCACTGAGCTTTCTTTCACAGTCGAACACTTAAACTAAGTAATAATAACTCAGCACAAGGCGTGAGGACATTATTATAATGTTAGCCATGACCACTTGAACCAGCACAGTTGATGGCAGTGTACCGAGTTAAAACGGTCGTATATCAAATCAGAGTAATAACAGGGTGACGGGCTACTATCAGGGTGTCGGGCCACTTCGAAACGGTTTCCACGAATCTTCTAAGCAGGTTACTTCTGTGTACTTTTGTATACTCGTCAGTGTCCATGGCACGACACAGAGAGACGGCAACACGCCACAAGAGTGGTGCTCTGACAAGAGTGATATTCGCACAAGAGTGGTGCCCTCACAAGAGTGATATTCTCACAAAGAGTGATGCTCTCACAAGAGTGATTCTCTCAAAAGAGTTTTGCTCTCACAAGAGTGATGTTCTCACAAGAGTGGTGTTATCACAAGATTGATGCTGTCGCAAAAGTGGTGCTCTCACAAAAGTGATGCTGTCGCAAAAGTGATGCTCTCACAAGAGTGATGCTCTTGATGTATTATAACGACGTATCTCTTATCCCTTACACACCAACACCCCCCCCCCATCCCAAACAATGTTCTCTTTAAGTTGCGCGGCTGCGCAGCTATCTCACAGACGCCGCGCAGCAGTTTTGAGTATCCGCGCAGCAAATTTCCATGTAAGTGTGTGTTTGTGTTTGTGGGCTGTACAATTTTGCACACAAAAAAGAAAATTGATGCTGTAAAACCTTGCACACAGCTGGATGATTTTGCACACGAATCAGCAAACCTTAGAGGGAACATTGATCCCAAACCATTTTCCTCAAAATAATCACAAGCACTATCATACTCACTCCATAACATCACCTACACTATATANGTAGCTATTCTTTCTTTTTTTTTTAAGAACACCTACAAACTTGTTATAAGTAATAATTTTAAAAAATTTCAGTTTGTTAATTATTGAGCACATGTATACATTAGTTAATTATTTTTTAAAATTTTCATTACTGATGTCATTGTTACGTCTTCTTTTTTTTTTTTTTTAAAGAATATGAAGACATGTGTAAAGCTATATATCCAAGTTTAATTAAAATAGGATGCTGTATGTAAATAGATAAACATCTACTTTCTAAACAGACATATTTTATAGCTTACCTCAGTTAACACTGTACTTAAAGAAACCACACCTACAACAACTATCATTTGAGTTAATGACGACACTTGGGTTTTTTATAATAGCATTACAGTGAGCTTTTAGATGAGACTTTTCTGCCATTTGTTTTTGCAACAAAGCATATTTTTTACTTAGTTTTAGGGCCTGCCTTCCCTTTTATATTTTATAAAACTTGTAGAAAATAATCCAAAAGAGTACATAGTTCACCAAACTGTAAGGCATACACAGTGTCATGGACACAGTTGTAAAAATGCTTGTAAAGATTGTAGTAGAATAAATGTCAATTTTAAAAAAGGGTGAAGTGTTCTGTCATGCAAGATTTCATTGTTGAGAATCATATTTTTTTAGATTAAACTCTAGACCATTATTTTGATTATTTTCTCATTTTAAATAATGCTGGAATATTAGGTGCTTGTTTTTGTTCTTTCATTTCTTTTTTTTTTTTAAAACAAGGTCAAATTTTAAAACAGCTGGCTATTGTTTTTTTTTTTGTTTTTTTTAAATTCCGCTGTGGACATTGCCAGGGTTTGTGGTTTTAATGCTGTGTTTGACCTACTGTGTGCCATCTTTTGTGGTCATGAGCTGAATTTGACCCAAATTTTGGTTAAAGTAACAACCTGTATATCATAAATTAGAATGGTTGCGAGATGAAATTTAACGAAAAATTAAACTTATAAACAATGAGTTATGCATTCAATAATTTTTTCTTTCAATAATTGCATAATTTTAGATATGTGTTGTCAGAAAATGTGTACACGTTCCAAGTATAGTTCCAAGTATACATAGAAGTCACTTGAAGTTGAATGAAAGACTTTCATACTTTCAATACTTAGTATTTGGTAAAGTGCAATTTGGGATATGTGAAGACAGAAGCAAGTTCTCAACAAAAAAAAATCGTCATCATCATGCATATACGCCATCAAGGATGTACGTCATCATCATGCACGTACGCCATCAAGGATGTACGTCATAAGCATGCATGTACGTCATCAAGGAAGTACGTCATCATCAAGCTTATACGCCATCAAGATGTACGTCATCATCATGCATATAGCCATCAAGGATGTACGTCATCATCATGCATGTACGCCATCAAGGATATCTCCTCATTTTACTGTCTGCCACCACTCTTTCAATGTTTCTCCAAGTGCCAGGCAGTGCTGTACCTTGACTTAATGGCACCCAGGGTGAACTCCCAAAAGTCACCCCCTAACACACACACACACACACACACGTCATGTAAACTTTGTTACAAATAACCTCAAAGAAGTTTCCCCTCTCGCACCCCCCCCCCAATCCCCGTAGTAGGTTTGCCACTGCGTCCAGGTTGTGTCCTTTGCAGGATGTCCTATGCGAAACTATACTGATAGAGTGGTGTCTTCTGAAGTTTAGGATTCGTCAACACGTCCGTCCATTATTTGGTGCGTTCTTCTAGAGCATTGATTCATCACATTTACAATATGTTTTGTTACTGGTATTAGAAGCGCTCTTACGTTTGAACATTTTATAATTTTCAATTTTAATAAAATTAAATGAACATTTTAATCATCAAAAAAAAACACCAAAAAAAACAATGATAATAAAGAACACAAGAAGAAATTCTGCAACGAATTTTTGAAATACTTTAATATAACCATTTAAATGTATTTTGGTGGATTTTTAAGCTTTCAAAAACCTATTCAGAAATAATGCTGGCTCTGGGCAAGCTCTGGTGTTTATAAACGAAGATGTTGAGCCACCGTCCTCATATTTTCCAGAAACCCTGCGGATCCAAACTAACAGTTCATCAACATCTTGAGCCCAAGCTTAGTACCAAGGTTTTACGCAAGCCTGCTTCCATTCGGTGAACCTGGATAGCAACCCAACGGGGAATGCAAATGGTATAAAGGGGCTGGGCTTAATCGTGTTGGAACGAAAATCAGCATGCTGCATTTCTAAGCGCCACAAACAGGATAGACGATGATTTGAACCCAATCAAGAAAGCTGGTACATTAACGCAGCCAACCACTTGAACTACATTCGACTGCATCAACAATTATCATTACGAGCAGAATGCTATCAAGAGCTCACAGATCATGTCGCCACGTTGGCTCAGAATGCTATCAAGAGCTCACAGATCATGTCGCCACGTTGGCTCAGAATGCTATCAAGAGCTCACAGATCATGTCGCCACGTTGGCTCAGAATGCTATCAAGAGCTCACAGATCATGTCGCCACGTTGGCTCAGAATGCTATCAAGAGCTCACAGATCATGTCACCACGTTGGCTCAGAATGCTATCAAGAGCTCACAGATCATGTCGCCACGTTGGCTCAGAAAGCTATCGAGAGCTCACAGATCATGTCGCCACGTTGGCTCAGAATGCTATCGAGGGCTCATAGATCATGTCGCCTATTTGGTTTAGAATGCTAACTATCAAGAACTCACAGGTCATGTCGCTACTTTGACTCAGAATGCTATCGAGAGCTCACAGATCATGTCGCCACGTTGGCTCAGAATGCTATCGAGGGCTCATAGATCATGTCACCTATTTGGTTTAGAATGCTAACTATCAAGAACTCACAGGTCATGTCGCTACTTTGACTCAGAATGCTATCAAGAGCTCGCAGATCATGTCGCTACTTTGACTCAGATTGCTATCATAAGCTTACAGATCATGTCGCCTCTTTGGCTCAGAATTCTATCAAGAGCTCACAGATCATGTCGCCACGTTGGCTCTGAATGCGAACATATAGTTGCTGGCGTCGCAGTATTCTGCCTTCAAGTTTCAAAGGATCGCTGAGAAACAATGCGAGGGCGCTGCAAGGATTCAATGTCTACATTCGCAACGTTTAGTGCCTGGTCTCTTCATTACATTCACGGTTAATCATAATTGGCCAGCAATCACCGAGAACTTTCGTGCATGCAAACACCAAACTGTCCTGATTTTGTGGCCCGAGGTTTTTCACTATTAAATTGAAATCGTTGTTGGCTGGCTTGACCGTGCCTAGCGTGTTTGGAAAAGCAAAGCCTTTTTTTTTTTTTTTTGGATACACCATCGAATTCCAAGAGCGAGGCTTACCCCATGGTGACGCTCTCATATTTTGGTAATTTGACGCTCAGAGGATAAGTTAACAATAATTGTCATTATTGGAGAGCGAATCGATCAGTTCGGCATCGCCAAAATTCCTGCTGAGACAGAAGATCCTCACCTACGTCAGATCGTCCTAAAATGTATGATGCACAGACCGTGCGGTGACAAAATCGCTACGCGCCTTGCCTGGAAAATGGAGCTGCAAAAAGAGTTTCCAAAGCGGCTCAATGGCACAACGAAAATAACTTTAGATGGTTAACCAGTGTATCGGTGTCGCAGTACAGTCCAAGCAACTGTTGGAAGCAGTGGCGTAGCGAGGATGTTTGGCGCCCGGGGACGAGATTCGCGCCGGGGACAAGATCCATTTTTAGCGCCCCTTTTTCTTTTTTTCAACTCTCAAACCCATTATTTTCATCAATAAAATAATATCAAAGCACATTTTGGCGCCCCTAACTAGCTGGCGCCCGGGGAATCTGTCCCCCCCTGCCCCCACCACGCTACGCCTCTGGTTGGAAGGGTCATGATGGACAATAGATACGTCGTTCCTTACAATCCGTAGGCCTACTTGCCATGTACAATGAATATTAGTTGGGCTTTATTCACTAACCTTCTCCTGGGGAGAGTCTAGCTAAGCAAACTCTCTCCTTCGCACTGGGAGACAGACGATTTTCGTGTTGTTTTTTTTCATTTGTTTTTTTTGTTGTTGTTTTTTTTTTAAGCTTCCGGCGTTTGGGTCCGCCGTAATAGTCCGCTGCACCGCGTAGAGGCAAAACCCTTGCAGTAGGCTAGATAAGTGGTTGGCAAATCGCGGCTCTTTTTACACTGAGTGCGGCTCTGCTAGCCGACCACAAATCGGTTTCGACTTCGAAAAACATTGTTCTAGACAGGTTCTTGAAAATAATTTTGGCTCTCAAAATTTTCTTTATCGGCCCTGCTGCTGATTTTTGGCTCTTTTGACTAATGAGTTTTCCGACCACTGGGCTAGATGAATCATAGGGTAACAGGGACCCTACTTGCCGGCATTGCAGTCTGGTCCCGGAAACTCTAAAGCATCTGTTGACCCGAATGCCCGTCACTAGATGTCTCACTGGGAGGCCAAGGCGGCGGGAGAGCCCTACGTTAGGAAAATGTTATATGGTAGAGCTCAACAGAATATGTGCGTTAGTTATTCCGTACTTGCTGCTGAAATACAATACAAGGAGATGACAATGTTGAAAACATGACTATGTTAATTTTTCGCTGATGAAGGCTTTTTGCTGACACCTTCGTTGTTTTGTTGTGTTCGTTTACATTTTTCCTCAGGTTTTCCCATACTTTGTTTCGCTCATCTCCATAGTAATATTCTACTTTGATGACGAGATTAAAAAAATAAAATAAATAAAAAATTAAAAAAATAACCCGTTCTTAGGCATACGCTGACTACGCATCCGCTTAGGGCCCCGAACGTGAGGGGGCCCCCGTGAGGCGCCCTCGATCCCCCTTTTTTTTTTTTAACTGGCACTGCAGCCGTCTGTGGCACTCACATTACCTTCCTCATCCTGAAATGTATCATTCTGTGTTGAATCCGGAGGCAGGGGAAGGGAAGCAGCAGGGGGGAGCTTTTGGGGTGGCAGACAGGAAATCGGCAGAATAGAGGTGCCGCAGTGGTGGGTGGTGTTTTCTCCTCAGCTCGAGGGAGCTCCACCCCAGGACCCCCCTTCCGGGGCCCCCAACCTACGCTCCATGCTTAGGGCCCCCAAACTCCTAATAACGGCTCTGTTTTGAGTTATTAAAAATACATCAGCATAAAGTAAAACGTATTTATACATTTATTTATATTATAATTCATCCTGGGGGTAGGGGGGTTATAAAATGTTGACATAATTATATAGGGGGTTCATTGAAAGTTTGAAAGTTGTTGACAAGGTGGGGGGGGGGGGGCAAAGATTGAGTACAAATTGTTGCCGTAATTAATGGACGACCCCTTTGTAAAAAAAAATAATAAAAAAATATACAAATGTCATCAATTTACTTGAAGAATTTGAATTATATATTTTTAGGGGGGTGGGGGTGGGGGTGGGAGTGGGGTGGGAGTGGGGTGGGGATAGACTAACTGTAATTTTAAAAAAACAAAAACTTTTACAAATGATGAAATAATTCGCTGTCTTGTTGTCTCAATTTTTAAAAAGTTGCTGTGTCGAATTCACGCTCACCCATCTATTAAAATTGCGCCATCCCCCCCCCTCCCCCCCCCCCTCATAAAGTTTATTCAATCCTGTTGATGCGGTAATCGTACTGCTGTAATTTAAATATCGTCAAGGCATGATTACTATAATTCCGATAACGGTTATTCCTTACACACACCACAACATTGACACAGTGTCACACAACACACAGTACAGTATTTTCTCATTTCTAATAATTGACATTTATCTATTGATCGACGTCAACTTTTTCATAAACCTGCTTTAGTCTGATGTGTGGAAAAATTGCTATCTGATTTTAAAAAGGAATATTAAAATGTAATCAGTTTATTTAGATATTATTATTTTTATTTTGTAAACAGATTCAGGTTGCAAACGAGGACGAGGAGGAGACAGTGATTTCGGATTTGTAAACAATCATTTAAAAAATGTAATTGAAATTGTAAATTAGTTTAGGCCTAACAAATCTCATCATACTCATAGCATAGAGTTGTACGGTATACCGAGTTGTACTACAACATTGGTCCATAATAGTCTATAGTCCTATATTTCTATAATCTGACTTATACTTATACGTTTTTTGTTGACAATGTAAATGTAGAGTCAAAGTAGTGAGTAGTGTAGCTCATCTATACCAGTGGTCCCCAAATGGGGGTCCGTGGACCTTCACAGGTCCGCATGCCTAACGCTGCTGGTCCCAATAACATAAATATTTATTGTCAAATAGAAATAAAAGTATACAATAAATCATGCACCGGTCCCTTGTAAAATTTTGAAACTTGTTCATCGGTCCGCCAAACTTAAAAGTCTGGGATCCACTGATCTATACTATAAACCAGTATCAGTACTAAAATTCTGCTTGCTTTATTTTAAAAAATAAATATATTTATATGATTAATTATGATTCATATTATAATTATGATATGAATCATATATAATATATATTGTTAGCAATAAAGATTATGAATTTGCTTTCCTCCTTTTCTTGTTTTTGTTTCTTTTAATTTATTAATGTTTATTGATTGATGGACTGCATTTAAGTAATGAAATATAAGAACAAGGTATGCTAAATTTGAATTCATAATCATAAACAGGACAAAAGATTTTGAACTTTCGGCTTAGAGCCTTCATCAGAAAACGAGACAAAAAGAAGTATAACAAGTATCAAATGTTTATTGAAGTTTATAGTTACAAAACACTAATACTAATAGTATTACTGTCATGTTGATAAAAGTAATAAATACATTATGTAGGGTCCTATCAATTATGATACAAAGATTCTTTTATTAAAAGTAACCTACTAATAGTATTATACTAATTGCAGAACTTGTTATTTAGCCTTAGGATATGCATATTTAATTATATTACATACATTTGATGTTGCGACAGATAATTTAAAGATGATGGAAGAAACCAATGATGAGCAACCAGAAATGGTCTCACATGAAGAAGCAATGGAGGCAGAAAAAGAGGCAACTCAAACTTCAACATTTTCAATAGGTATCAAATAGACAGTGTGCATTGTGTGATATAAACAAATCATATCAAAAGCATATCATTACAATTAAAAATTGACAGTTATATGGAAAGATTCTTAGATTTACTTGTATGTTTAAAAAGAAATGTGGTAGTTTAAAATGTTTAAGTTTAAAGTGAGATTCATTGTCTATTTATTTAAGCAGTTGAAGGTGTTCTGATTATGTAACATTTTTTTGTTTAGGATCTCCAACGACCTTATTGCCTAAGCCACTAGCAGCACCCACTCCATTACCTGCATTTATTAATATGTCACTTGGAATCATGGGCAATGTAATAAATATTTAACTACTTCCTCATTTGATAACTGATTTTTATCTTTATAAATACATCTTAAGAAAATAAAAATATATTTATATTATTAAAATAAATGCCTCTGATTTTAATTCAATAACAACGTTAATTTATTAATGTTGTAAAAGTGATGTCAGCTATTTGTTTTAGTATTGTATAGCTGACATTAGGCCAATAATTGTTTCCTTAGGGACCATCTACACCAACTGTTCCTACACAAACTTCTCCAGTTTCAACCCCAACACATCCAAAAGCTCCAGGTATAAATAAATTTAAAAGGTTTTAAAATTAAATCTTTATTTCAAAATTGATGATATCATCCGCTGTTAAAAGCATCTCCTTTTTATCTTGCTTTCTTAAAATTCAAGCCCATGAATCATGGCATGATTCAATCATTTTGTCTGAAACTTTCTTGATTAATAGAATCTCCACAGATCCCCCATGAGGTGAAGACTAAGATCCCTGAAGCGGCAGCTGAACCGCAAGGTTTTGTAGCAAGTGCCACTGCAGGAGGTCAGAGTCTCTTTGGTTGGATTTCCAATAACAGTTTGGTCAATCGAGTGGTTGAAAAAACAAAGGTTTGTACTTATTCATTAAATTGACATAGTTCAGGAATATATGATTGTGACAAACGATTATAAGACCAGTGAGATTAAGAAATTTGTTTGCTTCAGGATTGAATTTTCTCTCTATATATTAATATAAATGATAAATCGTGGATTAAAAACCTGCTATTTTTACTATCATGTGCACCAAATTTCAGCTCTGTTGTGATTTAGGAACCAGAGATCTAAGCATTTCAATGTGATACAAAACCTAACCAAAATAAATATGAAATTAATAAGAGTGGGTTTAAGAAAAATGATTAAACTTAAATGACTATTAACAATTAATTGTTGCAAGTGTTTAAAAATGTTTTATTCAGAGTTCAATGGAGACTGTCATAACAACTTTAGATCCTGGAATGCGACAAATAATCTGTGAGTATGCATTTGAACTTAAACAAAAATAACAATTTAAGAAGGGTTCTTTGCTATCAACCTGCTTTTATTTTATCAGTGCTGCTTTTCCTTTGAAATTTTATTATATGCATTAAAGCTATATTCTAAGAAAGGGTCTGTAGCATTTGCCTGACTGACAAAGGTATTCATGGGGAAAAAAGGCTAATTACTCTGATTTAAGATGAATTAGCAAAGAGTTTTTTCCAGCAGGCTTTAAAAGCAATATTATAATTTTATTTATTAAATCAATATGTATTTAAATGAGACATGATAATATGAGATATAATTCATATTAACAAATCGTACATAATTTTTGTTGTCAAACTTTGTATTTTCAGTTTCTGGTGGAGATATTTCAATAACTGTAGCTTCCACCAAGGAAAATAAATTGATTCCTGTGAGAGATGCATTTCAGAAAGTTTTTGGTAAAGCAACAATTTCAGGAAAGGTTTGTATTGGAAGGTTTAAAATATGACATAAAGCTGCTGTATTTCTTTCTCATTGTTTAAATAGTTTTTATTTTATTTATCATTTAATCATTTATGAATTGAGAACGTATCACACTTTTTAAAAAATTGTTGGCTGACAACACAATAGGGCCTAAGCTAATTATAGAAAAATATTTAAATGCATTTTAATATTGTACAGTTTCAGTAAATGTTAGTGCTTCTTTTCTGTTTTAAATTTGATCCATTTAAGTATTTGTTAAAACCATGGATGCCACTCACTGAAAGCTGTGAACTCTGAAATCCCTTTCTAAAAATTTGTTGAAACCTGAATCTTTTACCATTTTTCAAACCCTGAAACTTAACAAACTCATAAAATTCATACACTGCTGAAAGTAACTTGACACAGCAAGAAGCGAGGTGCTTGCAAATGAAAGCGAGAGGTTTGCAAACAAAAGCAAGAGGTCGCAGTACCAGTTCTATTTATAGCGAACCTCGCGCATTCTTACACATTAATTTTTTTTTAAAACCCAGACTCCGTATTTGAATAAACTGAACTGGCAAATCCAGAGCCAGAGATAAAAACTGGCAAAATATTTAGCCTCGCGAATCTGGAATTCTGGGATAATCCGGAAAAGTGGCACTCCTGATTAAAACCTCATACAGATGCAAATTATTATTTTTTTTTTTTTCTTCTTTTAGGACAGCCAAGCAACAACTGCTGCACAGCCTGTTGGTTTTACTGCAGGCTTGAAAGGAGCTGAGGACAGAATTGCTAATCTACGCAACAGCGGCGAAGTTTCTGAAAACCAGACAATTGTTGCAGTAGAGGGCTTTATTGTGGAGATTATACCAGACAGGTTTGCTCTATAGCAACTTATCAATATGTTAGCTAACCTAAAAAATAAGCTCTTTTGATTTAAATCTTTTTATATTTAACTTGTAAAAATATTAATAATTGTGATTCAATATGGCATTCCTTAAAATGTAGATGGTATGAACTGAGCTGTTTGGCTCTGAAAGATCCCACACATGGTATTGAGTTGCAGATGTTCTCTCAACCAACACCAATTGCTACAGAGTATGTGATGACAGCACAGGAAAAAACTCCGTCAGATTACCCTCTAAGGTAAATTTGAAAACCTTTACTTATAAAGCACGTGAATTGATTTAATGTTTACGACCTGAATTGGATCATCTATTTCATAGATTTGAAGAAAAAATGTCAGAATAAATAAAACAAATTGTTTACCTCTATTGGGTACATTTATTTCACAGTAAATAAATGAAGGATAACGAGATGATCTTTTCCTTTGCTTGCTTGTTACCAATATGACTTACATTTTAAAATATATTAAATAAGTTGATTAGTTGTTTGATTTTCTTATCACAATGATTGACTTATGCTAGCCTTAAAATCCCATTTCCTTATTCAGATGGGCTGGTCTGTCTGTCACAATTGGGGAAGTAATAGAGGCAGCCCAACCTCACATTGGTCATGCAGATTGGCAGATGGTTCTATCAGGGGTCTCAAGGCGTCAGTCCTTATCCTTGGCTGCTCAGAGCCTGGCCTACATGTATAAGCAGCAACTACCCACATCTTTTGTCTCATGATTTCAATCATTCGATCCTTGTTTAAAAGTTTTTTTAAAACTATAGTTCATATTAATTCTTGGGTTGTTTAAAATGGATTTCTATGTGAAATAAAGACTCTTATTTTTGTGTTTAATATTACAACTATTGACCTTTTTTGTTTAAACTCATGAACAGTGTTCAATATAAAAAAAAAAAACATGGATGTTTCTGGCTGTGATTGTGTTTTCAATGCTTCTGTTTCAGTTGGTCAGCATTTAAATAGTTGACAAAAATTGGAGTGGTTAGTACAATTTTGTCCAACCGCATTAACCTTTAAAAAGTTGATTTTTAGCTGCTTTTTTTTCTTCTCTTAATGTCCAATCATTGAAATAATTATAGCTTTCAATCTTATGCCATGGAGTCTTATTTGCTAAAATTTTTGTCTCCACATTCATGTTATAGTTTCATGTTTTATGAGCTTTCATAGGGTTATTGCCATTTAATTATAAATTTACTTTGAGGTAGAAATATTTCTATTTACTTACATGTTAATGAATAATTTTTTTACATGTGTACATCCTTTAAATGTTTGAAAGGAAAAAGAATTTTATTTCCTCAGACCTTATCTGAAACATTGAAACTTTGTGTTGAATGTTTACATTTGAAATAAAAGGTGGTCGTTGCTTGCTGTTATAGTAATTTGGAAATAACAAAACATCAAATCTCATGTATAATACAATTGATTACTCAATTTAGGTTGCTAATTCATGGTTGCCTATTACACAGGAGTAAAAGGAAAATTGTACATATTAATTTGTCTAGATACTTCCACTTAAAGTAACTTAAAGGCAAAATCATAGTGTTTTATAAATGAGATTTTACTGTAATTAATATTTTAATGAACTTTTCAGTTAACTTCAGTATAATATGAACCATAGCAACCCAAGATTTTTTTCTTTTTAAATTGATTATAAAAATCAATGTTTAGCAAAGAGAAATATGCATGATTTTTTTTGTCTTGAGTTTTATCTTCCTTTTTTTATTTTTAGCGGATTCTGTTCTGGATTATTTTGTAACTGGAGATATAAAAATAAGTTTGTTTTTTTCTTATATGAAATATATTTATGTAGATTTATGAACAATTCTCTACATGATTAAATTTAACAATTATGTTTACCTGAAAAAATTATCAGAATTTTGGTAATATTGCATACAAAATATGTTTCTTCTTCTATATATTAAGAGCCTACGATCAATTTATTGATCATTTTGGCTCATATGCATGTAGAGGGGATTTGCAATGTTTTTGTGCCAGATTTTGAGGATATTTCACTCGTTGCAAGGGCTACTTTGTGAGGGTATCATGCATTGGGGGTTGGAAGGCCAGAGGCGATAGACGCAGCTGTGTCAATTGTTGTCGCCTCAACTGTTCCTTTTGAAAGCTGTTTCCAGTCCCTGATTTTATTTATTAATTAACTCTCTGATTTCAGCAATGACTCTCAGAACTTATTTTCCTACATACTAACATGGGAGGTTTATCAAACTGGTTAATATTGGTTTTAGGATTCAAGCCTCAAAACCAGTTATTGGTTTTTACAATGCATTCCCAACTGTTCTGCACAGCAAGCTCAGATAGACAAGAATGTTATTAGTAACTCTCTTTCCAGTACATATTCATACCCCAAATTGGTATTATCAATTGTCTAACATGAAACCTGCAGTAGTTATTTTACACCCGCAGAGCATGTGCTGGAGAGCCTATGTTTATAACCAGTGACCACACTGCGATAATGCAATCTGCAAACTTTTTAATATCCATTGACACCTGCAAAGACAAAGCCACCTCAAATTTTATTTTATCTCCCAATTTTTTGAAGAAAAAAAACACAACTTTGACCGTTCCCTGACATCAATCAGCTAACCGCAGTTATTGTTAGAAACCAAGGAAGGTTAACGAGTAGTCTACGTAATTTATAAATGACAGTTTATAATTTTTAAAAGTCTTACATTTAATAAAATTTATACTGGTAGTTATGTCTTTCTCTTCAAAATTTTATAAAAATAATTCTATTAATCGCTTTGTAAAAATCAATAACTGGTTATCTGTTTTGAATCCGATTAACAGTAATCTGATTACTGTTTAACATCCTTATACGAACCTTGTGAAATTGTACCGCACAAATATTATGTATCACACTCTGAAAATGTCTATTGTTTCTTATTTTGTTTGTCAGATATTATATAAATAAAGATAGTTCCAAAGACCCTTTATAATTTTATAATTCAGAAGAGTAAAATACTGATTATTTCTACTCAGAAACAAAATTTCAACCGTATCCGGAAATTTGATCGCAAGAAATTTCGTCGATGGTAAATTGATCAAACGGAAATTGGTTGAATTTTTTTTTCCCAGGTTTTACTTTAATATTTTGCTTCAAAAAGAAATTTGACGAAAATTTTAACGTGTTAACTGAAAAAAAAGTTTCGACCAAATTTCCGTTGGATCAAATTTCCGTCGATCAATTTACCATCGACAACATTTCCTTTGATCAATTTAAACGGCACAAAGTAAAAAATTGATAATTTAAAACTTGCCCTTTTCCTTTTATGGAATATTTTTGAAACGAGTTTAAAAAAAAAAGAAGAGCTCATGCGTTTTATGTCTTAGTTTTTTGGTTTTTGTAAATTAAAAAAAAATGTTGGTGATTAGTCTGTCAGTTTATGTTGATATTAATTACGTGCAAAAAGATACTGGGACTTTCTTTTATTATTTAAATAATTTACCAAAATGAAAGTTTCAAAACAATTTGATGAAATCTATTGGATTAAAAATTGTTGTTAGGATGGCTTATGAATATTTTAATATGCTTAATAATAATATTATAGAGGGTTTCTTTAATGTTATATTACGTTGATTGTGTAATTTTTACATGACATTTGACTAAACATGTATGTAACAACTTAAGAAAGGCAATATAAACTACAATTGTATTAAAAAATGTGTATTTCTTGTCACTTCATTAACAATGAATGTATGAACAATTATTGAAAGGCTAGTGAAAATGATACATTGTGTACAAAAATATCTAAAAGTGAAAATCATAAGAAATTACTGATTTTATTTTATACATTTGAAGTGGGTTCTAGTCTTCCCTGTGTTTTATCAATGATTTCATAGATATTGAGAGCTTCACCTGCGGAAAAAAATTTCGATGGATTAGATTGATACTGAAAATACCATGCAATACATCACCGAAATGTTTGAACAGAAATTTACAAATTGCTGGTTCTGACATATAATAAGATAAAATAATAGCAAATTTAAATGAAAATATAAGATGTGATTCAGAAGAATTCTTTATTTAAAGTGGTGTAAAACATATTAAACGAGTTGCATCTGACACCCCAGTCAATGTTTGAACAAGCTCATACCTGGTGAAACATTGTAGCTCTGCTGTAAGCCGTGAGGATTAGATGGTGTGATACAGTCCATTGTTACTTCTTTACGGAGACAAGTGTCTAAGTCTATTGCACTAAAAAACGCCACTGACTAAAGAAAATGTATATATGATGAGAACAAGGAAACAGTCAAGTTATATGGTTACAATGCATAATAAAAAATAAATACGTTTTTATTGCAGTATTCTTTCTTCTATACCACAATGCTGTAAAAAAATTAATTAGTACCATATACAATTTCTCTACCTACCTGGGGCAAATCTTTTAAACCCAATCTGTAGGCAAACATAGAACGTGTCAGGAGGTTGGTCTCTTGTAGGGCTAAAGCTGCTCTGTAGCGGTCAGGACTACTAACCAAGTAGCGTACTTCATCATGGATACTCACACAGAACCGTCCTTTGATCTTGTAAGTAGAAAGCAGCCAACGCATGCACACTAGCATCAGATGGAGATAATCCACAGCAGAACTTTGGACCACCCAATTGACACGTGAAGTCAGAAACTGTTGGAAGAGGTAATCTTATTTGGGTCACAAACTTAGGTTTTCCTTTGAGGTTTATTTTGTGTGTTGTTTTAAGAAAAATGACAACATAAACAAAGGGATATAGTTTAAGATAAATTCAATAGCTACATTTTTTAGAAGGCCTATTGCATCAATGGCATCAATAGTTGACCAATTATTAATTAGCCAAAAATCTTATTTAACTTACATCATCTAGAACAAAACATGGCTCCAAGGCTTTGCTGATGCGACAACCTAACACAGGAGTCACTGGCTTTTCCGAGTTGGCTACAGTTTCCAGGGCATTGAACATATAACTTTCACTGGATTTTTTTGAATAATTTATAGTATTTAAAATATTTCAACTTTTTATGCATAAAAATATTTCTGTTTCTGAAATGAAAATGTGTATGAAAGAAATTTGTTAGTAGAAATGAAGTTTGTTCGAATTTGTGAAATGGAATTTTATTTTTAAAATGTTTTTGATGGGAAAGTGCAAGTAAGAAATGGGGAAAATGTAAACTTTTTAATAAAATTTATTTTTGCTGTTTTTTTACCCACTATTTCATTTTGAACAAACTTCAGTTTCCCAAAAATTTCCATCAAACAATTTTTCTTCCAATGAATTTCTGTACAAAATATGTGGCGATGATAACCATTCTTTAAGCAATAAAAAAAAGTAAATGTATACAAATTATTGATGAGATAAGCAATTGGAATTTTTAAAATTTTCTAATTATTTAGGAGAAATAAAAACCTATTTTTCCAGAATGGACAACTTATGATATGTCATATAAGGATGATGTGCCCTATTCAAAATAAATAAAATATATTTCACCTGCCACCAATCCACTAATTTTCTAATTATTTAGGAGAAATAAAAACCTATTTTTCCAGAATGGACAACTTATGATATGTCATATAAGGATGATGTGCCCTATTCAAAATAAATAAAATATATTTCACCTGCCACCAATCCACTGTTTCTGTGCACTGTAAAAAATAAAATCAGTCATGATTGAATTTTGTATAAAATCATTTTAAAACTAACATGAAAGTAATGGGTAAAAAAAATATTGACTTCTAGGGAAATGACACAAATTATATCAGATTAAACAGACATAAAAAAAAAGAAAAAAAAAGTAAAATGCAAGATGCTGAATTTCAGGCAGTGGTACTATAACTAATTCACCAAGAATACTTTCAGAATTGAAAGTTTTCTCAGATTTTTAAAAAAAGAAATCAACTCTGTGCAGTATTTTATTCATAACATAACCAGAGCTCTGGAATTATTTTTGAGTATGATAATTGACCAATGAATAAACAAAAATAATATCTCAACAGATTAACATATCTAACTTAATTCTTCATTTTTTAAGTTAATGATTTATATGGCGCATAAGAAAAAAATGATATCTTTGTAAGGGAATCTTTCAATTCAACAATGGAATATGAAGTTTAATTTTTGAAGACTAAAAAAACCCACAATAGTACACATTCATTGCAAGAAAACTAAACATGCTAGTTAAAACCCTCCAAATTTTGTGAAGTGAATAATGGGATGTTAATAATCGATTAAAAAATCTGTTTATTTTATTAATATTTATTTAACTATATACCGGTATTAATTGCTGTACTATTTAAACCTAGAAACTTTTAGATTTTAGATAATTTTGTTGTCTTATAATCAATAGTAGAAAATTTATATTAAAAAAGAAAAAACACTTTAAATCATAGGTTTAAAAAGAGGTCTTAACAAATCAACAGTGCTGTGCTCTATTTGGGAAAAAAGAATCTTAAGAATATATGATAACTGGATAATTTAAAAAATAATTTTAAGATCAGATAAGATAAGATTCTTTCATTGATCCAAACAAATGGAAATGTTTTTTGATTGCATTTTACATTTTCAGCACATAAATAAAACAATTTGAACGCAAGACATGTACATTAAATTATTTCACTAGTGAAAAAAACAGCCATTCAATGAACTCTCTTAGTTATATCAGGGACTTATTAGTTCTCATTTAGTTTTGTGACTTCTGGGGCAGCACGCTGGTAAATTTGTACAGATTGGGGAACAAAAGAATTTTTATATCTTTCAGTCCTCGTCCTGTGAGAAAGAATGCATCCCGAATGGGCCGATCCTAAGTATCTGTGAAAAAGAGGGTGGGATGTATCATTCAAAATTTGTTTACTTTTACTATAACATCTTCCTTCAAATAGTTCTTCAAGTGAAGGATGTTTAGTTTGTGTTATGTTCCTAGCTTTCTTGATTAGTCCGTTTATGCGGTGTTTAATACCAGACGTTGAATTCCCACACCAGCAGGTAATACTGAAATTAAGTAGGCTTCCAATTGTTGCACTGTAGAATAAGTTAACGACTTGTTTGTTTACGCCGAAATTATAGTTTTTTGAGGTAAAACAGTCTTTGTTTGAATTTCTTATACAGTATTTGGCCATGCTCATGCCATGTTAGCTTATTATTGATGGCGACACCTAAGTATTTATATGCCTCTACTTTCTCTACACTTTGATTTTTTATGTTGAGATCTGTAATCTGGTGTGTCCCCCTCCTGAAATCAACAACCATTTCCTTTGCTTTTGAGACATTCAACTGGAGAAAATTTTCATCGCAATTGTTAAAGCTTGTAACTAAGTTGCGGTATAGGCCTTCTCCTTCAGATATTAAGCCAACGATGGTGGTATCATCAGCAAATGTTATTAATGGAACAGTGTCGCTTGAGCTCTATCATTGGTATATATTGTATACAGCACAGGGGAGAGAATGCAGCCTTGTGGTGCCCCGGTGCTTATTTCTCTGGTCAGAGATAATTGGTTATATTACCTTGACATATTGTGGGCGATTTGTTAAAAAGTTCAGTATCCAAGCTTGAATGTTTAAATTTACACCAAACAAGGAAAGTTTCTTTATCATAAGGTGTGGTTGAATAGTGTTAAATGCGAATGAGAAGTCTAGGAAAAGCACTCTTAGCATATTTTTGATGGTTGTCTAGGTGATGGAATAGTCTCTCCAATAATAGTAAGATAACATCCTCCGTGCTTCTGGCAGGTTTATAAGCAAATTGGTGAAGGTCAAGTTTTTGCTGTACTTCATTCAAAATTTGTCTCAGAATAAGTTTCTCAAAACATTTCATTATGATAGTGGTAAGTGCAACAGGTCGTAAGTCGTTGTTGCAAGTTACCTTATTTTTCTTTGGAATGGGTATGATTTCTGAAGTTTTCCAAATTTTTGGTATTGTGTGAGTTACATAAGATTTATTAAATATGTAACGAAAGATGTATGAAAGCTGCACTGAGCATAGTTTAACGCGCTGACCACTTAATATTTAATTTTTAAAAATATTTAAAAGAACTAACTTTCTTTGTCCTTTAGTTTTCTTATACATGTCCTTAGCTAGTCGATTTGCTTCTTCAGGATTTAGCTGAGGATTGAACTGCATTAACAACCTTGCTGCAAAAGTCTGACCTGCACCATAAATTCGACCATAATTCATAACCTGAGAATTACAGAAAAAAATTGTTGGTTTATTTATCTTTATAATATTTATATTTATTTAACACTTATTAAAAAGACAGTTAAGCAACCAAAAATAATAACTAAAAAACAAATATGAGAAAGAAATTATGCATTTTCCCTTTTTTTTCTCCTCCATTTATTGAAAATCTTTTCTAATCCGAGTCAATGTGTTACTAAATTTAAGTACATCTTTTTTCTTTATCATTATTATAAAAATGGTTTAGTAAGGTGGGTAAATGTCTAAATATGGTATTGTAAGTAAAGAAAATTTGTAAGTGTGTATGGCTTAACCAGCCTGCCACACATGTTAGAAGTTCTATATCTTTTATCAATTGATATATAATCTAGTACCTTGGCATGGTCTCTGCTAATGTTGACTATCTCAGCAGTCTTGCTGTGCAAGTCTGTTTTATCTGCTTTACTTCCTTGTAAAGTCATCCACCCAAGGGCTGTACATCCTAGGATCAGGGATGGGCATATGTATTGGTAATAGTTCAAATTTTCATACTTTATATATTATGTTTGAAAATGGTTAACAACTTTTATATAAGTGAAACAGCAGATTTTTAAATGTTGAGCTCTTTCAATTTTTTCGTACGCATTGTCATAACTCCAGGACAATCTATTTTGAGGTAAATTTGAATTTGACATGTCACAATCTTGTATCATTAAATGCAAAATTAAAATATATTACATAAAAACCTAACTAAGAGAATGAGATAGCCCATTATTTCAGATAAAAGACCAGCAAGTATTTAATTTTAAATAACACCGTCAATCACAGCCATCTAAAAATACATCATGGGGGCTCATTCGCTATAGATGGCTTTACACTCTTAACTCCAGGCCCAGCAATCTGGATTAAATTGAAAGTGACAAATGTCCATATAAAACAACCAACCATGCTCCTTCATGAAAAAGGCATCTCCAAGTACAGCTGCTATCCAAAGCTCTTGTGAATCAACATCAGCACCAACAAAATGATAGCCAGGAGGAGGCTGCACCATACCTTTGAGCTCACTGCCAATACGATCTTTCTGTTTGTGAATACATTATGATTTATGATCAATACATAGTACTGCCTCACTACACAGCAATCAGATTTCAGATATGAAAAAATGTAGAGCAGTAAATGAAATACAATGAAATATTGGAACAAGATACGTTTAGGCTTGAAATGAAAAACAGGGCAATTAAAAGGACATTTTGGCTGGATGTCTTCTGACAAAATAAGAAACAACCAAGAATAAAAAATCAATAACTTATGCATTTGATGCCCTCAATGTTTTATAAATTAAATACGCTACTGTAAGTGAATGGTACATTAAATAATTGACACTTTCATAAAACCAAACCAAGACTTACATAGGCATTACTTGCTGTAAGCCATGTTGGCTCAACAGCCCGTCTGGTGATTGTCCCAGCCGTTACAATACGGGGGATGATGGCTCCATAGAGGTCATCAGGGTGATAATTTGGGTGGCTGCCACATGAGAGCAAAAAATATTTGCTTTTGTCAAAAAGAAATTAAAAATTTGTCAGTCCACTCTTTTCTCAAATAATACCTAAATCTAGTTAGATGTAAATGCAACTGAGCCCCCTGATCATACTTCACCTGGTAATGTCTTGACTAAGTTCATTGCTATTTAACCACACCGGCCACTGACTCCTGAAAAATACAATTTAAAAGATAATAAATTGGTCCATTACAGGGTGAGAATAATATTTAAGATCATCTTTAAATAATAATGACTTAAAATACTTGAAAATCCAGTAGAAATCGGCTACTGTTGGCATTTAATTAACTACAAAATTTTGTTTTTATTCATAAAACATTTTCCTTTCATTTTCTTTTCAATGGCTAATAACAGTTTTTAAAAAATGACTTTGTTACTTTTTAATTTAAAAAAATTAACCTTCTAAAAACTTTGAAAATGATTAAGTCAACCAGTAACTGCATCAGTGATCATAATTTTTGCTTTTAACAACATAAAAAAGTCATTTTGTATAAGTGCATAAACCTAGTTACATGATCCTCTTCTGGTTATTTTTCCAGTAGGAACACATCCGACTCAACATTAAGATCCTGTTGGCATTTGTTCCAATGCTGGCACTAATTGTTCCATCTTCAACCTTTGATAAGTAGTCACGGGCTAATGGATTACCTACTCTTTTTTGGTCTCCATCCTAAAGAATAAATTTAGATAAAAAAATGTTTAATTGAATTATGTTACGTAGTTCTTATTCACTTAGGAACATATTAAGGATAAATTAAATAAAATTATAAACCGACAATAAAAAAAAAAGTTAAGAGGGAAAACATTAAATTTATAAAATAAACATTAAATTTATAAAAATTAAATTTATAAAATTTAATAATTGGAAAAATACATTTAATTTTTTTATTTAATGAAATTTTGGTAAAATAAAATGTATGTTTTCAATTAATGGACAGGAGAAAAGGTTCAATTAAGATAATTCTACATGTGACCTTGTGTGGAATTTTGCAGAAACGAACACCTGAAATGCCAATGTCGAGTGGTCCATTGGTTGGTCTTTTAACCTTTTTCTGTTGAATGTAATTTTTAAACAATCAGAAATGTTTCATCCCTACAGCTACTACCTTTCTCAAAATGTTTGATCTCTACAGCTACTACCATACCCAAAAATGTTTCATCCCTAAAGCTACTTACTTAAAAAGGCAATTTTAAGAAAAACCAGAAGCTGAAATACTTGTGCGTCCATAAGCATGATATAATTTTATGAACAAGAGTTGTTTGTTAGACATTACAATGAGAAAATGTCTGGTTTACTCACAGTTTTTTTCCCAAGGGTTGATTCCCAGTGAGGTAAAGTCTCTTCAAGTTCCATGCCATCCTCTAAAAACTGACTGTCCAGAGAATCCATAGGATTTGTTGGCTCAATTGTACAGTCATTTAATGCGCTGGGTTTGTTCTCTTTTAGGAATGCCAGGTAGGCTCTTAAATTATATTAAAAAAAGTAAAATAATAATAATTTGTGTACCGGTACATTTTAAATGCTCATTCTATTTGTCCTGAAACAAAGTCTTTATAGTGAAATCTAAATATACAGCATATGTGAAAGTGATGACTGGGAGAGGAAAGCATTTTGATGTGTAGCAAACATGTAAATAGTCCAGAATTTATGTCTCAGCCAAGCTTTATTCCTCTTTCAGGAGATTGCAACTGATAATGTTATGTTACCCATTCCCTCCAGCCTTGCCTGTCTTACTCCCCTCCCCCCACCCAACACTAAATTATGAACAGGAGAGACATTTGAGAGCACTGGCTTCGACAAAAAGATAAGTACAGAGACCTGATGTTCTAGAAAAAAGCCCCTCTGCACTGGCCAGTCAAAACAACAACTTTAGTTAAGCCTGAGGTATTGGGATTTCTTGGCACAAACATGGTAATATGTCTATACACATTTTTATAGTTTGTTTGTTCCGAAAATTTCTGATTCACAGAAATATATAATAAATTAACTACATATATTTCAGAATTGGTAACTCCATGATTTGCTAAACTTTAAATGGTTCAGAGAGACTAAGCTATGTATCAAATTTAAAAAAAAAAAAAGAAAAAAAAGCCAAAAATGGGGAAAGACAGCAAACAGGAAAGGAAAAAGGAAGAAAGCAAAAAAAAAGAATGGGAAAAACAGAAAATAGGACACAAAAAAAAAACAAACGATAAAAAAAAAAAATATTTCAGAATTGGTAACTCCATGATTTGCTAAACTTTAAATGGTTCAGAGAGACTAAGCTATGTAACAAATTTAAAAAAAAAAAAAGAAAAAAAAGCCAATAATGGGGAAAGACTGCAATCAGGTTAGGTAAAAGGAAGTAAGCAAAAAAAAAGTATGGGAAAACCTGAAAATAGGACGCAACAAAACAACGAACGTGTCAGCAAAAAGCCTTCTTCAGCAAACAAACAAGAGTAATATCCAAGAGGACAGCAATAGGAATGCCTTCTAGGATTAGTAGATCTTGCATAAAATTTGGCTCAGATATGTCAAAAAGAATAAACTACCAAACAAAGGCAGTGATAAAAGGTTTTAATAAATAACTCTCCCCGATTTCAAAAGAAAATACTGTAAGAATTATTTTTTCCTAATCATTTCATTATAGACATTTAGAACATTTACCACAACTTTGCTTTTAACTTACTTTAATGGAAAACTATGTTCAGCTGGCGGTGCTGTGTCTTGAGATCTGAGCTCTTCTTCATCTGGAGTTAATTCTTCGGCATGTGGGACCAGGTAACCCCATCCATATTTTTCATCGTAATGAACAGGAAATCCTTTTATCACAGACAGGGAAATTACACTCTTTTACTACATATTTAAATTTAGTTTTGGCATTGTTTAGCATACAGGGAGGACTGCGGTGATAAGGTTGAAGCAATAAGAAATATACACAGGGTAGTGGAAAACCTGAAGAAGGACAATTAAAAAAAGTGGACATTTCTGCCATGAAGCCTACCACAGCAAAAATACGACAAACAAACTTTGCTTGTATAGATATGTAGTTGACAGAAAAAGGTAGAAACATTCAATTACAGGAGTGTCCTATGAAATCAAAGAATTTTTGCATGAGATTAAATGGAAACATAAAGATTAGAAATAAATTAATTAAATAAAGTAAAACAAGGGAAATTGAAGATGCCTAAAAAAACAGCAAGGACTGAATTGGTAAGGTTAACAAGGATGGTGGATAAGAGGAAAATGTGGAAAGAAAACGGAAGGTAAATGGGCTCTTAGCTTGACAGTCAGTAGAGAAAGATTGGAAAAAACTTCAAACCTTCATGAATGGTTAACTGCATAGAAACCTTAGGATCAGATGGTTCCACAAAATCACAAGTACAGCATATATATATTAAAGTGACCACAATGGCTTGACAGATGTGTTCATTACAGCAATTGTTAGCTCTACCACCAAGGGTGAGTTTGGTAAGCAAACTGATACACACTTATGGGACCCTGACCCCACTTGCCATGAATTTTATGTTGTTACTTGATAACTCTCTCCATCCCCTTACATTATTGACTCACTACTGTGAAGTTCCTTTCTCTTCTTCCTTATGACCTATATATTTGATAATTTTTTATATCATCTTTCTTCAGGTTTTCCTCAACCTGTGTATACTTCTTTATTTTGAGTGGTCTTCTTAGGTAAATTATCTGTTTGTAAATGTGTTTTCTCACCTTCCCAAGTCAGCCTCATCAATTTAGCAGCAGCTCTACATTGGGTGCTAATGCGTGACGGTCCAGGATAAAAATCTTCATCTGTTGGTCTAGGACAAAGATCTTTGTACCAGCTAAATAAAAAAACAACAACACTTATATTGATTTGTAATGCTTTGAAAGGTCTAGTAAATCAGAAAAGTCCAATTCAAATTTCTCCTTACATACACTTGACCCTAAACACAGCATATCAGTAATCTATTATGGGGCCATTCATTAATGACATCACACTTTTTGGCCCAATTATTTTACCCCTTACCCCACCACCAAAGTTTTTCTTAAAATTTAGACACCTTCATACCACATTGTCACAATTTTTTGACACCCTTAGATGATTAAAATCTAGTTTTTTAATGTATTCAACACATGTGAAAATGCTCAGATAGCCTTTATATATAATTTGTTTATCATTATCAATAATCTTTTATTTGATTAAAAGACAAATGTTTATTAAATTAATCACTTTCTAGTTTTTAAACTGCTACACAAAATACTTTAAAATAACAAGCCCTAATGGTAAGTTGTCCTTATGCTTGTCATATCTTTACTCTAAAACATTTTCTGAGGTTAAATACAGGGACTTTTTGTATGCAGATAAATATGACCTTAACACTGAATAAGAGGCCAATATGCCACAGTGTTGCAAACTTCTCGAATGCCCGCAAAAACTTTGGTCTCACCATCAACATAAAGAAGACTGAGGTCCTGTACTAACCAGCTCCACAAAAACCTTACATCCAGCCCAACATCCAAGTCAATGGCGAAAGGATTAAAGTTGTTAACAGTTTCTCTTACCTCAGCAGCACACTGTCCCAAAGTGTAACCTTTGATGATGAGGTAAATCTTCGAATTTCAAGAGCCAGCACAACATTGGGAAAAATGTCTAAGAATGTATGGAAAAGGAGAGGCATCAGCACCCAAACCAAAATAAAGGTTTACAAGGCAGCTGTGCTTCTAAAGCTATGTGAAACATGGACAGTCTATCAACGCCTTGCAAGGAAACTAACCCAGTTTCACACAATGAGCAGAAAAATCCTCAACATCTCGCAGGACAATATCCCAGACACTGAGGTACTTGCACAAACAGGTCTCCCCAACATACACATCTTATTAATGCAGTCCCAGCCTTGCTAGGCGGGCCATGTTGCAAGAACGTCAGATGACCGCTTGCCCAAAAGAATATTTTATGGTGAACTCAATCAAGAAGGGCAAGGTTGGGGGACAGGAGAAACACTTTAAAAGACACACTGAAACAATCTTTGAAAGGATTTCACAATGAGCCGGATGTGTGGAAACAGTCCACAAAGAATCAAGACTTGTGGCAATCTTCCATACACAAGGGCTCAGTCAATGCAACATGAGGCTGACAGAGCAGAACACAAAAGACTCTGTACCTGGAGTTGTCCCATCCATCCTCTGCACATTCTGCACCAGAACATTTTGTGCCACAATTGGCATGATCAGCCATCTGTGCACCCTCAGACAGATTCAGCCTCAGCAACAAGCCGGTGTTTAAAATGGTCATGATTGACTTTCAACGGACTAACTATCATGAAACTATAAACAATATTAATCTAATTACATTATTTTTAAAAAGTCATTATTTTTTTTTTTTAAACTTTAAAAAATTATATTGTTAACGCAACTACAGGTGCTCTCTCTTTTTAAAGACATTAATAACATAAGTGCCTCTACAAGTGCTCTCTCTGTAAAGACATTAATAGCGCTAGTGCATCTGCAAGTGCTCTCAAATATTTGATTTCATGGTACTCACGATGGGTATCCTGCCATAAAAACTGGGTTCTTAGGCACTCTGGCAACAGCAGCATAAGTTTTTTTCACAACCTCCTGGTATTCTTGAAATGCTTCTTTGCCTCCCTGTTATAATATTAAGACATTAAGCGATATTTGTATTGAATTCATTAATTACAGTGAAGTTATTTTCACTTGAACAAAAATGATATATTTTCAAATTCTTGTTAATGTTTATGGTATAACTGTTTTATTTCACAATGTTGCGAAGCAAGGCCTTTCCATTCATGAATTAACATGTACTGCATATTATTGTGTATTATGTGATCTATGCATACTGTGAACTATAAATTTTGTTTGAAAACTAACCCTAAAATGCCCTGTCCACGTATAAAGGGATCTGTTAATCTTGTTCCATAATATTTTTTTAAATGAACTGTGGTTAAACTGATATAACTGTGCTAATATCTCGCCAACGGGGCGCATCTCCTACATTACTCGTTTTATGGCCAAATATGATGCACAATCGTATCATGAAACAGATTTGGTTCAAAAGGCATACCGGTACTGGTAATATTGTTTGTATGTACACAATAAATGATAAATTGTTTAAACGTGCGTGCGCAGACTACACCATAACACATATATAAACTGACCTACAGTGTGCAAGTCTAATAAGATGTTATATGTTTTTAAAATCAGCACATAATGCCAATGCCTAACTTTAATTGTTATTTATACACCATAATATATGGAAACATGGCATAAAAAATTATCACAACTCACCTCCTGAAACAACATGGGCTCTGGGTATGGATTATTTTTAGTCTCAGACTTAGCAAACGGATCAATTATAGTCCTATTATTTGTTGCAGATTTGTTGAGACGAAACTTTGATAGCTTCCATTCCAGATCCCAAAGCCACGGGTCATTTTTGTACCTTGGGATACAGATTTAACAGAACAACACTTAAAATAGTCTGTGGCGTATTGGAAAGGGATATTAAAAAAAAATGTTTCATAACTTTAAAATAAAGTAAATCATTATTAAACTTGTAGACTTACATCCAAGAGACACTAGTTGGTTCATCAAGTTTCCTTTAGTCGAAACACAAACTTTAAGCAGATCCCAATACAGTCAATGAATTTAAATATAAGTGTGACGGTAAAAATAGATATAATAGAATGTATGGTCAAACTAACTCTTGATTATGAAGAAGACCGCAAGCTTCATCTGCTAAGCCCATGAGTAATTTTTTCAACTCCTTCTCCATCTCCATGTAAGTATTGTTAGCATTTTGAATGTATCTCGGCCAGGCGTCATTTACAGGTAAGAAAGCTGAGCCCATCTCAAGCATTCCAGCCAATGTCACAGGGTGAGGAAACCTGAAATATTTATTTTCAATCATCATACTTGCAGATAAGGGTACATTTGTTTAATTTAATAAAAACTTGATTGAATTTAGCTTTGGACTTATTCTAATTATAAGTGATATGTTTGAAATTAAATGCATTTAATGATGTGAATCTTAGTTTCACCTTAAACCAAGTTGATTAGATTTATGTCCTGGTTTTAATGATGTGAATCTTAGTTTCACCTTAAACCAAGTTGATTAGATTTATGTCCTGGTTTTAATGATGTGAATCTTAGTTTCACCTTAAACCAAGTTGATTAGATTTATGTCCTGGTTTTAATGATGTGAATCTTAGTTTCACCTTAAACCAAGTTGATTAGATTTATGTCCTGGTTTTAATGATGTGAATCTTAGTTTCACCTTAAACCAAGTTGATTAGATTTATGTCCTGGTTTTAATGATGTGAATCTTAGTTTCACCTTAAACCAAGTTGATTAGATTTATGTCCTGGTTTTAATGATGTGAATCTTAGTTTCACCTTAAACCAAGTTGTTTAGATTTATGTCCTGGTTTTAATGATGTGAATCTTAGTTTCACCTTAAACCAAGTTGATTAGATTTATGTTTCTTGTTTTAAAATCTAATCACAAGTTTTTCCTAGAATATCTCACGCATGATTTTATTTTTCGTATAATTGCTTCATCGTAAAGTTTACCTTTCTTGAAATTCAGGCCAAAGTTTGGCAAAAATCTGATATGTTGCTTTAACATCGTCAGCGCAGTAAGCCATCAATTGCTGTGAGCAACAAAAGTTAATTTTAGAATATTTTAATAATAGTTGAAATTGTTTCTCAACCCTTTCTCTAATAAAGTTTTTTTCTCTGAAACACTATATCAAGCCATATTTATTATTGTAGTTTCTGGAATACAAGAAGCAAACAAGTTTAAAATAATCTCAAACAGAGATTTACAAGCATTTTTAAGTTTTTCATTTTGCATGCAAGTTGAACTGAATTACAAGTCAAATAATTAGGCCCCTTTTTTTTCCCTTTTGGTTGTGTATGGTATGTTAAAGGTATAAAATGGCTTATTGATTAAAATTTTAAAATATTTCATTACCATGAGTGTATAAGGAAAAAAAAACAACATAAGTTAATTTTCCAATATCCTCTAAGTGAGACTTAATTCAGGCAAGAATTTGAATATGTGCCCAACATTTTCAAGAGTCTATGTGTAGCACACAGTCCATACCACATGACAACGCTATAGAAAAGATTTTTCCCCAATACAGTGCAAGCAGTTGCATACAACTGAATTGTTTCAATCCTTGTTCATTAACTAAAAAGCTGGAGCGACCATGTTACACAATCTCCAAAACCAATTAAATATAAGCACAGAGGCACAACTCACTTGAAACTGTTCTCTGACATCAGACATATTCCCATTCACAAAAACATCCCTCTTTTCTTTCTCCAGTAGCTCTCCACCACAGTGGAGCTGGTGGACATCACGCAGATTATTCATGCTGCTCACTTTTTTCCATTCTTGGCTCTGAGAATCAGATGATTACCAAACAATAATGACATAGATGACACAAGACATAAATTCTCTTTATTGTTCAATTCAAATTTCCTTTTAAAATAATAAATATATGAGAAAGTCTGCAGTACAGAGCAGATATCTAAAAGTAAGGGAAAAGTAAATGTGTCACATATATCAGGTGATTTCATATTATAGAAATATATATAGTAATACTAATCCAGATCCTGGAATTAAAAGTTTCAAGTAACATATTAACAAAAATTTAAATCTATATGATTAGGTAACAAAAATATGCGAAATCATATTAAAGTGCCAAAAATACATAAACATGCATGCACAAAATTTAATTTAGACTTGCTGAGAAATTTAAATATTAAATACGGTATATAACTCGCTGTTGCAGTATTAAACACATTATATAACTCACTGTGGCAGTATTAAATAATTTCTGTCTAGTTTTATGTTCAAAAATTTCCTTTCTTCCACTTCCATTACTTCCAGCTTTATGCAAGAGTCTCTGGAAACTGGTTTGGCCACAGACAGCAATATGCATTGACATAGTGTCCAAAAATCGCAGCTCCGTGCCCTTTAAATAAAAATCAATTCAAAGACAAGTCGAACAAAATAACAATCATAGTTCAGATTTTATTAACTGATGCTTGTTTATTTATTGAATTAACTGATCTCAACTTTACACTAAAACAGCGTTACCGCAACTGAATGAACTAATCTTTTCAAGAAAACTAACGCCTGCTGCAATAACATGAGCACATGGGCTTAAAACTATGGTTTTACCAATATTTTATTCCCTTGCCTTAATTAAATGATGCTACCTCAATTAGATACTGCTCCTTCACAAATGATCTGTCAAACCCCACATTATGTCCTATGATGAGGCGAGGCAGCCATTTCCCTGTAGGTGGAGCAATTGAATCAGGGAGAGTCTCCAGGGGTATCAAATCTTTAATTTTTGGTTCACTAATCCACCGAAATTTATCTTGGATAACAAACTCACTGACCCATGAATACCTAATGAAAGATCAAATAAAATATTTGGTTAGCAGAGTACATATCCTGCATGGCATATGTTGTTGCATGGCAGATTCAAATTTTCTACTTTATTCATCATCTTAAGTCAACACTTTTGGAAATATCTTGTCCCCCCAACCCCCTCAAATTTTTATATTGAGATTTTAAATTAAATAGTGCTGCTTTGAAATTTTTTGAACAATTTTTCATGGCCTCAATTATTTTATTTAAAAAATTTTCATCAGGACAATAAAATATAAATTATATGTTTTTTTTTATTCTTATAAAAATATATTTGAACCTCCTTTAAAAGTGAGAAAGGAAAAATCATCACTATTTCAGTGCTTACCAATGTGTAGGAGAGACAGCTGTTGCCATGGTAGGATAATTCCCTTCTGACATTAAACATTCAATGTCAAAGACGAGACCTCTGTCTTCAGGGAATGTTACACTTTCAAATGAACCATCAGCATTATATTTAGTCCAACCTTTCTTAAATTGCCATTTCGTGGGAATGGTTGGTAATTGCCCATATGCTAATTCTTCAATTAGTGATTTGTACACAGCTAATTGATCATTAGCAATTTGTACAAAATGCTCATTTATGTCTTTACCAAAAAGAGGAGGAAGTTTAAGATCAACTTCAGGCAGTTGGGATGATGAAGTTGTCTTTCCAGCAAGTCCATGCTTTTTAAGATGAGCTTCAACTTTTTTTATTTCATTTGAACTAGTTGGTTGAGGGGGAGTTTTAAAGATATGCTCATGAAGTTTCTGAGACAGCATTTGAATATTAAGGGAATTATGTCTCGGTACAGATGATGATGATCTATTGGATCCATGTAATATTTTGTAATACCTCAAACGCTGGTACCACAAAATTTTCAGATTGCCTTTAGGTAAATACATGGTGTTTAGTTCCACAAAAGCTTAAAGAGTCCATGGAAACATTCTGAGTTATACTTGAAAGCGCACATTGATATCTTTTGTGCTAGTTAATGTTCAGTAGAATAGGCCAACTCATATTCAAAACATTGAGTAGATTTCACATATGTTCTGCAGGTAAAATTTCATTTTCTTAGACTTAGAGTCTCTCTTTACACTTTTTAAAAAATATTTTATTTTGGCTCGTTTATGCTAGGTCAGAATTTATGTAGGGCTAGCCAGTTATACATATTATACTATCATAACCATTTCTATGGCTCATATCACCTATGAACCTAAAGCTGTAAAAAATAGAAAGAATCAATTTTAAATATGTATGTTAGTGTTAGACTTCCACAATAGACAGTTCAGTTTAAATTTTATCTAAAACTGGACCTAATAGTAATATTGATTAATAATATAATATATTATATATTATATCACATATTTCTCGTGAGTTGATAATGATCTTACAATGAGTGCCTCCTCAGGTACGGATAGGTGAAAGCCCACCTGATATGGTAGGTACTGGGTATATAAAATACCCGGGTGGACCAAAATCAGAACCTATTGCCATGTAGGACATGGCAGGATCCACAAAGGCTAGGGAGCCTTACCCAAAATTAAGGCAGTTACATAGAGAGCTGTAAGGGGCAGCCCCCCAGATGGTTATGCGCAGAGCTAACAATCAGGCCATGTAAAAAAATAAACATTACGAAAGCAAAACAACATAATTAAATCCGGACTGATTCTCATGGAAATTGACCTATGCCTGAATATGGCATGATTTTGGATTGCGACTTGGAACGTACTAAGCCTGTTTGGTGTAGTAGCTTTAGCCAACCTAATGGATCAATTAAAATATAAAATCTCTATTGCTGCATTGCAAGAAATTCGATGGGATGATGCAGACATCCTCGAGACACAAGACTACACCATATTTTATAGTGGCAACAACATTAAAGCTCTTGGAACAGGATCTGATGTACAGAAAGAAGCCATCTGCGCAGTCATAGGTTTTAAACCAGAGAATGAAAGATTGTGCTCTTTGTGTGTGGGAGGAATAGTGTCTAATATAACATTTATAAATGTTCATGCTCCCACCGAAGATACAGAAGATCAGATAAAAGAATCCTTTTATGAGTTCCTGGAAAAGATCTTTGATGAGGCTCCACAACATGAAGCGCTCATTGGGGAAAGCATATGATATAAATAAGTCATAAGTGAAATAGTGATTGCCGACTTTAATGTAAAAATAGGTAAAAAAAAGTTTTAATGCCAACTATTGGCAAAATCTATATGAAGAATCCAATGACAATGGTATCATAGACTTTGCTTCAGGAAAAAGGATGACAGCAGCACCAAGTTTCCACACAAAAATATACATAAAGTTAATTGGAAATCACCAATGGAATAACTCACAACCAAATTGACCATGTTCAAATTGATTGGTGGCCTGGGTCAGACATACTAGACATAAAAAGCTATTGAGAAGCAAATGCAGACACTGACAACTACTTTTAAGGGTTAAATATAAGCAGAGATTAAGCATAATATACAAAAGTTTAAATCAAAGAGAAAAACAATATGACACAAGAAATGCTCCAAACTTTAATGCACAAACTACAGAGGAATTTCCCAATTAAATGTAACATACCAAATACTGAAAAAACTAATTTCTAAAAGACTACAACTTTTCCCTGAACAAATAATAGGTGACTACCAATGTTCCTTCTAAGGTTTGTTGGTAAGTGTGCAAAATCATACAGTTGTGTGCAAAGTTTTACAGCATCAATTTTTTTGTGTGCAAAATTTTACAGCCCACAAACATAAACTTACATGGAAATTTGGTGCGCGGATACTCAAAACTGCTGCGCGTCGTCTGTGCAGCTTAAAGGAAACATTGGTCACTACCAATGTGGAATAGGATAAAACAGATCAACTACTGATCAGATGCCTATTACAGAAATGTTACGAATCCCAGTACATCAAATCTATGAGGAATATAAAATGGCCTATGACAGCATCAAAAGAAAATATTTTGGCACACCCAAAAAACTGACAATACTGATACATGTAACATTAAACAGCGCAAAAAGCAAAATCTAGGTTCATGGAGAATATTCAAGGGAATTTTCAGATTGGACGAGGGCTAAGACAAAGGAGACTCACTGTCTTGTGTGTTATTTAACCCAACATTAGAGAGAGTTATAAGAACCTTACATACTGACACCCGAGGAACAATAACAGGATACTTTCTGAGGGAAATCCCAAGACCCACAACCAATAGGCACTCTACAACCAACAATTCAGTGTTTGGCATATGCATGATAGCACTGTTAGGGAAAAGTAGTAAAGACATATCAAAAGCTTTTTATTGAATTAGAAGATGCATCACTACGAGCAGAGCGGGAAATCAACAACCAAAAAAACAAAATTCATCACTATGTTAAGAGGAGAACAGGCTGATGAAACCATTAAAATTAAAAACCACACGTTTGAAAAAGTAAATCAATTCAAATACCTAGGATCACTAATAAATGAAAGTAATGAATTACTGACAGACATAAAGAAGAATATCGACCAGGAATAGAGCATACCTCATTAGTCACAAAATACTCAAAAGTAAGAAAATTACAAAAAAACTATAAATAAAACTGTAATCAGAACAGTTGTAACATACACAAGTGAAACTTGGATCCTAACAAAAATGGCAGATAACCTATTAAACACATGGGAGAGAATAGTTCGCCGGAACAAAGGATGAATATGAATGGAGAATACAAACCAACCAGGAATTGTATAGACTATATCAGGATCACAGGCTAGTAGTAACTAGTAGCAGAAATGAAAAAGGGCAGGCTATGCTGGGCTGGACACTTATAAGATTATAAGGAATACCAAATGACAAAGGAGTGAAGAGGGTGCACCACAAATACTCCAGAGGAAAACGACTCAAAGGCTTAGACTGCCTTAGATGGATGAATGATATGGAAAAAGATCTACAGCAGCTAGGAATCCAAGCATGCAAAAGAAAAGCATCAGTTAAAACAGTTAGGTCTGAGTGGAAGGAAGTGGTGAGGGAGGTCAAAGCCCTACATGGGCTGTAGCGAGACAGGGATGGATGTATCACAAATGGTTTGGCTCATTATTATTATAATTTTAATTTTAAGTGTTGAAACTTGGACCTATGGGAGTAGATATCACTTGTGGCATACCTACAGAGGGCGAAGGGATATTAATGCCCAGGGTGGAACTTATACTTATGGTAATATAAATTACCCCAATTTTTCATTATGTAGACTAGACTTATAATTATAATAAAACGCAATATTAACGCATGTAATGCGTGTTCATTTCAACTAAAAATATTAAAATTAATAATATTAATTGGTTGGCCAATAATAATTAATATGACTACTATTATGATATGACCGGTTAATATAGTTAGACAATCACAACTACAATCATGATATGTGACTGATGTTAGTGAATTCATTTTCAGTCGTCAGATTAGTAGCCTAAAGCGGCACTGAACTAAAGCCTAAGACTAAGTCAACAAGTGATATTTTCAGCGTCTTCTTTTTTTTTTTTTTTTTTTTTTTTTTTTTTTTTTTTTTTTTTTTTATTTATCTTACTTCACAAATCACAACCAGGGTCAACCACACTGTGACCACAATCATGTCCTGTCTTATCATTTGACATCGTGATTTTGATGTGTAATATGTCTTTTGTAAATGCGTTTTAATCAATAATTAGGTCTAGTAAAAAGTTTTATATCCATTTACGTTAAATGCCGGTTTTAATTTTAGACAAATTGAATCTGGGAACATGGTTATGAGAATGAGAGCTCTTCTCGACTAAAATTTTAAACAATAAATTATAGTGCTCTCCCTTGAGTCAAACAAAACTAAATCTTAAAACATCGCGACGTCCTTAGTAAAGTTCGTTTCTAGTAAAGAATATTTTTGTTGTTGTAGAAAATCAGTGCTGCGAAATGATTAAGACACTTCACGTGGTAGCCCTAATTCTATCAGTTAGCAGTGTCATTCTTATTCTTCATTCAGACAAAAATAGACAAAAAATTTATTAAAGTAAGGAGAAAATAAAGAGAAAGTAACGGCAATCCTCCGAAGTCCGGTCCCAAATTATTTCGTATGAAAAAAATTGCAGTGCACAGTGTCAGTGTCTATTGTTAGAAAACAGCAGAAATGTCAGTCATAGCGTTTGCAAATAACTGTCACTTTACAAACCAGTCAGTAAATACTAAATGTTGTCATTGGCGCATAGCATTTGCAAATAGCAGCCGAAACGTTCTGCTTGTGACTGTTGCGCCACTGAAGGCTCCAAGTAGCTGGCAAACAGACCCTGACTAGTACCACTCTGATAGCGGAGTTTACGTTTCGCTTGCATCCAAAGTCCTTCAATAATTTATGTGTGAATGTCCTGGTCTACTGGATCAACAAATTCACGCGCCTGCACAATGACAGCGTGAGCATAAATCCCGTTGTTGAGCTGACCGACATTTTGATATCTTCGCCAAGCGTCCGTGACGATAGTTGTCCCTGGTAACACATGATAATTAGTAGTGATAATGCGCTCGAGTGTTTGTGCATCTCGACGGCCGACAGCCTCCATCCAACATCGTCCACTAACGCAAACATGAATTTCAAAACAGAATGATGCCCAAGACTTAAAGTAAGGAGTAATCACTGAAAATAATTTGGGACCGGACTTCGGAGGATTGCCGAAAGTAACTAAGCCTAAGCTGATGTCCTGTCCGTTCGTTCACCATACAAATACGCTACAGTAAATTAAAACTATATTAAAACACTACTAAAATTCTTTTGCCCCCCCCCCCCCTGGAAAGTTTTCTGCGGGCGCCCATGCTCATGATGAATACTGTCAATTTCACTACAATAATGCGATTCTAATGCTCCGTGGTGTCCTGTAACTTGATCAGAGGCTATTTTTCCGACCTCGCATACCTAAACTGATTCTCTATTGATCGTGTTAAAACATAAATTGACATTCATAAAATAATTATTTTAAATTATTATTGTTTTGTATTGTATAGTATAGTAAAATAGGATAAAAAATAAAGTTAAAAAAGTCTGTAATTTAATGTTATTAAACATATTAAGTGCAATTTTTTCAATAATTAATTAAATGTTCTGACAACTTGTAATTGTAATGTGACTTCAGGACATCACATTGCGATTGTCACAAAAAATGTGACCCCCCTCGGCCAAAAAAAATAATTCACTTTTGGTCGGTCTCTGCTATGAAGTCCCAATTTAAATATTTTTTTTATTTACTAATTTTAATGACACACAAACAATTTGTCTAAATAAAAAAATGTAGGTTACAGTAAAGCTTTAATAATGAGAACACAGAATACAAATGCAAACATTTTGTCATAATAAGCCATTTTTCAGCTATATTGGTTAGTATCCGTGCCTTAGTTTCATACATCAAAACATCACTTCTGGTCTTATAGTTAGTGATATGGTTTTCTTTGTTTTCATTGAGAGATTTCTTGTAACTTTTGTACCTGAAATATCAGCAAGTGTCTGCTATAATCATTTACTTCACATCCTTTTTCATTGAGCTCATTTATGGTGGCTTCTAGTTATTTGAATGTATCCAATCTCTCAAAAGTTTTGTTTTTTATTTTAATATTATCATTTGTATTTTTGTTACTTGGTCTTTGCTTTATTCACCTTTAATCAGCCTTAACAGAGTACTCTTCAAGTTCATTAAACATTTTTACAATGTCGTCAGGGCTAGCTCAAGACGGATACAATGCGTGATCATCACACAATAAACCACAGAAAGTGCAAAATTTGTTAAAATCATAATTTTCCAGAGGGCGACAATGGCCAATTTTCACCCAACCTAAAAATGTCTAGTGCCTGCCCTGAATGTTGTTCCTACTTCTTCCAAGTAGAATAATTTGGTCTTCATATGCCAGGCACAACATTGTTTGGCTGTATAATGCTCTTAATAAAGGTTGTGGTTATGTAACTGGAAAAGTTTTTTCTGGAAAATGTGTTATTCTTCCATTGGTGTTCACATGTATGTTTGGCATAACTATTCTAATGTGTTTATTTGTATTTGTCAAAGAGAAATCTATTATTACAGATATGATCTGTAGTCATTTCTCAAGGAGACATCTAATACTACAGAAATTATCTGTAGTCATATCCCAGGGAGACATCTAGTACTAACATGTATGATCTGTAATCATATCTCAAGGAGACATCTAATACTACATGTATGATCTGTAATCATCTGTCATCTAATATTCATATTACAGATATGATCTATAGTTATTTCTCAAAGAGACATTTAATATTAGAGATATGATCTGTAGTCAATCTATTACCGATACATATCACATGTTTTGCAAATATTTTTTTCCAAATGACAATATGCATTGAAATTTAATCTGTTTTAATTGTTAGATAACAATACCTAACAAAGGACTTAAAAAAAAACTACCAAAGTAAGTGATACTAACAATATTTAATGTAATGATAATGATACTAATTTTTTATAAAAAAAATACAAAATCAAATATAGAGAAATAAAAACTTTATTAACTTACATCACAGCAAGTGATAAAGTAAAATCCTTGAAAAATACAAATATTAATTTACACACACATTCAAAGAATAAATCTTGTAAGGCTCCTATTCATTTCGTAATATGTCTTGTGTCTAGAAAATCTAGCAAATATCTCTGTCGGCTGGGAAAGTTGTTAGTTTATTTATAGGAAGGGAGTTGCAAATTCTAGAAATTGCATCATCAGAGCACATATTCTACCTACCATTTAAAATATATTTGAACATAAACAACCTTTTCCCACTCAAGGGAGGGTCGGGTAGTGGTAGAGCACTACACATTTAATCAGTGATATCAATATCAATACAAAAGGGGAAGATAAGTGGTGGACGCTACAGCAAATTTAGGTCAGAACACAGGCTATAAAAATGTTGTTGGCGGTTTTTATTTTGTCTAGATCTATTTGGATTGTAATTTTTTTTCATATGCCTCAAATATTTTTAGGTCTTTGGTTAACTTTTGGGTACCATACTGTTTTAGTTTTTAGATTGTTTATTGTGCATGGTACATATTTTTTCTCAAAAGGGGAGAAAACAAGCTTATAATTTAAAACGCTCACAAGTTATCACTGGTTTATAATTTAACAGGCTTACATTAATTGTGAGAATAAACTACATTATTACAAAGAAAAATCATAGTTTTAAATCTAGAATTCTTGGAACTCTCTGGTTAGCTATTAAACTACACTTTTGCCCATTTATCTTGATCTGGGATGTAGCTATCTGTCCTTTATATGAAGTTCCTATTTAACGTATTTGAATTTTTATTTATTTGTGTTTTGAAGACCTGTTGTGCTTTCCATTTGGGCCGTTGTCAGTCATAAAGCCTAGTCTTGAGTTCTGTTTGTTCATTAAACATGATTTTGGTGCTTTGACCAAGGATGTCATGCCTCATTCTATTGCAGGTATCACCCTTCCTGTATAGCTTCTTTTTTTAAAAGTATGCCCCCCCCACCCCTTGAACCTGCTACCTTATTTCTTTGCTGTGGGGTATGACTATTTGTATTCTCCCATTAACTGACATTTAAGCTTATTTGTAAATAATTTGGTACTAAGTCTTCTATGTTGTTGTTTGAGAGTGTGAAATCTGATTGTTTTGAGCATTTTCTTTTGGGACCAATCTTCCACCATATGCAGGGCTTCTTGTTTGCACTTTACTACTATTTTTATATATTCTTTCAGCATCACAGAGATTCATGTCAGTGCTTTCCAGTAAGGCATCAACATTTGAATTCTTTTTCTTATTTTTACTATGAGAAACTATTACTAAATCTATTACTACAATTTTTTTTTTATTTACAGGCTTCTGTATTCAAGTTCAGAAAGTATTTCAACCACTTTCCCTTTTGCCTGCAAACTCTGCCAAATTGACAACTCAAACGAACACCAAATGTCTACATTCTTTAACTTTTTCTTCCCCAAAGAATGAATTAATAGGGTAATTGTTCTATTATTTTCCATACAATTGTGTTTCATTTAGAATGTTTAGGTTTTCATAATTCATTCTACAACATAACATTAACGGTCATTACTTATGTTAAAACTTTGCACTCTGATTAAAAGTGTGATCTTTATACAGGATGTATGATACACATACACCAGGCCACTACTTTTTTTGAACTACAGTGGAACCTCTCATAACGAGCACCTCTCATAACGAGTAATTCGCATAACGAGCAAAAAAAATGTGAAGAAGTTGCTCCCTTAACGAGCAACATTTCGCATAATGAGTTACACAGAAAGGTGAAGTCCCTTTTTTCCGACATTCATTTGTGTGCCGGGACTTGGGAAGGAGTTACCAAGAGGACCCTCACTTCTACTCTTCTACTTGGAAAAAACTTTGGCCAGAGAGTGTTGTTGAATGTGATTTTGAAACAGTACTTGTGGAGTCTACAGTTAACAAGATTGTGGCATTGGCCATTATCATGGGACTCGAGGTGGACAACAAAGATATTGAAGAGCTTGTGAAAGAGCACAGTCAAGAGTCGACCACCGAAGAGCTTATGGAGTTGCATCGTGTTTCACAGCAAGAAATTATGGAGGAGATTTCATTAATGGAGGAGCAGAGCAACAATCTTCTAGCGCAATAAGAGAAATGCTGAAAGCATGGGAAACTGTTGCATAAGTTGCATCGTACATTGAGAAGTATCATCCTAATAAAGAGGTGGCTATTCGTGCTACAAATTTATTCAATGATAATGCTGTGACACATTTTTGTCAAATTTTGAAGCGTCGGCAAAAACAAATGTCTTTAGACAGTTTTCTAGTTAAAAAGGATTAATTATTTGTCATAAATTCATACTTTTATTTACGTTTTTTGTTTCAAATCTAAGTTGTATTCCAAGTTGTTACATTCCTTAACAATTCATAAGTAATTTTATTTGAATAAATGTTAATAAAATTTTTTGAAAAATGAGTATTTTTTCAGCATGGAATGCATTATTGTATTTCACATTGATTTGTATGGGAAAAATTGTTTCGTTTAACGAGTGTTTCGCTTAACGAGTAAGATTCTGGAGTGAATTATGCTCGTTATGAGAGGTTCCACTGTATTTTAAGTTATATGTGTTTTTGTCAATCCTTTCAGTAATGTGCCTAGCGGAACATTTTTCCACTTGTAATGCATGCATTTTTGTTAACCTACCAATTCATATGACTTTCAAAAAATATAAATTATATATTTATTCTGATGCAGCACCAGAAATTACATAAATAATACCTCAGCAAAACAAATGTTTGAATCCATAACAAAGAGAAAATTAAAGAATTTGTTTGGAAATTGATGCAACTAAACATTGTTTAAATAAATTTGTTTAAAATCGAAATCAAATCTAACAACTAGTTTAACTAAATTTCCCCAGTCAGAGCATAGTACACTAATAATACAGTAATATTTATATTAGTAAATAAAATTTTGTGACAAATCTTTCAGGCTGATAAAATGAAATCCATGTACCTCAAATGAGATTTTATACACATTTACTTCTTTTACTTTATTTTAGCCCAAGTTATATTAGCAAGAGAGCTTTTCATACAACACCAGTTTGTCCCACTACTTATGAGCTCAAGCTGTGGAGAGAACATAGAGTCATCAATCGCTTCTATCGTCTTCACTGGGGTGCATGGATTCAGTGCTTTGGAGGAAGACACAAAAGACTTTATCTAAAATCTCCAGCGCTACAATTGAAGCTTAAGCAGCATGTTTTTGTCACTGCAAAACAATGCAAGTTATTAGACATTTTGGTCAAACCAAAGTGAAGGGAACCAAAATATTTTGCTGATTCTCCGTATGAACCATATCATACTAGAACTAACTGTAAAGCTTTCCCCAATCATAGGAAGTTTTATCCATGATTGATTGTTACTTTGACATATATAATTCCATCTTTTATCGTTATCTTTTTTTTTCAATTGCGTTGTCTCTTTAAGAATATTCAACATTGTTTAAATTTAAAGCAATCTGTGTTGATGATCATATGCCTTATCTGCACCTTGTACACCCCCACCCCAAATTTACATATTGGGATTTAGAATAAAGTTTTTGTTTGTGCACACCATTAAATGTAGGTTGAATTTTTTTTTAAATATAAAAAATTAAACCAGATAAGGCAACAAGGTTTTAAGATGTGTTCATGTATTCTGATAACATGTGCGATGGGAGTTTTGGAGTTTTTCATTTCCCCATGCATGAAAGTAGGTCCATTAAGCTCCACACATTTTCTCCATAACCTGAAAGTAAGTCAATTAAACTCCTCACATTTTCCCCCATGCCGGAAAATATGTTGATTAAACTTCACACATTTACAACATATCCTGAAAATAAGTAGATTAAACTCCTCACATATTCCCCCATGACTGAAAGTAGGTCGATTTAACTCCTCACATTTTCCACCATGCCTGAAAGTAGGTCGATAAACTCCTCACATTTTCCCCATGGGCCATGTTGAGTGCCTCACATGTACCAACCTTACTAAAAGAAAAGACCAACATCTCAACAAGCAATTTCTTCGTTTCCATTTATTATTCTTTTAAAAAAAATTAATTTCTTCAAAACCCATTCTTTTTCTTGTTAAATTCAATTTAATTCAGTTCATGTTTTATTTATAGTGAACTTGTTTTATATCAGGAACTCCTGGAACCCGGCATGAGAGTTACGTTTCTCCCCTTTTCCAGAGATAAGCAAACTCCCTGAAAATGATAAATATTATAAGTGCATTCATCAAGGACTAAAGAAAGACATTTTGATTGTTTTTTTTTTCATTGGCCCGAAATATCCTCACCAGTGCATCAAATCATTGTTCTTTGTGATAAGAAGCAATTTTAAACTGTTTCTTGCTTTTTGGAAAAAAAATACTGTCCAACAATATCAAGTATGTAAGCACTGGTCTTGATTGATCGGTCAGATTTTTCAGATAAAAAATTATATCTTTTTATATATATCACTGAGGATGGGCTTCAAAAGTTAACTGCGAGTTCAGTTTGAAAATAAACAATGGAACACATTTCAAGGTTTTACAAATAATCCATGGAAAATGGGAACATGTTACCAAAACTTTATTCCAGCTCCCGGGAGGTCTCGCAGGCCGCATTAAATGTTTCAGCGGGCCGCAGGCTGCCCATCCTAGATTTAAATTAGTTATTTAATCTTTACACAATCGACTAAATCGCTCGCACAAGAAACTGGATTTTTTATTTTTGATGATACGAAAATTCTTTGAATAACTTAGTCGCAGCAAGACTTTTTCGATCCCCTGCGCCCTTGTTAAATTCAGGGACTCCCGGGGCGCCTCACATAAAGACCCAACAAGCACACCTCACAACAGGTGGAAAAATATAATGTAAGGATTAGGTAAGATTTCTGCAAATAGTTATTTACAAGTGTTACTGCTTCACAGCTGGTTTGGGTATTTGACGCGTCCTTTCACATTGAAGTGACAATGGAAATCAAATCATGCCAAAAATATAATTGCGGCGCACCTTTGAGGAGCCCGTGGCTCAGTAGCCCGGCACAGCTAATGAATGATTTGTGAACCACAGTTCAGTAACATATTAAAAAGAGAAATGGTATGATTGTTACGCACTGCCGTCTATTGTGAGAAAGTAATCTCTTATTTTAAGTTGTTGGCTCGTTGTAAACAGTACCTAGCACAGGACGATACCATAGAGAAATACAATAGCAAGAATACGACACTCAAAACAGTACTAATTACAATTAATAAGATTTACTAAAGTATTAATTTAATTATTACAAAACAAAAGGAATATAATTACAAATCATCAACTTACAGAGTATGGTAGATCTTGTACCGGTACACAGTTAGTACAATGTGCCAATTAATAATGCACTATGACGAATGCGAATAAACACATACGAGTTCACAAAGAATAAAAAAACTTGTCTCATAAAGTTAAAAATATCTATCTCAATCTCTCTATCAATCTCCATGAATCTCTGTCCCTGTCAATGCCTTATATATGCAGCGTAAGGCAATCTCCATGAATCTCTGTCCCTGTCAATGCCTTATATATGCAGCGTAAGGCAATCTCCATGAATCTCTGTCCCTATCAATGCCTTATATATGCAGCGTAAGGCACTTTTCAGAAACGACTTAGACATTGTTTACGTTTCTCGTCAAATCAAGAACGTTCCACGGGATACTAGGAGACAGACTAACCATGTTTAATTGGTAGTCGGCAGTAAACACGGCAGATCAAAAGAAAATAGGCCACGCCCATCCGAACGCGGTGTCTGCTATATTGGCAGCACAGGGGAAAACGTGTAGTAACACGTCCTACATAACAAAGATAAAGTTAGCTCTGTACGAAAGTGTGTCTGTCGCTTAAAACTAAAATTAATGGTGCTGCATTAAAAAATATATAAATATCATTTTAATTTCCAGTGTCTATTTTTTTATAAAATAAATAGTTAAGTAACTAAACAGTTTCAATGTCGATTTTAGGAATTGTCACAAAAGCTAAAATAATCATGTCGAGACTAGAAACTTTCACAAAAACTTAATTTTTATTTAAATCAGTGTGGAAAATGAGTAGCTTGGATGCCCTAAAATGTTTTCCTGAATGACAAGTGGTACATGCCCAATCACAATACAACGATAGCGCATCAGTATGAGTCACTTGTTTGTTTAAAATTAACATTATGATTGTCACTTATTGCATGCTGAAACAAATAATTTTCTCTCATTGCAAGCTGAAACACATATTATTCTTTATCTTTTAATTTCCATTTTAAAAACATCAAGAAGAAATATAAAACATCAAAATTGAAAAAGTATTTTAAAACAAAAAATTATAATAGTTTACGCAAGTTTCAATTGAACACAATGTAAGAGAGCTGAACACTTATTTGAAGGTCAAGCATGTAGGTGAGTCTGAGCTTTAATAAATTGAACTTTACCTTAATCCAAAGCAAATCAGACGAGCAGTTGTGACCTTGTTGTACGTGTAGTTGGTGATGGCGGTCTAATCTCATTAGCAGGGAGATGGGAGGCACATAAAGACCAGGTGTGTCAAAATAACTTATTCTTGGATTAGAAAATACAGCAGAGTGGATTCTACATGGCAGTAAACTGTGTTGTTCACCACACATGTCACAAAAAATATTACGTGATGTTTTCAGTCTAAGGAAGCGATTACTGAGATTGAAACAATGTTCGTTCAGGATTGTGTCCGTCGATGTGCACGTGGGTTCAACGCTTTCTTGGAACGTGACGTCACAGTCTCTCGGCTTGAATTTTGATTTTGGCGGCATAAATTTAACTTGACATCCATTTTGGATCCGTTTAGAAGCTGCTTTGAAGAACTCCAACTCGGTTGTAACTTTTTTGTGAACAGAAATAATTTGATTGATACTGCTCTCCTCCTCAACTATTTGATATCCATTACAAATGGCGCAGAATTTGTTTTTGTAAACTATTCCGTAATGTAGGTCAAGATACGGTGTGACGTCATACAAGGTTTTTGTGTCGGGATCTCTGCACTGTTGAATGGTGACGTCACGAGCTGCTTTGTTTGCGTCACTCATGTCTGAGTTCATGGCATCTTCTGTCAGAGAAGAACTAGCGAAGTTGGGATGACAGTCAGAGATCGTGTAGTAACTGTTCAGTAAATGATCGGAAGTCAGCCTCTGGCATTGAAATCTATCTGAATGTGGCAAAAGGTCTAAGGCGATAGGAACTGCTGCTGTCAAGATACCATCGGTCATTGTGGGACAACAAGTGTCGTAGATATGACATGATCTATCACAGTCACAGGGAAAACATTGCTCACATATTTTATCATCATGTAGCCATTGTAATGTATCATCTCTACAAACTCTCTCACAAAAGTTCACGTGAAACTCTAACCATGTGTCCTTAGACAAATTCCAGAATAACTCTCGTGTTTGAGAGTAGCTTTATTTTATTTTTTGCATATTTGCTTTGTAGACATACCGGGGTTATTGAAACCCTATAGTCAGTTCCATAATTATAGCGTCAATGAAGTCGATTCAGGAACTTAAAAATGAAGCTACCGAGATGGGGCTAACAGGGAAAGATATAGGGAATTACGTGAGAGAGGAAAAGGCAAAACAATAAGATAGAGCAGAAAGATTACGACAGGAAGAAATGGCAGAAAAAATTCGTCAGGAAGAAAGGCAAGAAAAAATACCAAAGGAAGAAAGAAACTTTGAAATAAGGAAATTAGAATTACAACTAAAAGACGAAGAGAGAGAAAGCGACAGTACAAAATCGCTTTGAGCCAGGTGGGTATTAATCATGACCCAAGTTCAGATGTAATACCACTAACAGGATATGTAGGTCAAGTTAGCCAACCGTATTTACCGACATGTGCGGTCAGCTGTGACGCGTCTGGACAGAGTACGCAAACACAGTCTGTAACCCCGCCAGGTAATAGTGTAGCAACAGATACTAACAGTTTCACTCAGGATCAGTTAGCTGACCCAGAATTAACAGCATTTACTATTTCTCCAGGGCAAGATCAACTTAAATACATGCCCTTTGGTCTTGCTAGAACTCCTCTCACATTTAATAAAATAGTTAGGAAATTGTTTAAGGGTCTGCATCAAGTAATCACTTACTTTGATGATATTTGTGTTTTCTCCAGCAGTTGGGAGGAACACATAAAAGAGCTAAGGGAGGTATTTTTGCGTTTAAAAGAAGCAGGGTTTACAGTCAAACCATCTAAGTTAGAACTAGGGTTCTTCAACATCAAATTTTTAGGACACATGGTAGGGGAAGGTTCGTTACAACCAGATCCCGATAACATTGATAAGATCCTCAGGCTGCAACAGCCCAAAACAAAGAAACAGGTCAGAAGCTTAGTGGGACTAGCCTCTTACTACAGTAAATTTATTCCAGGGTTCGCGTCCTTAACTGCACCGCTCACTGACCTAACTAAAAAAGGTAAGTCCAATAAGGTAGTGTGGACTGATGAGTGTGATAAGGCATTGAAGACTATTCAAGCACTTCTGTCTAAAAACCCAATTCTTGTGTTGCCTAACACAAAGTTGCCATTTGTTGTTAGTACTGACGCGTCAACAAAAGGATTAGGGGCATGCCTTATGCAAGAGAGACAAGGAATTTATCATCCTGTCAAATATATCAGTCGTAAACTGCTGGACCGTGAAACCAGATACTCTACCATTGAAAGAGAATGTTTGGCTATTGTATGGGCTGTAAGAAAATTAGCTCGTTATCTCTTAGGTGCTAAGTTTACGCTTCAATGCGACCATAAATGTCTGAGCTATTTAAAAACATCAAATTTTGCTAACCCAAGAATTTGCAGATGGGCATTAGCATTGCAGGAATTTGTTTTTGACATAGATTATATTAAGGGACAAGACAATGTTGTAGCTGATTTTCTTTCACGGGTTGGGGAATAGTAATGATCATTGATATCTGTATAACTAATTTTCCATTTAAATTTCTATTTCTTCGCAGGTTCATCATGTAGTTTTAATGCAATTATTATTATGAAAATTTTGTAACTATTGATTCCATGTAAACTTGTACTTGCAATTGTGTGATTTTTATGCCATTAATGTAGTTTTGCTATGAATATTGATTCCATTGTTCAATTTAAAATGTATAATATCAAGGTATTACAGAATGTTCTGATTATGTAGTGTGTGCCAATACGGGGTATTGTCCCAAAGCGAAGAGGGGGGGGAGTGTTGAGACCCGCTGGTCCTCACCTTTGTGAGACCCGCTGGCTCCACTCTCTCCATCGCTTCCCCACGCGTTCAGCGCTACCCCACGCGATATGACACAATTAGGCTGGGCCTTAAAATAATAAAAGTAGACTCAAATAACAATGGAAATTAACTTATTCACTTTGGCCATGACCCAGTTTAAGCAATGCACTCATTCTTGTCAAGCGTCCCAACTCTGAGCTGTCATTCTGATGACCAACGCTTAAAAAAACTAACGCGGAATCCCAAGCCACGCTTGTGAGTCATTTAAACACGACTCTGGGATGCCACGCTTGAATGCGGGACAAGCACGCCAAACTTAGAGTATATATTGAAAGCCCAAATCATGTATCGGCCTCTCTTACCTGAATTATGTCAGAAGAGCCTGGCTGGCATAATTAGCTGATAAAGTGTGTTTATCCTGATTGTGTTGGGTTAGTATTGTTCACTGTCATATTCATGTGTACTGGTATGTAAAGTCGTAGATGTAATGTTATTAAGAAAATGATAGGACTATAGTGACTATTGTTAATGTTTGAATATGATAACTATTAATAATGTGATGTGATTTGTAATTCTTAGCTATGTCTTATGCATTGTATTTATTATTCTCATTTCTAGCCAGTAAAGTAAAGTGAAGTAAATTACACCCAATAAAGTAAATTACACCTAGTAAAATTACCTGAAGTAAAGTGAAGTAAATTACACCCAGTGAAGTAAATTACACCCAGTAAAGTAAATCACACCTAGTAAATTACCTGAAGTAAAGTAAAGTAAATTATATGAAGTAAATTACATGACGTAAATTACGTGCAGCAAGTTACAGTAAGTAACATTTGGCCAGTAAAGAATATTTGACCAGAAAGTATTTGTAAAGTAAATAACATTTGGTCAGAGGTGTACTAGTTCAATAAATAATATCTGGAACTAAAGTTTGTACAGTTCAGTAAAGGAGTCGCAGTTATTAGCAGAAGTGAAGCCAAAGGAATCAAACAAGACGGTAGCATATACTGTGTGTGTAACCCACAGTAAAGTTCAAAGTCGGCACCTACCTCCTCGCAGTGCCAGTGACCGGAGACACACAGTCAAGCCGCCCAACCCCGCAGTACGTTGTGACCCGAGCAGAGGGTTGCTGTGGTGTGTGTGTGGGACTTGCTTAATTGACCAGATCGCCAGTGAGAGCCTACTATGCAATAATATTGGGCAGTATCTTGTTATCCTGTTTATGTGTATAGTATATGTAATGTGTATGCTGATAGTCCTGTTTTTATAATTAAATATTTATTTGTGGGCTAAACCACTCTTGTGTTATTAGTATAGTTAAAGTATTACTTGACTTGCCAGTGAGAGCTAGTGAGAGTTTTCATTGAATGATACAGTGAGTGTGAAGTAGGATTAGTGTACAATACTTCATCAGGAAATTAATCGTACCCTAGACATAACCATAATAGCAGTACTAATCTAACGTAGAGGAAAGGGACCTTTGTTTGTTTATACAAACATTTAACATTGCAAACACCCATACTTTTAACAATTGGGTCAGACCATACATAATTACAACATCATAGTTTGTAACAGATGGATGGGTGGATGGATGGATGGATGGATGGATGGATGGATGGATGGATGGATGGATGGATGGATGGATGGATGGATAGATAGATTAGATTAGACAGATAGATAGATAGACAGATAGACATATAAACAGATAGACATATAAACAGACAGATAGACAGACAGGCAGATAGACAGACAGACAGACAGACAGACCAGACAGACAGACAGACAGACCAGACAGACAGACAGACAGACCAGACAGACAGACGGACGGACGGATGGACGGAATGATGGATGGATGGAGTGATGGATGGATGAATGGATGGATGGATAGATAAAGATTTGATTGGAAGGATGAATGGATAGATAGATGGATGGATACATTCATGGGTGGATGGATGGATAGATAGACAGATGGATGAACAGATAGATGAAAGGACAGACAGACAGAACGCTTTCATGAATATTTGCGCAAAAGGTATCTTTTATTCTATACCTATATAAAAATCAATGTAGGTATGTCTGTCCCGTATGCGCTCATATGCCATTCACTCGATTGCGATAAAACTTTTGTGAGTTAATGTACACACGCCTACATTTTTTTCTAAATAGTTACACACTTGTTAAATCATTCCGTTTTGGCCCAGGGCCCCTAAATTCTACCTTTTTTCTTTTATGAGCTAAGTATAATACCGTATGCATACCTATAACATGTATCCGATGGCGATAAAACTTTGGTAAGTTGTTGAGGACCCACCTGCAAAAGTTTCTAAATTAAATTTTCCATTTTGAAATATTCCGGGATCCTTAAATTATCTTTTTCTTATATGAACTCTAGAAATATAACTTCAAACAGAGTTATTGCATGGGTGGAGGGAATTGAATTAAATACAAGCGAAATTTCATTTTGTGTGTGAGATAATAAGTAGGTTTCTGAATTAGAGTACAACCATTTTACAATTTTGAGATGGGGCCGGGGGCATTATTTTTTATTTATGTGACCAATATAAATATAATTTCCAACAGAACTACTGAATGGATGAATCAATCGTTACAATTGTATTGACTAAATTTTTTTAAAAACACAAAAAAAAAATGTTTCTCACATGCACAGTGGTATGTTGCCTGCTCACGCTTCGAAAAACCTTCTTATTTATTTGTGTACTCACCAGACGGAAAAACATATCTATATATATAAAAATGAATGTGTGTATGTCTGTATGTCTCATATGCGCTCCTACACCATTCACGCCATTGCAACAAAACTTTGGTCAATTGTTGTCCAAATAAATGGCCATTTAACTGAGTCATTAAAAGCCTTATAAAGTATTCCGTTCCTAGCCGATGGCCTTAATTCGTTTTTTTCCCTTCTATGAGCTTTTTAAAAAATATTTTCCACATGCGCTCCTACGCCATTTATTCGATTCCGATAAAACTTTGGTGAGATGTTGCAAGTATGTCCATAAAGGTTTCTAAATTATTACAACCGTTTTAAAATATTCAGTTTTGAGCCAGGGGCCTTATATTCGTTTTTCCTGATATGAGCTATATAAATATATTTTCAAACCGTATGCGCTCCTACACCAATCATGCGATTGCTACAAAACTAAGTGAGTTGTTGTCCATGCGCCAGTGCATTTTACTGTGTTATTTAAACACTTTTAAAAATATTCCGTTTTTGGCCGTTGGCCCTTAATTCATATTTTTTCTAAAATGAGCTATATAAAAAAATAATTTTCAAATGTACTCCTACGCCATCTATCCTATTCCGATAAAACTTTGATGAGATATTGCAAACACGTCCATAAAGGTTTGTAATATATTACAACCATTTTAAAGTATTCAGTTTTGAGCCAGGGGCCTTATATTCGTTTTTCCTGATATGAGCAATATAAATATATTTTCAAACCGTAGTATGCGCTCCTACACCAATCATGCGATTGCTACAAAACTTAGTGAGTTGTTGTCCATGCATCAGTGTATTTTACTGTGTTATTTAAACACTTTTAAAAATATTCCGTTTTCGGCCGTTGGCCCTTAATTCGTATTTTTTCTTATATGAGCTTTGTAAAAAACAATTTCCATATGCGCTCCTACGCCATTTATTCACTTGCAGTAAAACTTTGGTGAAATGTTGGAAGTATAGTCGCAAAGGTTTTTAAATTATTACAAACTTTTCAAAATATTCCAATTTGAGCCAGCGGCCCTAATTACGGTTTTTTCTTATACGAGCTATATAAATATAATTTCAAACCGTATGCGCTCCTGCACCATTCATGCGATTGCGACAAAACTTTGACGAGTTGTTATCTATAAACATACCCATTTTACTCATTCATTACAACACTTTTAAAATATTCGTTTTCGGCCGTTGACCCAAATTCATATTTTTTCTTATATGAGCTTTGTAAAAAATAATTTTATATGCGCTCCTATACCATTTTTCAGAATGCGATAAAAACTTAGTGAGATGTTGTTCTATCGCCCACAAAGGTTCTTAAATTACTACAACCGTTTTAAAATATTCAGTGTTGAGCCAGGGGCCCTATGTTTGTTTCTTACAAAATGAGCTATTTAAATATAATTTCAAACCGTATGCGCTCCTACATCATTCAAGTGCTTGCGATAAAACTGAGGTGAGTTGTTGTCCATAAGCCAGAGCATTTTTCTAAGCCATTATAACCCTTCTAAAATATTCCGTTTTTTTTTTTTGGCAATTGGCCCCAAATTCGTGTTTTTTTTCCTTACATTAGGAGCTTTATAAAAAATAATTTCTGTATGCGCTCCTCTACATAATTAGAATGCGATAAAATTTTAGAGAGATGTTGTGCGCACGCCCGCAAAGGTTTCTTAAATGATTACAACCATTTTAAAATACTCCGTTTTTAACCAGGGGTCCTATGTTCGTTTTTTCTATATAAGCTATACAACTATAATTTCAAACAGAGCTAATGCATGGATGGATAGCTTTTTAATCAAATACAAATAGTGATATTTAATTGAGTGTGTCACATATTAAGTAGGTTTCTGAAGTAATACAACAATTCTACAATATTCCATTTGTGGCGGAGGGCTCTAAATTCGTTTTCCACACTTCTATTATCTATATAATTATCGTATGCATTTCTATACCATTCATTCGATTGTGATAAAACTGGGTAAAGTGAAATGCGCACTACCGAAAATGTTTCTAAATTAGAAAAAAACATTTTACAATATTCCGTTTGGGCCAGTGACCCTAATTTCATATTTTCTTCTAAGAGCTTTGCAAATATAATTTCAAACAGAGCTATTGCATGTGTGGAAGTAGCTGAATCCGCCGGCAAATTTTTCAAATTTAGTATATCCATTGGACAATATTCCAATTAGGGCTGGGGACCCTAAATTCAATTTATTTTCTTAAATGAGCTTCATCAATATAATTTATAACGAAGATATCAACACTACCGACCTTGAACAAATGACACATTTGTAGTAAAGCAGAGAAAACACGTTTTTAGATTTTTAGTGTAGAGAGTATTTTTGTTATGTGTATAAATAAGCTTGAATTTTGTGACGTACTTTAGAATCCGAAATGACATCGAAATCGCGTTGTTTTTTTCAACTAAGAGTATTTCTTGAATAGAGTCTTATAATTTCGGAGTTGTTTTGTGTTATGTAAATACATTTTACATGAATCAATGGTTTCTCAAGTAATTAAATAACACACTTGACAACGTAGGTATTGAACTATGGTCATTTTTTACCGCTGGAATTTACGATTTATAAATTAATGAGAAACTATACAACTGGAAATCTCCTGCCAACAATGAACGTACCTATTGTGCGAGGTTTTCATGTAAAAAGATGGGAGATCCTAACGTGTGAAAATTATGAACGTTAGGAATATTGTAAATTAATTGAATCAAATACAAACAGCGATATTTCATTTTGTTTGTGACCTAACAAATTGTGTTAATTGTGAAATTCCATTGCTAATAACAGATGTCACAAAGCAATAATTTCGCTGTCAAATCAATTATGCCACACAAACAAAAAGTTTTGGGTCAATCTAAACCTCAAGCACGAAAGAAAAAGTAGTCCCGATCTTTCGAAACAGTTGAGCAACGGAAAACAAGACTAGAATCCACTCGAGTACGCAATGCTCAATACCGTTCACCTGAAATAGTCGAGCAACAGAAACCAAGAATCAAAACCGGCCGAGTAAGCAATGCTGAAACCCGTTTGTCTGAATCATTCGAGCAGCGAGAAATAAGACTTGATTCCGATAGAGTACTCACTGCTTGATCCAGATGAACACTGCACGCTGAATTAAATCTTAGTGCATTCAGTTACGATGCTAATTATGATTACAGTCTTAATCCAAGTGTGGTTATTGGAAAAATAGATCAATGATGCGTGTATTGCAGTGCCCTCAAATTTAAAAACGAAACATCGCGAATTTGCTGCGTGGATGGGAAAATGAAATTGACAGAATTACATTTACCATCGGAACCATTATCAACGTTGGAATCAGGTGAAACAAGCCAATCGAAACATTTCTTGGCAAACATACGCAAGTGCAATTCATGTTTCCAAATGACTCCGTTGGGTGCAACAAATATCGTGCGCGAGAATTACATGCCAACATTTTAAGTAAAGTGCAAGGCCAAATTTACCATCGTGTTGGATCTCTGATGCCAATGCCAAACACAGATCACAAATGTCTTCAAATGATTTCATGGGGAGTACTGATGAAAAAATCGATCAAAGTTGTCATATAAATACGGGCACTAAACGAGAAATCGTCGCTGCAATGCAAACGTTATTTTTGCAACACAACGAATTAATTTATATGTATAGAATTGCACTTGAAAAGATGCCAACTGATGAATACAAAGTCATACCGGTAGTTAGAGCAGACTAAACAACATGAAAGACAATATAATGCACCAACAATTGATGAAGTGGCGATCATTATAGTTGATATAATTCTTATTCGCAGAAGTGGGGAGGTTCAGCGAGTCTCAGAAACTCATCTCTCATACGATTGATTTTATCCTATTTTATTTTGGCAGGAGAAGATGGATATCATTTTGACATCAAATTGAGAAATTCGAATAAGAAAGTCAGTGCCATGAAATACTATTCATATCGATTGATGATTCATGAGTTGGGAATGACCTCTCAGAATCAATCTGCAAACTAACTTTTCGCTCTTGATTTGCAACGAGAAACGCACTTTGATATTGAAGCATTAGGAACGGTACATTTGCTCAAATGAATCTTCCGAAATTGGTTCCATTGAAGTTACTATTTTAAATGGAAAATTTAAACTAAGTGATGTACTTTTGCCATTCACCCCAATTATTCCAACAGATATGCCATTTGAATTCAAACGCCTACAGTTTCCGATGCGACACACGTCTACAATGACTATCTACAAAGCACAGGGACAATCGCTACAAGTTTGCGGACTAAATTTGGAAAACCCATGCTTCGCCCATGGACAGATATATGTGGCCTGCTCTCGCGTCGGAAAATCTTCTGATTTATTCGTGTTTATACCAGATGGAAAAACAAGAAAAGCTCTTGAAGAAACATAATTAACATGCAAACACTTCCTTTCTTTGAGTGGCATTGCAACGCATGCCGGGTGCTCGCTAGTTTTCTATTTAAAAAAAACTATTTATTTAAAAAGCGTAATTAAAAAACAAAAAAAATTGTTTTCTTTGAGTGGCATAGCAACGCATGACGGGTTCTCCCTACCATACGACATACGCCAAATGAGACTTTGTGCCATTCCATTTTTAAATCTTTCGAGTTAAGAAAAAAATTTCTCTCTCTAACATTTTGATACCCTCAAACTAATGGATATTCGAATGATTCTTTCAACATTTGGAATTTCTTCTGAATTCCAAGGAATGAAAAGGTGGGCTTAAATATTCTACAGTAAAGATAAGATGGGCTTAAGTATTCCATAGGAAAGATAAGGTAGGCTTAAGTATTCCGTAGGAGATATAATGCGGGCTTAAGTATTCCATGGGAAAGATAAGATAGACTTAAGCATTCCACGGTAAAGATAAGATGGGCTTAAGCATTACATAGGAAAGATAATGTAGGCTTAAGTATTCCATAGGAGAGATAATATGGGCTTAAGTATTCCATGGGAAAGATAAGATGGGCTTAGTTATTCCATAGGAAAGGTAAGATATGCTTAAGTATTCCACTGGGAGTTAAGAATTCAGATCAGACATTATTTCTCACAATGCCTTCCATCTAGGGAATCACCCAAGTGTATCCTCATGTTCAGCCCTAGAGCACCATATGGCGCCGAAAGGTGTCATCTCATGCAGCGGTTCTCAAACCTCGAGAGTCACATGACAAGATTGATTGCAGGGTTAGCTTGTGAGCTTCAGAAATGTTAGTTTGGAAGGGGTTACTTTATTTGCAATTTTTTTTTTCATTCTCAACCTTATTTTCTCATTTTCAAGGAATGATCCCCGCGGGTCATGGGTGGCTACGCTTTGTTAAAAGCCATCAAAGGGACATGGCGCTTAAGAAAATGAGAAACGCTATCTTATACATTTGGACGTCTGTCCCCTGCGTTTAAATGCAAGCATCTAGGATGAACTTTATGTGGACATTTATTATGTCTCGATGTCAGCTGCTGTTTAACTCACTGCGTTATGGCGTGAACAAAGCTTGGGAAAGAGGGTGTTCGTGTGTTAGGGAGAAAGTGTTGCGGGTTGGGGGAGAGGGTGTTCGTGGGTTGGGGGAGAGGGTGTTCACTGGGTTGGGGAGAGGGTGAGCGTGGGTTGGCCAACGGCAGTTTTTTTCATGGGAAAAGAGGGGGGGGGTGGGCGTCAAATGTCTTAGCTCTCCATGGGCAGCACGTGTGCCATAGCCACTACGCAGTGTATGGAAGTAGTGAAGTCGTTCCAACTACCGTGGCCCTCCGGTTTTTCTCAAAACTACTTTTTTTAGACCAACAATCGCACGCTCAGCCTAACATTAAATGTTTGGCTTAAGTAAGAGTCATTGCCACATAGTTTTTAAATATGAGTTCACTTGAGTTCTAAATAGACCATGTTGGTGCCACCCTTCATTGCCTTTTCGTGACCTCCATATAAAATTATTATTACACAATAATATTGAGTAGATTCGATCTTAACAGAAATTTACTATAACTCTTTCAATTCAATGAAGAAAAGGAATAATCGGTCAAAATATACTAAGTTTTATTTATCCATAATGAAGATCAAGATACACACTCCAGTTTATCTTCCACAATTAGCGGGAGTTCATTGAGATTGAGGCCCAATGGGCAAATGAGGAACTGAAAAATTTTGTAAAGGTAATGGTGCGGGCTGGAAATGGATGAAACAAACAAAATAAATCACCCGGAGACAATCCACCGACATGTCTCACTAATGATATCACATTATTATCTTACTAATAATACCACATTCTTATCTCACTAATAATATCACACTCTTATCTCGCTAATTATATAACTATCTTATCTCACTAATAATATCACACTCTTATCTCACTAATGATTAAATACTCTTATCTTACTAATGATATCACACTCTTATCTCACTAATGATATCACACTCTTATTTCACTAAAGATATCACACTCTTATATCTCACTAATGATATCACACTCTAATCTCACTAAAGATACCCCACTCTTATTTCTCACTAATGATATCACACTCTTATCTGACTTATGATATCATACTCTTATATCTCACTAATGATATCACAAACTTATATCTCACTAATTATATCACACGCTTGTCTTACTAATGATATCACACTCTTATATCTAACTAATGATATCAAACTCTTATATTTGACAAATGATATCACACTCTTATACCTGACTAATGATATCACACTCTTATATCTGACTAATGATATCACTCTCTTATATCTGACTAATGATATCACACTCTTATACCTGACTAATGATATCACACTCTTATATCTGACTAATGATATCACTCTCTTATATCTGACTAATGATATCACACTCTTATCTCACTAATTATATCACACTCTTATCTGACTAATGATATCACACTCTTATCTCACTAATGATATCACACTCTTATCTGATTAATGATATCACACTCTTATCTCACTAATGATATCACACTCTTATCTGACTAATGAATCACACTCTTATCTCACTAATGATATCACACTCTTATCTCACTAATTATATTACACTCTTATCTCACTAATTATATCACACTCTTATCTCACTAATTATATCACACTTTTATCTTACTAATGATATCACACTTTTATCTCACTAATGATATCTCACACTCTTATCTGACTAATGATATCAAACTCTTATCTCCTTAATGATATAAGGTTCTTTTCTTACTAATGATATCACACTCTTATCTCACTAATGATATCACACTCTTATCTAACTAAAGATATCACACTCTTATATCTCACTAATGATATCACACTCTAATCTCACTAATTATATCACATTCTTATCTTACTAATGATACCACATTCTTATCTTACTAATGATATCATATTCTTATCTTAATTATGATATCAAATTCTTATCTTACTAATGATACCACATTCTTATCTTACTAATGATATCACATTTTTATCTTACTAATGATACCACATTCTTATCTTACTAATGATATCATTTTCTTATCTTAATAATGATATCAAATTTTTATCTTACTAATGATATCACATTCTTATCTTACTAATGATACCACATTCTTATCTCACTAATAGTATCACAATCTTATCTCACTAATTATATCACACTCTTAACTGACTAATGATATCACACTCTTATCTCACTAATGATATCACATTCTTATCTTACTAATAATACCACATTCTTATCTCACTAATAATATCACAATCTTATCTCGCTAATTATATAACACTCTTATCTCCCTAATAATATCACACTCTAATCTCACGAATGATTAAACACTCTTATCTTACTAATGATATCGCACTCTTATCTCACTAATGATATCACACTCTTATCTCACTAAAGATATCACACTCTTATATCTCACTAAGGATATCACACTCTAATCTCACTAAAGATATCCCACTCTTATTTCTCACTAATGATATCACACTCTTATCTGACTATTGATATCACACTCTTATCTGACTTATGATATCACACTCTTATATCTCACTAATGATATCACACTCTTATATCTCACTAATTATATCACACTCTTGTCTGACTAATGATATCACACTATTATATCTAACTAATGATATCAAACTCTTATATCTGACAAGTGATATCACACTCTTATACCTGATTAATGATATCACACTCTTATATCTGACTAATGATATCACTCTCTTATATCTGACTAATGATATCACATTCTTATCTCACTAATTATATCCCACTCTTATCTCACGAATGATATCACACTCTTATCTGACTAATGATATCACACTCTTATCTCACTAATGATATCACACTCTTATCTAACTAATGATATCACACTCTTATCTCACTATTGATATCACACTCTTATATCACTAATGATATCACACTCTCATCTCACTAATGATATCCCACTCTTATCTCAATAATGATATCGTACTCTTATCTCACTAATGATATCACACTCTCATCTCACTAATGATATCCCACTCTTATCTCACTAATGATATCACACGCTTTCCAAAGCTCCATAATGGGTATTAAATGAATAAAAAGAAAAAACGACCCCTGCTTATTTGATCTCATTGGTTCACCCATTGGGACGACAACTATGACAAACAAGGGCGCAAATCACTTCCCATGTTATTATAATACGTGCGGGGGGGGGGGGGGGGGGG
>CAXITT010000033.1:307176-326896 GCA_964033795.1 Lymnaea stagnalis
ATATATATATATATATATATATATATATATATATATATATATATATATATATATATATATATATATATATATATATATATATATATATATATATTTGAAAAAAAAATCTTGCATTAAAATCATTAAAAATATGTGGCATATGACATACCATTTAAAATATATTTTTTTAAAATAATTTGGTTGTTTTCGTAAGTAGGCTATCAACAAAAAGGCGATGTATTAAAATGTATTTACAAGAGCGATTGTTTGATGTGTCATACTTTGCAATGGGGAAATTCGTGGACTTCTTATTAGGGGTCAGTTAGTTGTGATGTTTTCATCATCAGTTTACAGCACACATGAATCTTTCCTGACACACACGTTGGAAACACCGAATGAGACGATAGATCGCACGGCTGAAGTTGATGGCTGGGTCAGGTCACCATGTGAAATGTCAGCCTAAGTTAAGTGACTTGACGTGTCACCGATGTGACAATTTGTTGTCTAGGAGTTGTGGCTCAGCTCTGATGCATGCAGGGCTGATACAATGATCTCTCTCTCTCTCTCGCTTTCTCTCTGTCTCTTTCAGTCTCACACTCACTCCCTCACTCTCTCTGTCTCTTCACATACATACACACACAAACATATATATATATATAGCCGCTTACGCACGCATACACACACAGAAAATACATTATAAACATAAAAGGTACAACATAAAGTCCATATAATAATTCACCAAAACCCAAAGTAATGCATAAAAGAATCTCTTTCACAAATGTCCACTTTCCAATTCTGTTGATCGGATGTTTCATTTTGACATTTGTTTAAACAGAATCTCATTTAGCCCAGTTATCGGGAATTGTATTTCGTGAAACCAGTGTCATCATATTTCCTTCATCGTCCACTTGAAAAACAGGAAAAACTGATTTGTTTGGGTTTGGGTGGGGCTCAAAAATGTGATAGAATGTGCTGTCATTGGCCAAGTTTCACAGCAAGTTGATGGTATCTTTTCATTCATGTCATTCGAAAATTGGCGCTAATAAATAGCGCTTTTTGAGATGTTACATTCATTTAATAGTAAAAACTATCACATTTCTTGAAAATTCCTCGCAACAATATTTTGTACATTCTTTTCCTCACTACAAAATTCTGTACAACATTCATTTCATCACTATAAAATTCTGTACAACATTCATTTCCTCACTACAAAATTCTATACAAAATTCATTTCGTCACTACAAAATTCTGTACAACATTCAATTCGTCCCTATAAAATTCTGTACAACATTCATTTCGTCATTACAAAATTCTTTACAACATTCATTTCGTCACAACAAAATTCTGTACAACATTTCGTCACTACAAAATTCTGTACAACATTCATTTCGTCACTACGAAATTGTGTACAGCATTCATTTCCTCACTACAAAATTCTGTACAACATATCCTTTCCTCACTGTTTCCTTGACAATATCCGACATACTTTTTAAATTAACGCGCCTCGTTTAGTCTTCTCCATCACTGAGCCACGAACATCCATCAAACCAAAATTGTGAGAAGGACAAAGTTAAGTTTAAAAGTATATTTCCATATTTGATATTTTTCTTTAGATGAACTTTATTTCAAATCTAAATAATGAAATGTTTTCTCACACGAAAAACATAGATAAACACAATAATTGAATAGCAAAGAGATAAGTCTCCGTGATAATTCTCCGAGATAAGTCTCCGAGTTAAGTCTCCGAGATAAGTCTCCAAAGTTAAGTCTCCGAGATAAGTCTCCGAGTTAAGTCTCCGAGATAAGTCTCCGAGATAAGTCTCCGAGATAAGTCTCCGAGATAAGTCTCTGAGTTAAGTCTCCGAGATAAGTCTCCGAGATAAGTCTCCGAGATAAGTCTCCGAGTTAAGTCTGCGTACTTTTGTTTGTTTGTTTGTTGTGTTACTTCTATATCTTAAAGTTGTCTGAAAAAAGAAATAAATTAGGACTTAATTGCACATGTTGCGTGGGTAGCTGAGCTAAATAAAACGGCACCAGGGGGGGGGGGGCTGTACTGACAACACCTGGTATCAAATCACCAGCTGGGTGCGGTAATGTTGTGTTACTTCTATATCTTAAAGTTGTCTGAAAAAAGAAATAAATTAGGACTTAATTGCACATGTTGCGTGGGTAGCTGAGCTAAATAAAACGGCACCAGGGGGGGGGGGCTGTACTGACAACACCTGGTATCAAATCACCAGCTGGGTGCGGTATTAAGAAGAACGGACGGGGGTGATAATTCCCAAGGCATTATTTAGTTCCCCTAGCTTTGTTGGACATTTCCCCTCACCGAAATCAGTTGTCTTTGTTAGAGTGACGTAAGACGTCATGGCTTGTAGGCGGTTTGCTTAATGTTTGGCGGAGGAACTGGGATATCAATGGTCAATGTTTTAAATTGTTGTAAAAAGTTGTAAAACGTCGGAAGTGTCAACAGCAAATGAATATTCATCAGCGGTAGGATTCAGTAATGTATTAGTTGGGAGAAATTATGTAGTCGAAATGTTTTTATGTAGTTCGAAGGGTAATTTGTGGTTTGTAAAAGTAATTATACCAAATTATCGCGGTGTTTAGTAGCCTTGTGTTTCAGGAAAATGTAACATATTGGATCAATTTTGATTAGACAAGAAAGGTGATTGGTTGGGTGAATAAAGACATGTTTTCTGTCGGAGTTTATGTCACATCCGTCTGCTTAGTTGTGATAGACGCGTATCTGATCCATATACACTGACATTATACTCTGACAATATAAACTGACAATATACGTTTACCATATACACTGAGTGGTCAGCTTACATAATACACTGACATTACACACTGACATTACACACTGACATTATACTCTGAAAATATATATGGAAAAAAATACTCTGGCATTATACACTGAAAATTTACACTGGCAATATACACTGACATTATACAAAAAATATACACGAAAACTATACACTGACATTATATACTGACAATATACACTGACATTATGCATTTACATTATACACTCAAATATAAACTGACATTATACACTGAAACTATACACTGACATTATGCACTGACATTATACACTGAAATTATACATTGTCATTACACACTGCCATTATACACTGAAATTTTAAACAGACATTATACACTGTCATAATACACAAAACATTACACACTGACAATTTACTCTGACAATATACACTGAAATTATACATTGTCATTACACACTGCCATTATACACTGACATTACCCACTGAAAATATATTCTGACATTATACATTGCCATTATACTCTGACAATATACAATGACATTTCTTACCAATGACATTTAGGACATAAATAATGAATGATCTCAGATATGTTTAATTGATGGACATCAATATCGAATCGACTTCAGATCTGGGAAGTGACTCTTGAGATCTCATTGTAAGGAGATGGGTGGTGACTCTTGAAATCTCATTGTTCGGAGACGTACAGTGACTCCTTAGTTCTTAAGCTGAATCCTTTCCGAATGCAGAGATCGCGTACAATGTTAACACATAAGTTTTTCAAACTTAAATTTGAAATAAACTCACTTGAGATCATCAACGTCTTAGTTTCGACTGAATAACTTGCAACATTGTAAATTGAACGAGAGATTGTTACCACCCTGACCATTGTAGAGCTCATTAAAATATCTACCATTAAGACAGCCGGGCAGGAGATAATTTCGCTACAAGACAAATTGAGTGTCTTACTTGTTTGCAATGTTGCTTGAGATTTTTACCAGGGGATAATTATCATGCAGCATGATGATAAAGTTTGTTTTTTTTTGTCTGTCCGTCACAAAAAAGTATCAATTCATTACATTACTGAGATTGTGGAACTAAGAATAGAAAACCGACGTCTAACACGAGTTATATCCCTCGTTGTTCCAGAGTTATATATGCAATGACCCCAAATGTTTTGTTTAAAATTCTAATTTATCTCAGTTTTACATTATGTTGGCATGATAGAACTTTCATTGTTCTGATTGATTAGCTGCCCGATCAACGTTCTGATTGATTAGCTGCCCGATCACCGTCAGAGAATGAATATTTTTTAATATATATTTTGGTCTTTTCCAGAGCGTATTGCTGATTCATCTTTGTGTTATTTCGGCTTTAAAGTTGACGATGCTCTGAACCATAAGATTAGTAATAGCTAAAAGATTGATTGTAATAAGGGGCAGAGACTGCAATCAGGTTAGAAAAATGGAAATTAGAGTAAAAAGGTATGGGGGGGGGGGGGGTTCTGGGAAAAAACAACGTAACAAAACAACGGACGTGTCGGCAAGGAGCCTTTAACAGCGAACAAACAAACAGCAAAAACATAATTATATAAAATAACACTTGGTTTAAGTGTAGTATCTGAGAGGACAGCAAGATGGATGTGACAGAACATAAGTAGGTGATAGATTAAATGCAGACAAAAATGGACAGAAGCGTGAAAAAGTAAGTCCACGGTGATTGGTCCTAACAAGGAAGGGGTGGAAAAAACATTTAACAGGTGATTGAGAACATTGCATTCATGCCATGTGGTGTAAAGGTTCCTTAAGTCTGGATCACCGTGTTTTCCAAATTCCCCTGTGTTTGTACAGGAGACGATTGCACTGATAGTAGACACCGATGGCGTAGACAACATTACGACGAGCACAAAGGAACCCATGATATTTGGCAGTAACCATGAAATTAGCAGCAGCAGCCATGAAATTAGCAGCAGCCATGATGTTAGCAGCAACCATGAAATTAGCAATTACCATGAGATTAGCAGCAGCCATGTCAAATTTGTAAACACATCAAATAATATTTTCATCCTTATCTTTCTTTTTAAAAAAATTGATGCCGGGGGGAGTGGGGGGGGGGCGTCCTTAACGGGCGTTCTCAGAGACGAGGGAAGGGTGGGGATGGGTCGATAAAAGCGGACCAATGTTGACAGGGGGTGGGGGTAAAGAGTCTTGCGGACGTCCACAAACTAGCTTTATTCTTTTATACGCTCTTTAGGCCCACTGCACGCATTCCTTTAAGTCTTGTCAGCTTTTATAAAACGAATAGATGAGGAAATATCATTTTAGCTAACGCGTATGGTAGGTCTGCTAAATACTAATGTATATCAAATCGTAGCTCTCTTTTAGACAGTGTTACATTTAAAAAGGAACAAATATTACTTATGTTCCTGTAATTTGTATTAATAATAATCACAGTCCAAAAGCGAGTTTCGCAGATGAAGGGCAATTTCGGCAAGTTAAGGCTATAACGCTTTGAATTGTGTGATCTGGCATTAATAAATATGTTGGTATTTTAACTGAATAATTTTTTTTTAATTAATGAAACTAATAAAATGAAATAAGTAAGCCCTACACAGACCTGTGGTTCCTGTTTGCTATTAATATTTAATTATTTCATAACTTTAATAATTTAATTTTACAGCCTAGGCTAGTGACAATATCCAATAATGATGTGCGGGGTAGATTATTTGGGAATCATGTTTATTATCACAAATAATAAATGAACTATTAAGATGTTTTAAAAATAGATATTCCTAGTTTCAAAAATTATTTCATAAAGTGTCTTTGTTTTTTGTTACATAAGGGGACAAAAAGGAATTTTAAATAGTGAAACTGGTATTGATTTTAAGTAGTATTAACTCATTTCATGTAACTCTGTCGCTGTCCACTCAATTAGAGATGAGTAGTTCTGATTTTCTTGTTGCCTTGGCCTCTGATGACCCTCTACACTCTGCGAAAATGAGATAGGCAACACAATTTTACCATCTTGACTTACATCTGCGGGTTGTTGCTTTTGAAGGGTGGCAAACATCAAGGGGCCCGTCTTGACTTACATCTGCGGGTTGTTGCTTTTGAAGGGTGGCAAACATCAAGGGGCCCGTGTGGCCTCTCAGACAGTTCGCAAAATAGTTTGCGTTCGGATCCAAAGAGGAGGTAACGTCCACTAAGATTAAAACAGTTGTTATCAAGGACGGTGTCCGATGTACTACAATGAGGATCAGTCATCCATTTTTTTCCCGGCATTCTTTGGGCGGGAATTTTGAATTAGGGGGTATAAAACTAAGTTCACATCCGTCTTGGCTCCAGTTTAAAGCGATTTTAAAGACGTCAAACTCAGATTTAATTTGAAAAAAGAATTGATAATCATCACATACCACTTCCATTGGCCAGGCATCTGCCAATTTTTTATTTACTCTGTTGTCCCCACGCAACTGATCTGTCGAATCCGTCACTTCTTGATTTACTCTGTTGTCATCCTCTTACAATATTAATGTAACATTCACCTCTGATAGTTCTATTATTGGTCCGATGTCATGCACATACAATTGATATTTGTTACAAATAGCACATATAGTAGGTCAAGATACGGTTGGACGACATCCGTAGTTTTCGTGTCGGTATCTTCGAATTGCTAAATGATCAAATGTTTATCGAAATCTGAAAATGTTGGATTGCAGTCAGCGGTCATGTAGAATTGTTGTATTTCAGGGTATGATGGTAGACGATGACATTGAAAGCTTTCTGGGTAAGACACGTTGTCAGGCGGTGTAGAGACCATTGCATTCAAAGCACCACTGGTCGACGTTGGGCAACAAGTGTCGTGGATCATGCACGATGGATGACAGACACAGGGAAAGCAATAAGGACCGTGACAAATCATGTAATCTGTATAATGCACATGACCCTCCCTGCATACAGGGCCATATTTCGCATGAAATTCTAACCATGTGTCCCTGAATGAGTTCCAGTAAAGCTTTGCATATTGCAAAGTCTCAAATGTAAACATGAGATTAAATCAATGCAGAATAAACAAACGCCAAACTAACATTCGTAAGCAACCAATTTTGGAAAAATCAATCACAACTTCTTATTCTTTACAAAATAGTGTACATAAAAAATAAAAAAAAATAAAAAAACAGAAAATCTTTCCTTAAACGCTTGAAGCTCGAATTAAAAGTGGAATGGCAGTTGGTGGTAAAACAGCAAGGACACAGCTTGGGTCTCAACCAATTTTCCGTTGATCGCTCAGTGATGACATCCAAGAGAAGGCATGACGCCTGTCGTTTAGCACACGAGAGCTGTGTCTCTGTCACCACTCAGCACAAACGAGTTTAAATGAACATTGACGTGATTACCCTTCGTCAGACCTTTTTTATTTTTATTTCCACATTATACGTCCATGTTGGTTCCATATTGATCTGAAGTTCTATAGACTCTCTAAATCTGTCCATAATATAAGCACTATCAAAATTCAGTTCGTCCGTTTCTCTTCAAATAGTCGGAAAAAATAGAAGACGTTTTTTGTGTTTTTTTTTTTTACTTAACTGTAACTGACTCCGATGTTTTTGAGGGTTTCGCGATGTTTCTGTGCACGGTTTTGAAAGGGATACTTTACTGGTTGCAAGGGCTACTCAGCAATGGTATTATGAACTGGGGGTTCGGAGGCAGGGAGCAATAGATCCAAATGTGTCAAGTGTAGTCGCCTTAACAGTAGGTTTTGTTACGCTTGTTCAAGTCCCTTATTGTCTTTGGCAGGAATGACGAGCTCCTGTACCATGTTCTTGTTGCTATGAGCCGGAACTGCCTGTCAAGGCCTCGTAACTGTCTACGGGGAGAGGGGCGAGTTTCTGTTTAATGCCGGAGCAGTGGACCAGCCAATTTTTTTTATCTTGTACATCATGGAGATCCTGAATAGTCGTCATCGTCCTTCCAATGGTGACCAGCCGAGTGTATCCAGGATTCTGTCAACACTTGATGTGTTTCTATAGCAGTTCAGGACAAAGCGTGCAGCCCGTCGCTGGACCGCTTCCAAACTTTCCATGCTCTTGTGGGTGAATGGGTCTCAGACTGAAGATGCGTACCCTAAAAGCGACCGGACAAGGCTTTATAGGCTTTTTCTTTCACGCTTGAGTTGCCGATCTTAAGATTTCGCCTTAGGAACCCTAGGGTATTGTTGCCGGTTGCACACATTGTTAATATGCTCGTCCCAGCGGACCTCTCTTTAAATGCAATTCGTAAGGGTGGTGTAGAGGGGATCTGCTTCTGGAGACTGATATGGTCTGGCACTTGACGGGATAAAATTCCATGTCCCAGCTCATCTCTCACAGTGCTAACTGATTGAGGTCGTGTTGCAGCTGGTCCTGGTCAGAACTGTTTGCGATAGTCCTATACGCCGCCGTGTCGTCTGCGAACAGTCTTGCTTGGGAGGTCAGCTTCTCGGCCAGGTCATTGATATATGCTAGGAACAAACAGGGCCTAGCACCGAGGCCTGGGAGGCCCCTGACTTCACACCAACAAAGGAGGAGGAGCTTGTGCCGTCTACCACTACTGCCAAGCATCCGTCACTGGGGAAGCTAGAAATCCATGTTTTGGTCGTGCCTTGTATCCCATATCTCTGCAGTTTGTGTAATAGCAAACTATAATTGACACGGTCGAGTGCCTTTGAGAAGTCCATCACCAGAACATCAGTTTGCTTGTTATTCTCGTGATTGGTCGCCAATTCTTCTTTAAATTGAAGGAGTTGGGCCTCACATGAGCCATTGACACGAAAGACATGCTGACACTCTTTGCGTGTATTTTCTGACTTTCAAGATGCTTTAATACCGCGCTTACGATTCTGTGCTCCATCAGTTTGCAAACTACGCTGGTGAGGGATACCGGGCGGTAGGGTGGTACTTGGCAGGATCGTAATGCTCCCCTTTTGTTTGTTCATTCGTAGAACGCTCCTTTCAAAATATACTAGTCCCCCCGTCTCCTCAAGACTTTGTATATCATGTTTCATGTTTAAGATATATGGTGAGAGAAAAATATATAAAATATGGGTGCCATAATCTGTCTGTAGTTGAGAATTTCAAATAACTTGAGTCCTACATCTCTAGCTCACACTTTGTTGACGAAGAGATGACCATAGTGAGAGCGAAAGCAGCAGCAACTATGGCTAAACTAAGTTAGCGGGTGGGGCATATTCTTAACCTAACTGAAAGTACAAAACTAAGCGTCAATCGGGCAAGTGTGCTTAGTACGCTCCAATTTGGCAGTGAAGTACGGACCACATGTGTCAGTTATAAACAGAAACTCAACAGCTTCCATCAAAGATGTCTGCGGCTCATTTTACGCATTCGATGGCAGGCCAAGGTGCCTAACACAGAGGTTTGGAACGTGCAAAAATGTGTAGCATCTTGTTCCCTCTTAACAAGGGGAACCTTCAATGGTTAGGCCACGTTAGAAGAATGGGGGAAGGCCGTATTCCACAGCCTCCTCTGTATTGAGAATTGGCAGACGAGTCAAGATTAATTGGCCGGCCGCGACTGTGATTTAAGGAGGTTTGAAAAAGAAACACGACGAAGGCCGTTAAAGATATCAACGAATGGGACAACATCGTTGAGATCTCATTCCAGCTGACGAACAGCAGTGTCCGCAGGAGTCAAACTGTAGTGTATGAAGGAGTCAAAAAATGCAGAAGATGTGTGAAACAAGACATAATTTGCACAGAAAAAGAGCATTAGGAAAAGTCAAATTTAGCCATGAGTCAAGGCGCTCCTACGAAAAGGGCAGCCGAAACTGCAATTTGAGGATCATCTTGGTCAGCTATTGATGAAGTGTTAATAAGTTCTCCACTCGAAGATGGAAGGATGCCGTATATATATATCAGTATCAGAAACAATTATTTCTATGTCTGTAACGCTGCGTTCAATTAGCGCACAAAATAAAATTACCAGACGTTAGAACTAACTGGGATTCCTATAAAGTGCAGCGTAACTTGAATGCATGCTTTGTCAAGTAACTTAAGTAGTTCAAGTAACTTAAGGCTAATTCACTCATTGCCACCCCTGTTTTTTAACTGATTATATATATATGTGTGCTAGGTGGCCGAATGGTCTAGCCTGAGCAAAATCTCAAGTTGGTGGTCTGGAGTTCAATTCCAACCAAGCAAAAACATCACCAGCACCCCGGATGGAAGGGACCCGTTAACCTTGGATGGTAACTCATCTAAGAGAAGGAAACTCTGAAACCAAACCCGGAGATTGAGTCCCGAAAGGCGGATTACATTGATACAATGAAAGATTCCGACAACTCATGCGACGTCATTGGTGCCAAGCTGTATCATCCAATGATGTTGCCTTGGCATGGAGAGAGGCGATTTGCTACTGGGAACCAGCTTATGAACCTTGAAGAATAATCCCATGTGGATTTCGTCCTCCGAAGCCCACTCAATCGTCACATTGTGACGGATGGATGCCAGCAATAAAAAAATATTTTAAAAAGATATATATTTATATATAAAATATAACACAGCTTGAAACCCAAATTTACAGTAGGTCAGTGAACAGTGACCCAAATACATTCTGAAAAGTTTTAGGACAGTGGTAAATATATTTAAAAAATACATACGTGAACATATATATCTAAATATACCCTGTACTATAGGTGATGTAATAATCTGTTATGTGAATAGAGTTTTGTTGAAATAAAGTGTCAGTGCCTAATTTAATCAAGTGACTCGATAATTCATTTCACTTACGTTGATGATGTTGCAGTGACAGTTATCAGAGACTTAGCTAACTATCATATCTTATCACCAACAACAGAGTGAATCGTTCCACACTATACATGTCCATTAGGGATACTGTCCCGAGATCCCGCACGATAATTAGAAAACAAAGCACTCCCTGTGAAATTCTCCTCGGGTACTTTCTTAAAATACTGTTTCCTTTTTCCTTTTCTTTTTTTTAAATTTCAGTAAGTGGCATATTGTCACAGGTTGTCACTATAAGCCAGGACATGTGAAAATCTAGTTAGCTCCGCTGAATGACTTAGCTCTGCAGCCTCACCTCTAGCACATTAGTTCTCAAGCGTTTTCTGGTCACAGCAACATTTGACATCAGGGAAGTCACTCTACAGCGATATGTTGAGACAAAAAAATGCTTTTAAATAAAGCAAAGTTTTGGAAATGAAAAAGTATTAAAACTAGATTTTTAGTATTGTGAATAACGACTTATTTGTTGACTTGTTTGTTGACTTATTTGTTGACTTACTTGTTGACTTATTTGTTGACTTGTTGAAATTCTAACTCCAATTATAACACAAGCATTTAAAATGAAAACTTTTTAAAAAATCACAATTTCTCTTACTATTTTGTTTCAGATGGTGACTACACGGAAATCCTTCTTGCAACCCGGTGGGAGGTCACTTCCCTCGGGCACAGAACCTGTGGTCTAGTACCTTAACACACCAGGCTGTGGTTTGACACACAAACTGCTTGGTTATTATGCGGTGCATGTTTTGCTTCCGAAATCAACATAGTAAGACATTTACAAATTTGTTCTTTAAATATATTTATTGATATTGTAAATTGTTTTTTATTATTTGATACAACCCCGTTTTACAAGATGTTAGAAACATTACCTTGCAAATATTTTGTGAAGTATTTGAAACTCTTATGAATTTGATGTAAAGTTAAATTTATTCCCCCAAAATCAAAACTCTGTCAATTGGGCTAAGAATGAAAAACTCATCATTAGAGTAAAGTTTGTTTTGTTGTGTGTGTGTGTATGTGTGGGTATGTGTGTAACAAACTATGTATCTATACTGGGGCTAATTTGGAGGGGAAAAAGGCAACTTGTCGCAAGTGACCAAATTCTCAAGTAACCTTAACATTATTTTACATTTTTTAATGGACGATAACGACTAAGCAATTATGTTTTTTTTACAAAAACGCTTTTGTATAATTTAACTCAATGTGTAATGTATTTATTTTTATTGAAATAAATTTATTCCGTGATTTGTAAAGTCTGAGGAAATAAAAAGCCCTATTTGCTATACATGTTATACATATTATTATATAGTAATCTTGGGCTATTCACAGTTCTAAACAAAGCGGTTTAAAAAAACGACTATTCCCCCGCACATTCACACGACTATTACCCCGCACATTCACACGACTATTACCCCGCACATTCACACGACTATTCCCCAGCACATTCACACGACTATTCCCCCGTACATTCACACGACTATTCCCCCGCAAATTCACACGACTATTCCCCCGCACATTCACACGACTATTCCCCCGCAAATTCACACGACTATTCCCCCGCAAATTCACACGACTATTCCCCCGCAAATTCACACGACTATTCCCCCGCACATTCATACAACTATTCCCCCGCACATTCACACGACTATTCCCCCGCACATTCACACGACTATTCCCCCGCACATTCACACGACTATTCCCCCGCACATTCACACGACTATTCCCCCGCACATTCACACGACTATTCCCCCGCACATTCACACGACTATTCCCCCGCACATTCACACGACTATTCCCCCGCACATTCACACGACTATTCCCCCGCACATTCACACGACTATTCCCCCGCACATTCACACGACTATTCCCCCGCACATTCACACGACTATTCCCCCGCACATTCACACGACTATTCCCCCGCACATTCACACGACTATTCCCCCGCACATTCACACGACTATTCCCCCGCACATTCACACGACTATTCCCCCGCACATTCACACGACTATTCCCCCGCACATTCACACGACTATTCCCCCGCACATTCACACGACTATTCCCCCGCACATTCACACGACTATTCCCCCGCACATTCACACGACTATTCCCCCGCACATTCACACGACTATTCCCCCGCACATTCACACGACTATTCCCCCGCACATTCACACGACTATTCCCCCGCACATTCACACGACTATTCCCCCGCACATTCATACAACTATTCCCCCGCACATTCAAACGACTATTCCCCCGCACATTCATACGACTATTCCCCCGCACATTCATACAACTATTTCCCCGCACATTCACACGACTATTCCCCCGCACATTCATACACACCACCACTAAACCAAAAGCCCCAATCAAAACCTAAAATCCCAACTCCTGACACTCATTCCCCAAACCATCTACTTCCTTTATACTCCCACCACGTACCCCCACCACGTCCCCCACCAAGTCCCCTCATGGCTCATTTCAACTCACAGCCTTGGCCTCCCTCCCCCAAACTCTGCCTTGGCTATAGCAATTTAAATATCATGCTGTTGAATGCCACTTCATAGACACACAAACAATCCTGATAAACACTGTGTTTACATTAGAATTTCTAGTCCGGGAACCTGATATTCCGATCCAGATAAATTTTTACCAAACATAAGACTTCTCGGGAAATTTTCCCATCCCGGTAAATCTCGGTTACACACTATAGGAAGACAATTTTCTTTCTCTTTAAAAAAACAAAAAAACAAAACAATTTCAGCAAGTGGCAGATTACAACAAGGTGTCGCTATAAGCCGAGACCTAAACTCGAGCTCACTGCCCTGAATTCCTGAGTTTGGTAGCTCTATTATCAAGGATCACAAGCAGCTTCAAGTCACCATCACATTCATGTAGAAGAAACGTGTACTTTTAACACGGTATGATATTATAAGAGAACTATTTACAGAGTACAATCTTGAAAAGCAAAATATGTTAAAACTCAGTTTTCCAGTATGATATAAATGCAACATATTATAAGTGGGTAGGACTAACTACACTCACTCCTTTACCCCAATCACTCACTCAACTCTTTCACTCAACTCACTCACTTCATTCCCTCACACCACTGACTCACTCGACTAACTCACTCAATTCACTCCCACCACTCACTCACTTCACCATTACCATTCACTTCACTCACTCACTCCACTCACATCACAACCATCACTCACTTTAGTCATACCACTCATTCATTCACTTCACACACACACCGCACACTCCACTCACACCGCTCCCACCACACACATCATTCATATCACTCATTCTACTCATACCACTCGCTACACTCACATCACTAACTCATTCTACTCACATCAGTCACTCATTCCACTCACATCACTCACTCATTCTACTCACATCACTCACTCATTATATTCACAACACTCACTCATTCTACTCACAACACTCACTCATTCTACTCACAACACTCACTCATTCTACTCAAAACACTAACTCATTCCACTCACATCACTAACTCATTCTACTCACAACACTCACTCATTCTACTCACAACACTCACTCATTCTACTCACAACACTCTCTCACTCTACTCACAACACTAACGCATTCTACTCACAGCACTAACTCATTCTACTAACAACACTCACTCATTCTACTCACAACACTCGCTCATTCTACTCACAACACTCTCTCATTCTACTCACAACACTAACTCATTCCAATCACAACACTCACTCATTCTACTCACAACACTCTCTCATTCTACTCACAACACTAACGCAGTCTACTCACAGCACTAACTCATTCTACTCACAACACTAACTCATTCTACTCACAACACTTGCTCATTCTACTCACAACACTAACTCATTCCAATCACAACCCTCACTCATTCTACTCACAACACTCACTCATTCTACTAACAACACTCACTCATTCTAATCACAACACTAACTCATTCTACTCACATCACTTACTCATTCCACTCAAAAAACTGACTCATTTTACTCACAACACTAACTCATTCTACTCACAACACTCACTCGTTCTAATCACAACACTAACGCATTCTACTCACACCACTAACTCATTCTACTCACAACACTCGCTCATTCTACTCACAACACTCTCTCATTCTACTCACAACACTAACTCATTCTACTCACAACACTCGCTCATTCTTCTCACAACACTCACTCATTCTACTCACAACACTAACGCATTCTACTCACAGCACTAACTCATTCTACTCACAACACTCTCTCACTCTACTCACAACACTAACGCATTCTACTCACAACACTCACTCATTCTACTCACAACACTCTCTCACTCTACTCACAACACTAACGCATTCTACTCACAGCACTAACTCATTCTACTAACAACACTCACTCATTCTACTCACAACACTCGCTCATTCTACTCACAACACTCTCTCATTCTACTCACAACACTAACTCATTCCAATCACAACACTCACTCATTCTACTCACAACACTCTCTCATTCTACTCACAACACTAACGCAGTCTACTCACAGCACTAACTCATTCTACTCACAACACTAACTCATTCTACTCACAACACTTGCTCATTCTACTCACAACACTAACTCATTCCAATCACAACCCTCACTCATTCTACTCACAACACTCACTCATTCTACTCACAACACTCACTCATTCTAATCACAACACTAACTCATTCTACTCACATCACTTACTCATTCCACTCAAAAAACTGACTCATTTTACTCACAACACTAACTCATTCTACTCACAACACTCACTCGTTCTAATCACAACACTAACGCATTCTACTCACACCACTAACTCATTCTACTCACAACACTCACTCATTCTACTCACAACACTCACTCATTCTACTCACAACACTCACTCATTCTACTCACAACACTCACTCATTCTACTCACAACACTCACTCATTCTACTCACAACACTCACTCATTCTACTCACAACACTCACTCATTCTACTCACAACACTCACTCATTCTACTCACAACACTCACTCATTCTACTCACAACACTCACTCATTCTACTCACAACACTCACTCATTCTACTCACAACACTCACTCATTCTACTCACAACACTCACTCATTCTACTCACAACACTCACTCATTCTACTCACAACACTCACTCATTCTACTCACAACACTCACTCATTCTACTCACAACACTCACTCATTCTACTCACAACACTCACTCATTCTACTCACAACACTCACTCATTCTACTCACAACACTCACTCATTCTACTCACAACACTCACTCATTCTACTCACAACACTCACTCATTCTACTCACAACACTCACTCATTCTACTCACAACACTCACTCATTCTACTCACAACACTCACTCATTCTACTCACAACACTCACTCATTCTACTCACAACACTCACTCATTCTACTCACAACACTCACTCATTCTACTCACAACACTCACTCATTCTACTCACAACACTCACTCATTCTACTCACAACACTCACTCATTCTACTCACAACACTCACTCATTCTACTCACAACACTCACTCATTCTACTCACAACACTCACTCATTCTACTCACAACACTCACTCATTCTACTCACAACACTCACTCATTCTACTCACAACACTCACTCATTCTACTCACAACACTCACTCATTCTACTCACAACACTCACTCATTCTACTCACAACACTCACTCATTCTACTCACAACACTCACTCATTCTACTCACAACACTCACTCATTCTACTCACAACACTCACTCATTCTACTCACAACACTCACTCATTCTACTCACAACACTCACTCATTCTACTCACAACACTCACTCATTCTACTCACAACACTCACTCATTCTACTCACAACACTCACTCATTCTACTCACAACACTCACTCATTCTACTCACAACACTCACTCATTCTACTCACAACACTCACTCATTCTACTCACAACACTCACTCATTCTACTCACAACACTCACTCATTCTACTCACAACACTCACTCATTCTACTCACAACACTCACTCATTCTACTCACAACACTCACTCATTCTACTCACAACACTCACTCATTCTACTCACAACACTCACTCATTCTACTCACAACACTCACTCATTCTACTCACAACACTCACTCATTCTACTCACAACACTCACTCATTCTACTCACAACACTCACTCATTCTACTCACAACACTCACTCATTCTACTCACAACACTCACTCATTCTACTCACAACACTCACTCATTCTACTCACAACACTCACTCATTCTACTCACAACACTCACTCATTCTACTCACAACACTCACTCATTCTACTCACAACACTCACTCATTCTACTCACAACACTCACTCATTCTACTCACAACACTCACTCATTCTACTCACAACACTCACTCATTCTACTCACAACACTCACTCATTCTACTCACAACACTCACTCATTCTACTCACAACACTCACTCATTCTACTCACAACACTCACTCATTCTACTCACAACACTCACTCATTCTACTCACAACACTCACTCATTCTACTCACAACACTCACTCATTCTACTCACAACACTCACTCATTCTACTCACAACACTCACTCATTCTACTCACAACACTCACTCATTCTACTCACAACACTCACTCATTCTACTCACAACACTCACTCATTCTACTCACAACACTCACTCATTCTACTCACAACACTCACTCATTCTACTCACAACACTCACTCATTCTACTCACAACACTCACTCATTCTAATCACAACACTAACTCATTCCACTCACATCACTCACTCATTCTACTCACAACACTCACTCATTCTACTCACAACACTCACTCATTCTACTCACAACACTCACTCATTCTACTCACAACACTCACTCATTCTACTCACAACACTCACTCATTCTAATCACAACACTAACTCATTCCACTCACATCACTCACTCATTCTACTCACAACACTCACTCATTCTACTCACAACACTCACTCATTCTACTCACAACACTCACTCATTCTACTCACAACACTCACTCATTCTAATCACAACACTAACTCATTCCACTCACATCACTCACTCATTCTACTCACAACACTCACTCATTCTACTCACAACACTCTCTCATTCTACTCACAACACTAACGCATTCTACTCACAGCACTAACTCATTCTACTCACAACACTCACTCATTCTACTCACAACACTCGCTCATTCTACTCACAACACTCTCTCATTCTACTCACAACACTAACTCATTCTACTCACAGCACTAACTCATTCTACTCATACCACTCACTCATTCTACTCACAACACTCGCTCATTCTACTCACAACACTCTCTCATTCTAATCACAACACTAACTCATTCTACTCACAACACTCGCTCATTCTTCTCACAACACTCACTCATTCTATTCACAACACTCGCTCATTCTACTCACAACACTCTCTCATTCTACTCACACTACTAACGCATTCTACTCACAGCACTAACTCATTCGACTCACAACACTCACTCATTCTACTCACAACACTCACTCATTCTACTCACAACACTCACTCATTCTACTCACAACACTCACTCATTCTACTCACAACACTCACTCATTCTACTCACAACACTCACTCATTCTACTCACAACACTCACTCATTCTACTCACAACACTCACTCATTCTACTCACAACACTCACTCATTCTACTCACAACACTCACTCATTCTACTCACAACACTCACTCATTCTACTCACAACACTCACTCATTCTACTCACAACACTCACTCATTCTACTCACAACACTCACTCATTCTACTCACAACACTCACTCATTCTACTCACAACACTCACTCATTCTACTCACAACACTCACTCATTCTACTCACAACACTCACTCATTCTACTCACAACACTCACTCATTCTACTCACAACACTCACTCATTCTACTCACAACACTCACTCATTCTACTCACAACACTCACTCATTCTACTCACAACACTCACTCATTCTACTCACAACACTCACTCATTCTACTCACAACACTCACTCATTCTACTCACAACACTCACTCATTCTACTCACAACACTCACTCATTCTACTCACAACACTCACTCATTCTACTCACAACACTCACTCATTCTACTCACAACACTCACTCATTCTACTCACAACACTCACTCATTCTACTCACAACACTCACTCATTCTACTCACAACACTCACTCATTCTACTCACAACACTCACTCATTCTACTCACAACACTCACTCATTCTACTCACAACACTCACTCATTCTACTCACAACACTCACTCATTCTACTCACAACACTCACTCATTCTACTCACAACACTCACTCATTCTACTCACAACACTCACTCATTCTACTCACAACACTCACTCATTCTACTCACAACACTCACTCATTCTACTCACAACACTCACTCATTCTAATCACAACACTAACTCATTCTACTCACAACACTCGCTCATTCTTCTCACAACACTCACTCATTCTACTCACAGCACTAACTCATTCTACTCACAACACTCACTCATTCGACTCACAACACTAACGCATTCTACTCACACTACTAACGCATTCTACTCACAACACTCACTCATTCGACTCACAACACTCACTCATTCTACTCACAACACTCACTCATTCTACTCACAACACTCGCTCATTCTACTCACAACACTAACGCATTCTACTCACACTACTAACTCATTCTACTAACAACACTCACTCATTCGACTCACAACACTCACTCATTCTACTCACAACACTCACTCATTCTACTCACAACACTCGCTCATTCTACTCACAACACTAACGCATTCTACTCACAGCACTAACTCATTCCAATCACAACACTCACTCATTCTACTCACAACACTCACTCATTCTACTCACAACACTCGCTCATTCTACTCACAACACTAACTCATTCCAAACACAACACTCACTCATTCTACTCACAACAATCTCTCATTCTACTCACAACACTAAAGCATTCTACTCACAGCACTAACTCATTCTACTCACAACACTCACTCATTCTACTCACAACACTCGCTCATTCTACTCACAACACTCTCTCATTCTACTCACAACACTAACTCATTCCAATCACAACA
>CAXITT010000033.1:328907-346407 GCA_964033795.1 Lymnaea stagnalis
CACTAACTCATTCTACTCACAACACTCACTCATTCTACTCACAACACTCACTCATTCTACTCACAACACTCTCTCATTCTACTCACAACACTAACGCATTCTACTCACAGCACTAACTCATTCTACTAACAACACTCACTCATTCTACTCACAACACTCTCTCATTCTACTCACAACACTAACTCATTCCAATCACAACACTCACTCATTCTACTCACAACACTCACTCATTCTACTCACAACACTCGCTCATTCTACTCACAACACTAACTCATTCCAAACACAACACTCACTCATTCTACTCACAACAATCTCTCATTCTACTCACAACACTAAAGCATTCTACTCACAGCACTAACTCATTCTACTCACAACACTCACTCATTCTACTCACAACACTCGCTCATTCTACTCACAACACTCTCTCATTCTACTCACAACACTAACTCATTCCAATCACAACATTCACTCATTCTACTCACAACACTCGCTCATTCTACTCACAACACTAACTCATTCCAATCACAACACTCTCTCATTCTACTCACAGCACTAACTCATTCTACTCACAACACTCACTTATTCCACTCACAACACTCACTCATTCCACTCACAGCACTAACTTCTTCCACTCACAACACTCACTCATTCCACTCACATCACTCACTCATTCCACTCACATCACTCACTCATTCCACTCACATCACTCACTCATTCCACTCACATCACTCACTCATTCCACACACATCACTCACTCATTCCACACACATAACACACTCATTCACTCACTCTCTCAAGCAAAATGAAAAGCATGGGCAGAAAATATTTTCAGAACTTGATACAAAATAAAACATATTAAAGGTTCGTCTACCTTCAGCTTTGATCGTCTGGGTTTTAAAGTGCTCATCTACATTTCTGCATAGATCTAGCATTTCCTTGCTTAATGCATTTTAAGACATTTTAAATTAATTTCAACTTTGTGTGGCGTTTCAATTGGTCTTTGATAGAAAGTTTTTGATAACAATATTTTTATTCAACATTTCCTTTATCACTATCATTTCCATCAGGTTTTTTTTCAAATCGTAGTTTTCGCTTATTGAAACACGTGACTCTATCGCACAGTTGATTAGCTGTCACGTTCTCCCCTAAAAGGTTACATCTGAGTTGTGCCAAGATTGCTTCTGCTTCGTTCAGTGACGGCCGTAGAAGGGTGGTAGTGGATGCTGTGTGAGAGTTGTAGGATTTTTGTTCGTGTGACTAATTCCAATTGTATTTCCACCGCAAATAGTGTGAAAATAAACTGTATCGCCAGATGGCGCTAGATGCTCACAAAACTCGTTAGGGGGCTGAATGTTATCCTGGTTGTTCATTCCCAGGGCAATTTAGTCAGCACTTAATAACAGGTGGGAACATAAATTGTTTTATTTTCTCCGCGTGCACGTAATGGGTTGTAACATACGGAGGGGAGATAAGTGATTAAAAAAAAAATTGAATTCAAGTCAGAGAATTGGGTTAGATGTCAAATCAAGGGAGAAAATGTGGCTGTAGAATCGATGACACGGTAAAGGAGAGCATGGGGCATTTTTACGACGCGCCAAGGGAGAACATGGGCCTACTTTATATTTCAAAGGGTGTGCACGTGCCTGTGTGTTAACCAGAGCAGTGACATTTAGAGCGGGTGTTCCATATTCCTAACGGTGGCACATTTTCACATATAGGTAAACATAAAATCAATCTTGTTAATTCTTAAGTTTCATTCTCTCTTTTTTTTTTAAATCATCATAATTAACATAAAAAAAATAATTATTTCATGTATTTTTACAAGCCATCAAAATGTGTATTTATATTTTAAAATGCAAGTTAATGCCGGTAGCTATAAACGTTGTTTAAAAAAAAAAGCTGTAACAACCACTCTGGTGTATAAATGTAGCAACCACTCTGGTGTACAGATGTAACAATCACTCTGGTCTATAGATGTAACAACCACTCTGGTGTATAGATGTAACAACCACTCTGGTCTATAGATGTAATAACCACTCTGGTGTACAGATGTAACAACCACTCTGGTGTACAGATGTAACAACCACTCTGGTGTAGAGATGTAACAACCACTCTGGTGTACAGATGTAGATAATGATTCAAAATGAAGGTGTTTGGTATGATGCGAGAAATGACGTCACTTCCGTGAGTATCACTATCAGAGCACTAGCTAATTAAATGTCCGTGCTTTTTGTTGCAGATCTAGACGGAATCACTCGTCTTTTACTTGTAATAAACGAGCTTGCACTTCTGTCACTGGATGATGGCCCATCGAGGGAGTTTTTGCCACTAAAGATGTTATAATAGAGTTTACCAACTCGGCTGTTGACAATGAAAGAGAAAAATATGAAGACACCTTGCAGGGCGATAAGTGGTGACGTAACAAACTGAAGTGGGATGTTGTTGAGCCAAACCGAGACGGCAGCTACAATACAGAACACACCGGTCAGAGTGGACAGTTTGACGTATGTCATCACACCTTGACCTCCTCTTCCTGTTGCACTTTCTGATACACTGGATACAATTATGATTCTTCGAACAGTCAGTGCAAATAAAACTCCATTGGTGAGAACCATACAACAGAATGGAAGTAGAAATGACAATGCGATGTTCATAGCAGACGTGCGGGTGTCTAGGAAACAAGTTATGTCGTCATAACCCAAAGATGCACCGGAAGTTAACGCGGCGTTGATGGCCAAGGTGAAGGCCACAATCAAAAGTGGGACACCGTAAGAGTAAAGACAATATTTGAGATGACGTTGTTTATCAGAGCGGGTATTTATAAATTGGTTTCCATGACAAGTAAATACACGAAACATGTGGATACAGCACGCGCTCATCCACAAGAAAGACGCCAGCCAACTGTAATGTAGGACTATCGCGTGAAGAAGACAATAGATAGGGGGGAGAACTCCGTGTACCCCATATTGGACTGTTATCAGAAGACAAGTCTGGGCGATGGCCAGAGACAGACACAAACTCATGTTATTTAAACCTGGTAGAGATCGCAGAGAAGGAAATAGACAAAATGTTACAAATGAAAGAATCAGACAGACTATGGAAACAGACACACAGACAACTTGGAAATAATACAATATCAGCATGACGATGTCTGTAGACTGTGTGACGTTTGTCGCCATCTTAAACACATCAATACAAATTCTCAATTGATCGCCCACTAAAGAAATATTTTGTAAATTTGTAAGTTCCACTATTCGCCCTTCATGTTCGAAACTAACACTGGCTGAATGATCTTCTATGGATAGTTTAGTTAGGTTCACAACGACATACGGGCATGTTAGGCTGTGCGTCACGTCGATGAAGTCTTGTTTGAGCCTCCAAAGACTTCCATGGAATTTCAGTTCTTCTTGCTCACAGAAATAAGTACATAATTTTGCATTGTTTGAGTTAAAACGTTCCGATTCTAGGTCTTTCCTTCTATACAAGGACTTCTTGTGCTTAGGACACATGAACGAAGATTTAGACGCCATCTTGTTTGTGTTGTGTGTCGACTGATTCACCAACTCAATTCCTAACAGAAAGGGTATCAATCTGACACTAAGCTCCGAGCTTGTTTCTGGTGACAGTTGAAACTCCCATAAATTCTGAGCCAATTTTATCAACCTTAGTTCAAACTCGTCTCGTCCGATGTCCGTGTCACCGATGAAAAAAGTCTCAAACAAAACATCATGTAGAACAGTTGTCTCGTTTCTCCGCCCTGTGCCACAGTCAACTTTTGTCATGGTTTTGAGTTCCAGTTCGTTAGAAACATTCGTAAGCCTCTTGAAAATTTCTCTGTGTAAGCCCCGAATGTGTTTTTTCGTGACTAAAATTGTATCTGAGGTCACAAGCTTCACGGTCATCTTGTATCCCAGACCACGAATCTGTTTGATCACACTTGTACAAGTTCCGTTCGTCGTCCCTCGTTTCCCACGTGAACAGTCAGCTGCTTTACATTCTTCCTGAAAAAGAAAAAAAAAAAAAAAGAAAAAGAAAATCAGATGAAAGATAATTAAATTTATATTTGTATTGGGTTCTTTTCTTGAGAATTCTCCACAAAAAATTTTGAGGCCATTTCGCAGATCTCTGGCCCATTTAGTCTCTGGTAAAACATACAAGAATAGCACGACGCGAAATGCAGATGACAATCGTGTTTAGTTTAATAAAAAAATGTCCTTGTTTGGTGTTAGCTTATTAGTTTCATAGAAATCTGCGCTAAAATTGTGAAACTTGTGATTAAAGGATATGGGCACATACAATTCTAGGACATTGTGAATGTGTAGAAACTGTGGCCTAAGAACTCGCCTACTCATGTGAAAATTCTAACCATGTGTCCGTAGACGAGTTCCAGAAGAACCTTCGTGTTTGATGGTGCGCAATAGTAAACATTGCCTGGTACTGGGTGAAATACACACGAGACAAGATATCATAATGGCACAGCCTGGTACTGGATGAAATACACACGAGACAAGATATCATAATGGCACAGCCTGGTACTGGGTGAAATACACACGAGACAAGATATCATAATGGCACAGCCTGGTACTGGGTGAAATACACACGAGACAAGATATCATAATGGCACAGCCTGGTACTGGATGAAATACACACGAGACAAGATATCATAATGGCACAGCCTGGTACTGGGTGAAGTACACACGAGACTAGATATCATAATGGCACAGCCTGGTACTGGATGAAATACACACGAGACAAGATATCATAATAGCAAAATACTTTTTTTGCATTCAAGGCAAACAAATTACTATTTTTAACGTACCTGTTTGAATTTGAGATTATTTTCAAATAATCGTAATGTCCTGGGTAAGGAGCAAATAATCTCAAAAAGTGCGAGACACTGCAGATAGCATTGCTTTAATAAAATGGCTCTTCCTATCATAATCATACACCTTAAATAGTGAAAATAAAATTAATCTGATGACTTGACTCGGCTAAAGAGAGCTATCTGATTGTGACGTGAGAGCATCACTTAGACATAGATCAAATAGCTTGCTGCTGCACGTAACCGTGTTTACATTCTCATTTTTTTTTTTTTTTTTTTTTTTTTTTTCCCGAAAAAGGTACCAATAACCTGTTTTTTTTTTTACAATAATTTTTATTTAAAATCTAAAAAAACCAGAGTAAGTTTGCATAAAAAGTATGAATATAAAAAGTATGAATTAAAAGATTTGATTTTATGATTGACCATTGATTAAGTTCATGTCCAAAGGCGATTTTTGTTGCCCTCCTTACGTTGGCACAAGGACGAATGATCCCTTTCTTATTTTGATTATCTATGTAGACTTCATGGTCCAAGAATACACGATTCCTGTTTCTAAGCTCATCCCGTCCGCCTGGATTTGAATGATTCATGTGAGCTGATTTTCATTTCAATCCAAAGAAGAAGCATTTGAATTCATCAAATTATAAATATTTTGTAAATTTAAACAAAAAATCTTTTTGATGTTTTGCTTTCACATAAAAAACATTTTATTGTCTTTACCGGCTGATTTTATCATTATAATATACAAACTTTGATTACAAGTGTTTTCTCATCCAAAATGGACAAACCGCATGTACTTAAGTGCATCATCATTCTTCAAAGGTCAAGGGTAAAATGTAAGGATGTTAAAAGAAACCATTTTTTTTCTTCGGTTTTTTTGGTTTTGAAACCAAGAACTGGTTGTTTATTTTCACAAAACGATTACCGAATATTTCTATCATAATATAAGAAAAGAAATAGTAAAGATTAAAGCAAAAATAATTATTAAAAAACCCAATGGTAAATGTATTATTATCATTATTATATAATTTTAATCATAAAATAATAATAAAAACACTTTTCCACCCCCCCCCCCACAGAATAAGATGCTGAGTCATGCATAAAGTTCGTAGGAAAATGGTCGTCTTGTTTTTGCAGGCGTTTATTGTTCCAAAGATATTAACAAGTTGACCGATCGTAGTCCTCCATCATTTTGCCCCCCCCCCCCCAACCACCACCAAAAGTTAACGAAAACTCCAATGTAAATAGAATTAATAAAGAGAAAAATGAGCTACTTAAGTACATGAAGTGAACTGAAATCACCCCCGCCCCCCCGGACGAGGTGAGAGTACCTGAATATAGGTTAGTCAGTTTCTTTATGAAAGTAGTCCAGGTTGGGGCCCGTCAGGGATCAAGGTCAAGAATTGAGATGCATGTCTTTATGGTGTCGTCTGTGGTATGCCACCATTTCAAAAGAATAAAACTTGAAGCAAAGTCCATTCAATTATTTATGATTAAACTTTTGTTTTAACAGCACCATTAACCCATCAGTACAATTACGAACACAAATTATCTGGTTAGCACAATAAGTATCGCTAACAAACTTAGCCACACAAAAAAACTACACACTCAAGGGATCACGTGACCACACTGTTTACGCTGTCCTCTCTGAATAGCTTTCCACGTTCCCGCCACTCTACCAAACGCGCGTCTCCATTGTTCACGCAAGTTCCTGCGCCAGACACGCTTTCACACTCACACCGCCTGGACTACTTTTATTAAGTATCAAACTAACATATGAGCATCTCGTCACCCCCCGCCCACCAAAAAATGCCTGTGGGGTGAACAGCCTTATCCTTCCCCTCCCACTACGCCCGTGGGTGGTCCTGTGCCATAAAATGTCACGTCAGTCTGTCGTGGCTGTGAGGGAGGGGTTACCAAGCATTGCAAATAGGGGTCAAGTCCCGGGGGAGGGGAGGGGGGAGAAGTGTGGGAATTCACCACCAAACGACCACCCACCAGCTCACCCCTCGGAATAAGTTTATAGGCAAGTACCGGTACCGGTACCGGTACAGGAAAGCCGTTTCCAAGCGTTGTTGTTGTTGTTTTTTTCAGGACTCGAGCCCTAATTGGAAAACCAAAACGTGTTTAACAACCGGATGTCTAGAACCGAAAATTGGTTTTCAAATAAATGAAATAGGGAAAGGGGTGGGGGGGGAGTGGCCCAGGAATTGGTGGGGGGGGGTGTTCGTCCGGGATGACACTTTTTACTCATGTGTCCTTTGTGTAGATGGAAAAATAATACTAGACTGTAGAGACGCTGTAATGCCAATATGGTGTGTCCTTTGTGTAGATAGGAAACTAAAACTAGACAGTAGGGAAGCTGTCATAATATAATTGAATCATCGTTTGTCAACTTTAGACAAAAACATCCCCAGTAGTCCACACGTTCTCATAATTAGATCCGTTCGTGAATTTTAGACTCCTCTACCGCAACCCAACTTTTAGTTTTTTTGCCCCTCCCCCCCCCCTTTTTAACATTCAAAGATGATATTTTACAAATTTCCACGTCACAACTTTGGGCCCATTGATTGTCCAAGGCAACCTAGAGCCGCAGGTGTTTGTAGGTATTGCAGGCCCCAGGAAACAGGAAAGCTGCAAACGGCTCTGTTTATAATTTACGTACCCTGCTATCATTTACTTAGACATATCACAGACGGGTTAGTTTGTTATGTTTTGTTCAAAATAAAACTTGATTTTTTTTTTGTTGTTTTTGATGTTTTCACGTGCATCGATATATTTCTCTATATTTTCTTTTATTACTTGTTTCTCCTGTTTTTAAGCAAAATTAGTCTTTTGAAATAAGATAAATAATCATCCTAGAGAAAAATAATGTTCACTAATTGATGACCAGTCACCAGATGGCAAAACAACACTCCCGCTTTTCTCTGTGGGGGGCTTGGTATAATGTACGCCCCTGATGCCAATAATAAGCCCCAAAGGCAATCTCACAACCTTTGGGGTCGTGCGCTAAACGGATATGATGACTTTCTTCAGTAGTCCTCAGATCTGGTGCAGCTAATTGGTGAGGCATCAACAGATCTAATTGGTCGGTACTTAAAAGCTCTTGTTTGTTGTTTTAATGAACACAGTGTTTGGGACTGCTCCAGAGAGCCGTCATTTTGGTTAAAGGTGGGGAGGAGGCATGCATGGGTGGGGGAGGAGGCTTGTGGGGAGGTGAATGCTTGTATAGGTGGGTGGAGTGGAAGACATGTATATATTTCGTTTGTGAATATAAAAAATGTAAAATTAATTAATTATTATTTCTTATCGAGGTCATATGACCCAAATCCACTTAATAACTTAGTATTACCGACAAAGTAAGCCCACCCTAACCCCAAACTAAACCAAAACTTAGCCTAAATTAACTTCAATTTGACCCCAAACTAACCCAAAACTTAGCCTAAATTAACTTTAATTTGACCCCAAACTAACCCAAACGGAGCCTAAACCAGCTTCAATATGACCTCCAAAATAAACCAAGTCTAACCCTAAACAAATCCCAAAGTAACCTCCACATTGACTTTTTAGTATACGCACAATTTTCAATGGCCTCTTACTGGATAATCATACATGCAGGTATCACTTCCCTCAATTAGGGGAAAACATTTCTCCTTTTCTAGAGTTAATCCTGAATTGTAAACATGAACCTAGATTTAGACCCTAGGGTATTATCACAAAATTCCCGAACTCATTAACAGTACCTCACAGTGCACTTTCAGAACAGAGAAATTTCCTAACAATATACATCACAATTGTGCAACTTGTATCTATCTAATTTAATATTCTCGGACAATTGAGCCACCTTCGTTTAACTATGGCCCCTTGAGTAAAAATAAATGGTCAAATAATTAATACAAAGACAGGAAGATAAGGGATCTTCCTTCTCTATTGCATGCAGCCGTGTCTCAATCGAGTAACCATTTGATTTGCTTGTCGATAAAATAAAACGTGCCGTAATTAAAGATTAAAAAGATTGAATACGTCAAAAACTGCTCGGGAAATTTCAAACAGCTTGATACAAAACACAATCAAAACAATAACTACTTCCATTATGTGGTATAAAAGTTAATCGAGACCAATCGAATTGACTGATTACAGGATGAACAAATATTTAACTTTTTAAAAAAAATATAAAACCGGTCCCCGGTGCGGCAAACGTAAACTTTCGGGAAACTTAAACTTTCGGGAAACTTAAACTTTCGGGAAACTTAAACTTTCGGGAAACTTAAACTTTCGGGAAACTTAAACTTTCGGGAAACTTAAACTTTCGGGAAAACCCTGTGACAGATTACTCAGAATGTTCAGATTCCGCATCTTCGAGGAAAGGTAAAAATTACTTCAAACTGTCGGCGATTTAGTCTTCAGGCTTTTAATCCATTCACAGCAGTGAAAACAGTAGCAACAACATGCTAGAAATCAAGAACGGCTTGACACAAACGTTCTTTGTGGCTGATGCAAGGATTAATAATATAAGTAACAAGGAGGTGCGTTTTTAACTTGTTAATTCATGGTTCTGTTTAGTTCAGAGCTGTTGCGTGACTTTCGGGGGCCCCCTGCAACTTTTAGATTTTTTGACAGCTGCACTAAAAAATGAGAGATAGTTTGTTTTTTTTCTTCCACATCCCAACTTTGCCCCCCTTAAATAAACGAGGCACCGTAGGCCGCTAAGGTTGCGGTGCCCTCCTGGCGCCTCTGAGTCATACACACATTTTTACCTAAAACAATTGGCTTCCATCCAGGAGCCTACGGTCTGTTAATAATAATAATAGATAATTGTTAGCCATCTTGCAAATTTAACCCAAAAAATTTCCTGTCAGACTCGGTCCTGCCTCGGTGCTAAGGCGGCTTTACACTTGTCTATCGCTTCGTCCAGTTCCGCCAGTGTGAAAGGTGTGCCCTGAATATTTCCACATGTCATCCCACTTCTGGGCTTTTTCTCCACGTTTCTTGAGATGCGCAAGTGGTCCACTTTTGTCAGTCTCCCTATAGGAGTGAATCACTCTTCGAAAAATGCCTGTTAATGGCTTTGCCAAATATTGTATCTGTTTTGATTTGTTTCACAACTCGGCACCGTCCATCAATGACGTAGAGAGGGCGCTTGATGGCACATCTCTATGAAAAGGTCATCACTGAACACGTGACCAACTTAAATGACCGTTTAAAATTGTACTTTCTAAAAGGCTAAGATTCACGGATAGGAAGTGGACTGATCCACTTGTGATTGCAATCAGTTTATTGCACCAAAGGCTGATGGGAAGATACTGTGTGGGATCTAGTTGCTTACGAAGGAGTGAAGAATGTAATCACCCCCATGACATCACTAGCACCTGTTGTCGTGTGCAACTTTCTGGAGTTTTTCATTTCCCCATGCATGAAAGTAGCTCCATTAAGCTCCACACATTTTCTCCATAACCTGAAAGTAAGTTGATTAAACTCCTCACATTTTCCCCCATGCCGGAAAATATGTTGATTAAACTTCACACATTTACAACATATCCTGAAAATAAGTCGATTAAACTCCTCACATATTCCCCCATGACTGAAAGTAGGTCGATTTAACTCCTCACATTTTCCCCCATGCCTGAAAGTAGGTCGATTAAACTCCTCACATTTTCCCCATGGGCCATGTTGAGTGCCTCACATGTACCAACAAAAGAAAAGACCAACATCTCAACAAGCAATTTCTTCGTTTTCATTTATTATTCTTTTTTTTTAAATTAATTTCTTCAAAACCCATTCTTTTTCTTGTTAAATTCAATTTAATTCAGTTCATGTTTTATTTATAGTGAACTTGTTTTATCTCAGGAACTCCTAAACCCGGCATGAGAGTCACGTTTCTACCCTTTTCCAGAAGTAAGCAAACTCCCTGAAAATGATAAATATTATAAGTGCATTCATCAAGGACTAAAGAAAGACATTTTGATTGTTTGTTTTTTCATTGGCCCGAAATATCCTCATCAGTGCATCAAATTATTGTTCTTTGTGATAAGAAGCAATTTTAAACTATTTCTTGCTTTTTGGAGAAAAAAAAATATTGTCAAAGATATCAAGTACGTAAGCACTGGTCTTGATTGATCGGTCAGATTTTTCAGATAAATAATTATATCTTTTTATACATATCACTGAGGATGGGCTTCAAAAGTTAACTGCGAGTTCAGTTTGAAAATAAACAATGGAACACATTTCAAGGTTTTACAAATAATCCATGGAAAATGGGAACATGTTACCAAAACTTTATTCCAGCTCCCGGGAGGTCTCGCAGGCCGCATTAAATTTTTCAGCGGGCCGCAGGCTGCCCATCCTAGATTTAAATTAGTTATTTAATCTTTACACAATCGACTAAATCACTCGCACAAGAAACTGGTTCTAAAACTCAAAGTACGATACAGCTTGGATTTTTTTTGTTTTAAATGATACGAAAATGCCGGCTAAATTCTTTGAATAACTTAGTCGCTGCAAGACTTTTTCGATCCCCTGCGCCCTTGTTAAATCCAGGGACTCCCGGGGCGCCTCACATAACGACCCAACAAGCACACCTCACAATAGGCGGAAAAAATATAATGTAAGGATTAGGTAAGATTTCTGCAAATAGTTATTTACATATGTTACTGCTTCGCAGCTGGTTGGGTATTTGACGCGTCCTTTCACATTGAAGTGACAATGGAAATCAAATCATGCAAAAAATATAATTTCAGCGCACCTTTAAGGAGCCCGTGGCTCAGTAGCCCGACACAGCTAATGATTTGTGAACCACAGTAACATATTAAAAAGAGAAATGGTATGATTGTTACGCACTGCCGTCTATTGTGAGAAAGTAATCTCTTATTTTACGTTATTGGCTCGTTGTAAACAGTACCTAACACAGGACGCTACCATAGAGAAATACAATAGCAAGAATACGACACTCAAAACCGTACTAATTACAATAAATAAGATTTACTTAAGTATTAATTTAACTATTACAAAACAAAAGGAATATAATTACAAATCATCAACTTACAGAGTATGGTAGATCTTGTACCGGTACACAGTTAATACAATGTGCCAATTAATAATGCACTATGACGAATGCGAATAAACACATATGAGTACACAAAGAATAAAAAACTTGTCTAGTAAAGTTAAAAATATCTATCTCAATCTCTCTATCAATCTCCATGAATCTCTGTACTTGTCAATCCCTTATATATGCAGCGTAAGACACTTTCCATAGACATTGTTTAAGTTTCTCTTCAAATCGAGAACTTCCACGGGATACTAGGAGACAGACTAACAATTTTTAATTGGTAGTCGGCAGTTAACACGACAGATCAAAAGAAATAGGCCACGCCCAATCCGAACGCGGTGTCTGCTATATTGGCAGCACGGGGGAAAACGTTAAGTAACACGCCCTACATAACAAAGATAAAGTTAGCTCTGTACGAAAGTGTGTCGCTTAAAACTAAAATTAATGGTGCTGCATTAAACAAAATATATAAATATCATTTTAATTTCCAGTGTCTATTTTAAAAAAAATATAAATAGTTAAGTAACTAAACAGTTTCAATGTCGATTTTAGGAATTGTCAGAAAAGAAAATTCATAAATGTTGATTCTAGGAATTGTCACAAAAGCTAAAATAATAATGTCGAGACTAGAAACTTTCACAAAAGCTGAATTATTACTTAAATCAGTGTGAAAAATGAGTAGCTTGGTTGCCCTAAAATGTTTTCCTGAATGACAAGTGGTACATGCCCAATCACAATACAACGATAGCGCATCAGGATGAGTCACTTGTTTGTTTAAAATTAACATTATGATTGTCACTTATTGCATGCTGAAACAAATAATTTTCCCTCATTGCAAGCTGAAACACATATTATTCTTTTAATTTTCATTTTAAAAACAACAAGAAGAAATATAAAACATCAAAATTGAAAAGTATCTTAAAACAAAAAAAATTATAATAGTTTACGCAAGTTTCAAATGAACACAATATAAGAGAGGTGAACACTTATTTGAAGGTCAAGCATGTAGGTGAGTCTGAGCTTTAATAAATTGAACTTTACCTTAATCCAAAGCAAATCAGACAAGCAGCTGTGACCTTGTTGTACGTGTAGTTGGTGATGGCGGTCTAATCTCATTAGCAAGGAGATGGGAGGCACATAAAGACCAGGTGTGTCAAAATAACTTATTCTTGGATTAGAAAATACAGCAGAGTGAATTCTACATGGCATTAAACTGTGTTGTTCACCACACATGTCACAAAAAATATTCCGTGATGTTTTCAGTCTAAGGAAGCGTCTACTGAGATTGAAGCAATGTTCGTTCAGGATTGTGTCCATCGATGTGCACGTAGGTTCAACGCTTTCTTGGAACGTGACGTCACAGTCTCTCGGCTTGAATTTTGATTTTGGCGGCATAAATTTAACATGGCATCCATTTTGGATCCGCTTAGAAGCTGCTTTGAAGAACTCCAACTCGGTTGTAACACCGAATATGTCCTGGTAGTGGTCACATGACACTTCCAATGACCAGGCACTAGCAACTTTTTTGTGATCAGAAATATTTTGATTGATACTGCTCTCCTCCTCAACTATTTGATATCCATTACAAATGGCACAGAATTTGTTTTTGTAAACTATTCCGTAATGTAGGTCAAGAAACGGTGTGACGTCATATAAGGTTTTCGTGTCGGGATCTCTGCACTGTTGAATGGTGACGTCACGAGCTGCTTTGTTTACGTCACTTGCGTCTGAGTTCATTGCATCTTCTGTCAGAGAAGAACTAGCGAAGTTGGGATCACAGTCAGAGATCATGTAATAACTGTTCAATAAAGGATCTGAAGTCAGCCTCTGGCATAGAAATCTATCTGAATGTGGCAAAAGATCTAAGACGATAGGAACTGGTGCTGTCAAGATACCCTCGGTCATTGTGGGACAACAAGTGTCGTAGATATGACATGATCTATCGCAGTCACATGGAAAACATTGCTCACATATTTTATCATCATGTAGCCATTGTAATGTATCATCTCTACAAACTCTCCCACAAAAGTTCACGTGAAATTCTAACCATGTGTCCTTAGACAAATTCATAAATAACTCTCGTGTTTGAGAGTGCACAAAAGTAAAAATTGTCTGGTACCATATGAAAAGACACACAAGCCAAGGCAACATTTTGACACAATCCTTTTTTTTTTTTGGGGGGGGGGGATTTCTAAATATTTATATTCAAAGATGATCAATGGTCCTAGTTGAAATAAACGTCACCTAAAATATGTCCGGAGTGCCGTCCAATGATAATCCCATGTGGAGTGAGACAGCGTCCAATGATAATCCAATGTGGAGTGAGACAGCGTAGTCAACAAAAGGGGCTGGTGCGGACATAAAAGGGGGAAATAATGAATGTCGTCACTCGACTGGACTTTCGGCAAGAGCGGGCTATTTGACAGTGTCACGTGAGGTTTATCTGACTGTGACATTTGCGGACTATCTGACTGTGACATTTGAACACTGCCTTGGTTACATTTTGAGCACAAGGCTGAGTGCTGAGCCAAGTGTCCACATTTTGTTGCCTCTACTTGTACAGTTATGTTTCATGAATTATCTGTAACTTTATTAAAGCGTGTAAAAATAAAATCTCCACCAGATTGTATATACAATCTATGAACATACAGCTACATACAATCTATGAACATACAACTACATACAATCTATGAACATACAACTACATACAATCTATGAACATACAACTACATACAATCTATGAACATACAACTACATACAATCTATGAACATACAACTACATACAATCTATGAACATACAACTACATACAATCTATGAACATACAACTACATACAATCTATGAACATACAACTACATACAATCTATGAACATACAACTACATACAATCTATGAACATACAACTACATACAATCTATGAACATACAACTACATACAATCTATGAACATACAACTACATACAATCTATGAACATACAACTACATACAATCTATGAACATACAACTACATACAATCTATGAACATACACCTACATACAATCTATGAACATACAACTACATACAATCTATGAACATACAACTACATACAATCTATAAACATACAACTACATACAATCTATGAACATACAACTACATACAATCTATGAACATACAGCTACATACAATCTATGAACATACAGCTACATACAATCTATGAACATACAGCTACATACAATCTATGAACATACAGCTACATACAATCTATGAACATACAGCTACATACAATCCATGAACATACAGCTACATACAATCCATGATCATACAGCTACATACAATCTATGAACATACAACTACATACAATCTATGAACATACAGCTACATACAATCTATGAACATACAGCTACATACAATCTATGAACATACATCTACATACAATCTATGAACATACAACTACATACAATCTATGAACATACAACTACATACAATCTATGAACATACAACTACATACAATCTATGAACATACAACTACATACAATCTATGAACATACAACTACATACAATCTATGAACATACAACTACATACAATCTATGAACATACAACTACATACAATCTATGAACATACAACTACATACAATCTATGAACATACAGCTACATACAATCTATGAACATACAACTACATACAATCTATGAACATACAACATACAATCTATGAACATACAACAACATACAATCTATGAACATACAGCTACATACAATCTATGAACATACAACTACATACAATCTATGAACATACAGCTACATACAATCTATGAACATACAGCCACATACAATCTATGAACATACAGCTACATACAATCTATGAACATACAACTACGCACAACCTATGAACACACAACGACATACAATCTATGAACATACAACTATATGCAATCCATGACTATACAGCTACATAAAATCTATGAACATAAAACTAGACAGTTAACTTCTAACATTTTTTAGACCCTTCCGATTTTCAACACACTTAAAATAGATGCCTTAGTTTATTTATTTTAAAGTTATATTCAAATGTAGTTTTTAACGGGAGACAAACCGTATCTCAGGGTTCTCAGTTTGGTGAAGAGTTTCCTTCGCATGTTTAATGTAACGCCACTAATTCGATTCACCACTTAAATCTCACGATACTCAGACGAGAAAATCACGGGGTATATTATAGGTTTATCCCGTGTCCTGATCTGACCGGATGATGCCGGGATCCTTCCAGTTTAATGGCTGGTTTTGAATATTTTCACAGTTTCAATCACAGTTAAGCACAAATTAATTTCTTAAATAGTCTTAAACACATTGTTAAAATCAACACTAGGTTGGTATTAAATTCCAAATTTAATGTAACAAAGCTCAAACTGTATGCCTAAAGAATGTTTATTTACAAGCTTGAATAAAGCATTGTGCAGGTCCATTTTTTTTTTAAAAATCACGTGCAAAATAGAGTCCTCTTTGTATATAAATGCTCTGTGCTGGGAACAGGGACAGCTACCACAAGAGTTGAAAGATGCAAACATCGTTACATTGTACAAAAATAAAGGAGACAAGAGTGACTGCAACAGCTATCGTGGAATCTCCCTCCTCAGCATAGTTGGAAAGGCTTTCGCCCGAGTTGCGTTAACACGTCTACAGACCCTAGCATCGCGTGTACTCCCAGAATCGCAATGTGGTTTTCGCGCCGGTAGGTCAACCATAGACATGATCTTCTCTCTGCGCCAGCTGCAGGAGAAGTGCAGGGAGCAACATATGCCTTTATACATTGCGTTTGTCGACCTCACTAAGGCTTTTGATCTTGTCAGCAGAAGCGGCCTGTTTCAGATCCTCAAAAAGATAGGCTGCCCTACACGGCTGCTTAACATCATCAAGCAGTTCCACGAAAACATGCAGGGCACAGTGTGCTATAACGGTGCCGCCTCAGAAGCTTTTCCAGTGAGTAGTGGAGTAAAGCAAGGTTGCGTGCTGGCTTCTACTTTATTTGCAATCTTTTTCTCCATCCTATGCCTTTCAGAACAACAGCGAGGGGATATACATCCACACTAGAGATGACGGCAAATTATTCAACATTGCCCGCCTTAGAGCTAAGACTAAAACAAGAAAGGTCTTGCTGCGGGAGTTCTTGTTGGCGGACGATGCCGCTTTGGTATCTCACACAGCAGACGGCCTGCAGAGCCTCGTATCCAGCCTATCCGCTGCCTGCAAAGAGTTTGGCCTGACAATTAGCCTAAAGAAAACTAACATTATGGAACAGGGCGCTGACTCCCTCCCCACTATCGCCATCGACGACTTCGACTTGGATACTGTTGACAGATTCACATATCTGGGATCCAACATATCGAGCACCCTCTCAATGGAGGATGAGATAAGTGGGAGGATAGGGAAGGCCGCAACTGTTATGGCCAGACTGAAGAAAAGAGTCTGGTCAAACGCCAAACTCACAACAAGAACTAAGCTGCAGGTGTACCAGGCCTGCGTACTGAGCACACTTCTGTATGGATGCGAGTCGTGGACCACATACTCTAATCACGAAAGAAGGCTCAATGGCTTCCACCTCAGATGCCTGCACCACATCCTTGACATTAAATGGCAAGACAAAGTCCCCAACACGGATGT
>CAXITT010000033.1:351407-425647 GCA_964033795.1 Lymnaea stagnalis
GTACACCATTAAGATAGCTGTGCACTTCGACAGCTGTGCATCCTTGAAGAGCTGTGCAGAATGTATATTTGTGCACCCATGAATAACTGTGCACCCTTGAATAGCTGTGCACCATGATCGATGAGTTCATTCGCTATCATCGTCTGAGCGCCTTGTTATTATTTCTCACAATGCCTTCCATCTAGGGAATCACCCAAGTGTATCCCCATGTTCTGCCCTAGAGCACCATATGGCGCCGAATGGTGTCATTTCATGCAGTGGCTCTCAACCTTCGGGAGTCACATAACAAGATTGATTGCAGGGTTAGCTTGTGAGCTTCAGAAATGGTAGTTTGCAAAGGGTTACTTTGTTTGCAATTTTTTTTTTCATTCTCAACCTCATTTTCTCATTTTCAAGGAATGATCCCCGCGGGTCATGGGTGGCCTCGATTTGTTAAAAGCTATCAAAGGGACACGGCGGTAAAGAAATTGAGAATCGCTATCTTATACATTTGGACGTCTGTCCCCTGCGTTCAAATGCAAGAATCTAGGATGAACTTTATGTGGACATTTATTATGTCTCGATGTCAGCTGCTGTTTAACTCACTGCGTTATGGCGTGAACAAAGCTTGGGAAAGAGGGTGTTCGTGTGTTGGGGGAGATAGTGTTGTGGGTTGGGGGAGAGGGTGTTCGTGGGTTGGGGAGAGGGTGAGCGTGGGTTGGCCAACGGCAGTTTTTTTCATGGGAAAAGAGGGGGGGGGGTGGGCGTAAAATGTCTTAGCTCACCATGGGCAGCACGTGTGCCATAGCCACTACGCAGTGTATGGAAGTAGTGAAGTCGTTCCAACTACCGTGGCCCTCCGGTTTTTTCTCAAAACTACTTTTTTTAGACCAACAATCGCGCGCTCAGCCTAACATTAAATGTTTGGCTTAAGTAAGAGTCATTGCCACATAGTTTTTAAGTGTCCAGGTCAGTACTTGAGTTCTAAATAGACCATGTTGGTGCCAGCCCTTCATTGCCTTTTCGTGACCTCCATATACAATTATTATTACACAATAATATTGAGTAGATTCGATCTTAACAGAAATTTACTATCACTCTTTCAATTCAATGAAGAAAACGAATAATTGGTCAAAATATTCTAAGTTTTATTTATCCATAATGAAGATCAAGATACACACTCCAATTTATCTTCCACAATTAGCGGGAGTTCATTGAGATTGAGGCCCAATGGGCAAATGAGGAACTGAAAAATTTTGTAAAGGTAATGGTGCGGGCTGGAAATGGATGAAACAAACAAAATAAATCACCCGGAGACAATCCACCGACATGTCCAGCCAGATGACACAGCAAAGGACAGGAGCCTTCCTGACGGTCACCGTTCTAAAGAGATCATTACGGTCACATGACTCTGTAGCCCGAGTCATCTTTACCATTATAAATTAGCCATCTATCCGTCCGAGAGACAATAGTGTTATAGCACTGGAATTAACTCTAATGAAACTACCAGGTCTGGATGATGTGTTAATGGGAAACCAACTATGGCTCTAACATATGAGGCAGTGATCCCTGGAGATGGGGAGGTGGGGTGGAAAGATTTCGATTGCATAGCCGCCATAGGAACTTTCACATTCGACGACAGCGACCCACGCATTATGTTGTCACTGCCAAAGTAATGTGACGCAGTGAATTTGAAACTATGATCGGGCCTGTGATAGGACGTTAATTTGTTGTAGGACATTATCATCAGTGTTGAATATCTCCTGCTTTTATGATCCTACATTGAATTGAATGTTTTGAAAATCAATATTTGTGAGTTTTTTGTCTTTGTTTTATTTTTTTTCTCCAAATAAGTGAAGTACACACATAAGGAAGGGCACACTGGCAAGATGTCTACGCCAGTGCTTGTCAAACTGTATGTTGTGGCCACTGATACCCATAATTAGCCCACAACGTAATCTTACAAGCTTTGGTGTCGTGCGATAAATTGATTTAATGACGTCCTTCAGTAGTACCAGGTCCTCAGAACTGCGTGCAGCTAATTGTTGGGACGTCAACAGATCTAATCGGTCGGTGCTTAAAAGCTGGTGTTGGTTGTTTTAGTTTACACGGGGTTTGGAATCGCTCCTGAGAGCCGTCATTTTGTTCGTAAGGATTGTTTGGATGGGGTGAGGAGGGGGCATATATAGGTGGGGGGGGAAGAGGCATGTTTAGGTGGGAGCGAAGGGGGCAAGGGCAGTGGTGGAGGAGGCTTCTATGTGGGGGGAGTATGAAGCGGCATGTATAGGTGGGAGGAGGAGCAGGCAGGTATAGATGGGGGAGGAGGCATGTATATGGGAGGAGGATGTTTGTATTGCTGGGGGAGAAGGCTCGTATTGGTAGGGGAGGAGAATACTTATATAAGTGGGGAGGATAAGCCCTGTAGAGGTTATGGGAGGATGAGGCATTGGAGATCTCCCTTTCCCACGACAGATCCCGCCCCCCAGCACCCACTCGATCGGGTACCAACGGAGGCCACCCCAGCCCAGGGACATCCGGTCCACCGGTCACGCTTCTCTCACAGAGTCAGGAGTCTACTTTCCCAGGAGCCAGGATGATATATTTATACGTCTTAAAATCTTCCCCCCCCTCCCATCCCGGGGAAGCATCAGAAGCCCTCTAATAGGAATTTCTGCAGTGAGGTTCTAAATCTCAACTAATTCAGTAAGCAGCTGGGACGAAACGGTTGCCTAGGAACAGCTTCTTCAATGCTGTGTCAATAGAATCAACGGCATAAGGTTGCCACTACCCTCCCCATGCCTCATTTCCATTAACAGCAACTTGTAATCATGATCCCTACCCTGTTTATGCCGTTCTTTTTACACTATAGATTTTCCACGGCTGGTAGCCCTGTAGATGCTATTATTTTCAGCAGATACCATGCATACCCTTTGTCTGCCAACGCAGGCTGACGAAGTGTTTATTATGTTCCCCGGGTAACGCCAGGGGGGGGGGGTTTGGTAGCGCCTCTTTAGTCAACAAGCCACAAGAGAATTGTCAACCAGAGCCCCCGGGGGGAATAGAAAGCATTAATGCATCAAACCATTGTTTCTTGTAATACGATGCAATTTTAAACTGTTTCATACTTTCTTGACTAATAACGTCAGCAATATCAAGTATCTAATCACTGGGACATGATTGGTAGGTCAGACAGATGTTTTAGAGAAATAAGGATCTGCATTTATATATCTCATTGAAAATGGGCTTCAATAATTAACTGCGAGATCAGTTTAAAAAAAAAAAGCAATGGAATATTGTTCAATTCTTCAACAAATAATCCGTAGAATATGTGAACGTGCTAACAAGACATTAATCCAGTTCCCGGGAGGCCTCGCGGGCCGCGTAAAAATTTTCAGCGGGCCGCAAGTTGCACATTCCTGCTTCAAAGTGTGTTTTTGTATAATTCACAATCGACTAAATCACCTTCACACGACCTTGATTCTAAATTAGGATACAGCTTGGATATTTAAAAAAATTAATACAAGAAGGAAAATGTCGGCTAAATTATTTGAAAATTGAATAGTTCAGTAATTGCAAAACGCTTTGACTTCCTTACGCCCTTGCTGAAGACAGGGTTTCCTTGAGCGCCTCATATCAAAACCTAACAAGCTCACTACGAAACAGCTGGACATTGTTTTTACTTTAAGTATTGGGTAAGGTTTCTGCCAACAGTTATTTTACATATCAGTTGCTGGTATGCACTAGGTCGGCTATTTGGCGAGTCCTATATCACATTGAATTGACAATGGACACACAATTATGCAACAATTATTATATGTTGCGGCGCCCCTTTGAGGAAGCCGTGGCTCACTAGGGCACCACTTTGAGGAAGCCGTGGCTCTCTAGGGCGCCCATTTGACGAGCCAGTGCCTCACTATGGTGTCCCTTTGAGGGAACGGTGGCTCACTAGGGTGCCCCTTTGAGGGAACGGTGGCTCACTATGGTGCCCCTTTGAGGGAACGGTGGCTCACTATGGTGCCCCTTTGAGGGAACGGTGGCTCACTATGGTGCCCCTTTGAGGGAACGGTGGCTCACTATGGTGTCCCTTTGAGGGAACGGTGGCTCACTAGGGTGCCCCTTTGAGGGAACGGTGGCTCACTAGGGTGCCGCTGCTAATGATTTGTGAAGCAATTCAACATATTAAAAAAAAATACAAAGATAAGCTTAGCTCTGTACAAATGTCATTAAGAACTAAAATCAAAGGTGCTGTGTTTTTTCAATATAATAAAAAGCACTTTAATTTTCAGTGTCTATTTTGTATAATAAATAATTAAACAATAACCTCAACAATGTTAATATCGTTTCTAGAAATGTTCACAAATAATACATTTTTAATGTCGATTCTATGAATTGTCACAAATGACACATTTTTTTATGTGGATTCTAGGAATTGTCTTAAAAGCTAAATTATTTAATGTCGAGACTGGGAATTGTCACAAAAACTAAATTATCATTTAAATCAATGTGAAAAATGAGTAGCTTGGTTGCCCTAAAATGTGTTCCTGAATGACAAGAGGCGTGTGCCTTATCACAATACAACCATGGGGCACCATGATGAGTCACTTGTTAGCGGTTGTTGTTTTTTTAAACATGATGGTACGATGAAACAAATGATTGCAACGTATTTAAGTTTTACTTTTCATTTTAAAAAAAATGTATAATTAAAATATCAAAATTGAAAAAGTCTCTTAAAATGTAAAGAGAAAAAAAAATCCTATTAAACGCGTGTTTAATATGAACACAATGTAAGAGCGCTAAACACTTATTTAAAATTGAAGCCTGTAGTGGAGTCTGAGCTTGACTAATTGTAACTTTACCTTGATCCATAGCGCCTCAGACGAGCAGTTGTGACTTTGTTGTGCGTGTATCTGGTGATGATGGTCTAAGCCTACTAGCAGGGAGATGGGAGGCACATGAAAACGTGGTGTTCCACAACCAAAACAACGACCTCTTTCTCTAATGGGATGGCGTCCAAAAAAATCTCTATCGGTAACAAAACATGACTCAAAACTACGTTGTCCACTACACATGTAACAAAAAATGTTACGTGATGTTTTCAGTCTAAGGAAGCGATTACTGAGATTGAAACAATGTTCGTTTAGGATTGTGTCCGTTGATGTGCATTTGGGTTCAACGCTTTCTTGGAACGTGACATCACAGTCTCTTGGCTTGAATTTTGATTTTGGGGGCATAAATTTAACTTGGCATCCATTTTGGATCCGTTTAGAAGCTGCTTTGAAGAACTCCAACTCGGTTGTAACACCGAATATGTCCTGGTAGTGGTCACATGACACTTCCAATGACCAGGCACTAGCAACTTTTTTGTGATCAGAAATATTTTGATTGATACTGCTCTCCTCCTCAACTATTTGATATCCATTACAAATGGCACAGAATTTGTTTTTGTAAACTATTCCGTAATGTAGGTCAAGAAACGGTGTGACGTCATATAAGGTTTTCGTGTCGGGATCTCTGCACTGTTGAATGGTGACGTCACGAGCTGCTTTGTTTACGTCACTTGCGTCTGAGTTCATTGCATCTTCTGTCAGAGAAGAACTAGCGAAGTTGGGATCACAGTCAGAGATCGTGTAGTAACTATTCAGTAGAGGATCGTAAGTCAGCCTCTGGCATTGAAATCTATCTGAATGTGGCAAAAGATCTAAGACGATAGGAACTGGTGCTGTCAAGATACCATTGGTCAATGTGGGACAACAAGTGTCGTAGATATGACATGATCTATCGCAGTCACAGGGAAAACATTGCCCACACATTTTATCATCATGCAGGCATGTTAATGTATCATCTCTACAAACTCTCCCACAATGGTTCACGTGAAACTCTAACCATGTGTCCGTAGACGAATTCCAGAATAACTCTAGTGTTTGAGAGTGCACAAAAGTAAACATTGTCTGGTACCAGATGAAAAGACACACAAGCCAAGGCAACATTTTGACACAATCGCATAGGAGGTCATTAAACATAAACTATTTCAAATGTGCTCAATGTTCATATTTGAAATACTTGTCACATAAAATGTCCTCGAAATGCCACAAAATGATATTCCTCTGTCGAATGAGACAGCGCTGTCGACAAAATGGCAGCTAAGGACTCAAAAGGGGGAAATAATCAACATCTGGCGACTGGACTTGGGGCAATAGAAGGTTATTTGACAGTAACATGAAAGGACGATCTTACTGTGACATTTTAGCATTGGTCACATTTTGAGCACAAGGCTGAATGATTAGCTAAGTGTCCACATTTTCTCGCTCCTATGATAAAATTTTTGCTCCAAACAATCTGAAAGTTACGTTTCATGCTTATCTGAGCATATGTGATTAAAACGTGTAAGAAACCAAATTAAATGCCATTCAGATGATATAAACAAAAAAATGAACATACACCTAGACAGTTAAATGCTTACTTTTTTTAATCAAATCACCTAGACCCTTCCTTTTAAGTACCCATGTAAAATAGATGCTCTGGTTTATTTTATTTTAAAATTATCTTTAAATGTAGTTTTTAATGTGAGATAAACAGTGTCTCGGGGTTCTCAGTTCGATGAAGAGTTTCCCTCGCGTATTAATATTGTGGCACTAATTACATTCACCACATCAATCTCACGAGATCCTCAGACAAGCAAAGCACGGGATACATAAGTTTAAATATAGCCTTACCCTATTTCCGGATTTCACCTGGATGATTCCGGGCCCATTCCTGTTTACCGACATTGTCAAGAAGAACAGGCTGTTTTTACTATATTTTTTTAATTTTTTTGTTTTCCCGGTTTCATTCGCAGTTTAATATAAATTACTTTCTCAGATCGTCTTGTACACATTGAATTATTATTTTTAAAAACGTATTACCTTCCACCTATAATGTAATTAAGAGCTAAAATTCTAGCCGTGGTTGGAAATGATGTTTTAAATGGTTGGAAAATGATGTTTTAAATAGTTGGAAAATGATGTTTTAAATGTTTTGAAAATGTTGTTTTAAATGGGTGGAAATTGTTGTTTTTTAATGGCTGGAAAATGATATTTTAAATGGTTGGGAAATGATATTTTAAATTTAAATGGTTGAAAATGATGTTTTAAATTGTTGGAAAATGATGTTTTGAATGGTTGGAAAATGATGTTTTGAATGGTTGGAAAATGGTGTTTAAATGGTTGGAAAATAATATTTAAGATGGCTGGAAAATCTTGTTTTAAATGGTTTGAAAATAATGTTTAAAATGGTTGGAAAATGATATTTTAAATGGTTGGGAAAAGATTTTTTAAATGGTTGGAAAATGATATTTTAAATGGTTGGGAAAAGATTTTTTAAATGGTTGGAAAATGATATTTTAAATGGTTGGAAAATGAAATTTTTAAATGGTTGGAAAATGAAAATTTTAAATGATTGGGAAATGATGTTTTTAAATGGTTGAAAAAAGGTTTAAAAAATGTTGGAAGTTGTAAATGTGTCAAAATGTCAACAGCGAATTCATATTCAATGGTGGTAGTATTCTATCGTGCATTAGTTGGAAAAATTATGTTTTCAAAATTTTAATAAATTTCGAAGGGTAATTTGTAATTTGTAAACGTAATCATACCAAATTATAGTGGCTTCAATTTGCCTTGTGTTTCAGGAAAATGTAATACATTGGATCAATGTTGATTTGACGAGAAAGGTGAATTGTTTGGTGAAAAAAGACATAAAGACTCTGTCAGAGTAAATGTCACATCTGTTTACTTAGTTGTGATTCACACATATCTGTTCAATATACACTGACATTATACTCTGACAATAAAAATTCTCAATATACACTGACAATATACCCTGAAAATGTACATTGATATTATACACTGATAATTTACACCGGCATTACACTCTGACATTCTTACCAATGAAATTATGATATAAATAACGAATAACTGAAGATTTTTCTTATCTTTATTTATTGGAGATCAAAATTGGATCAATTTATCTGGGTAGTGACTTTTCATATCTTATTGTAAGGAGGTGGGCAGCGACACTTCAGATGTCATTGTAAAGAGATGGGCAGTAACTCTTCAAACGTCAATGTAAGGAGATGGCCAATGATTCTTCAGATCGCATTGAAGGAGATGGGCAGTGACTCTTCCCATCTCATTGTCCTAGGGCATTGACTTTTCAAATCTCATGGTAAGGAGATAGGCAGTGACTCTTCAAATCTCATTGTAATGATATGGGCAGTGACTATTCAGATAGCATTGTAAGGAGATATCGCAGTGACTCTTTAGCTCTCTTGTTGATCGCGTACAAAATAATTTTAACACATACATTTTTCAAACATAAAGTTGATATAAACTTGCTTGAGGTCATCGATGTCTCAGGTTCTACCGAAGTACTGGCAACATTGTCAATTAAACGAGAGACTGTTACCACCCATGACTACGAAGAACTCATTGAAGTATTTTCCACCGAGAAACCAAGACAGTTGATTTTTCGTTAAAAGCCACATTTAGTGTCTTACTTGTTTGTAATTTTGCTCGTATTTTTACCTGGGGATAACAATCGTGCAGCATCACAATAAATTGATGTGTTTCTCTCAGTCTGTCTCAAATAGTCTTATGTCATTCCCTGAGTGAGATTGTGGATCCAAGTATAGAATACCCGAAGACCAACGCGAGCTTATATCTGACGTTGTTCCGGAGGTATATAACTAATCATGTGAATAATAAATTACGTACAATTGCATAAATGCAGACAAAAATTCATATTAAGGATTTATTAGAAAAAAATGTGTTTTTAAGGATTGTTTCATTCTGATTAATTGGCTGCCCGATTTCAACATGAGAATCTTTTTTTTTTATATGTTCATTATGCTGTCTCTTTCACAGTGCATTGCTCTTAAAAATATTATCAATTCATCTGCTTTTTTAAGTACTAGCGAGTACCCGCCATGCATTCCATGCCGCTTAAAGAAAGATTTGTTTGTGTTTTAATTATGTTTTTGAAGTACTTTTTATATAGAAAATACATTTTGTTTTCCGTCTGGTGCCTACACGAATAAATTAGAAGGTTTTTCGATGCGTGAGCAGGCCACATACAGCAATCAGTTGTCCACTTGAAAAGCATGGATTTTCAAAATTTATTCCACACACTTGTAGCGATTGATCCACCTATGCAATAGCTCTGTTTGAGAAATATATATATTTCATAAAGCTCATACAATTTGTTTAAAACAATTTAGGACCCCACCCCAAACGGAATATTGATAAATGGTTGCACTAATTCATAGACCTAATTATTATGACACACACATCAACTAAAATGGCCCTCCTGTATTTGTTTTAAATCCACACACCCATCCAAAAGCTAAGTTTGAAATTATATTTATGTAGCTCATAGAATAAATAAACGAATTTAGAGACCCCCGGCTCAAAACGAAATATTGTAAAATGCTTGCACCACTTCAAAAACCTACTTGTCATGTCACACACAAACTGAACTGTCACTGTTTGTATTTGATTCGAATCAATGAACACATGCATTAGCTGTGTTTAAAATTATATATAAATATATATATATATTTATATCTAACTCATACAAGAAAAAAAAAGAATTTAGGGCCCACTGCCCAAAACGGAATATTCTATATTGAAAAATGGTTGATCTAATTCAGAAACCTATTTTTTATGTTACACTCAAACTTTAGTGTCGCTATTTATAATTGATTACATTCCATCTACCCGTGCATTCTCTCTGTTTGAAGTTATATTTATACAGCTTATGTAAGAAAAAAAAACGAATTTAGGGCCCCTTGCTCAAAACGGAATATTGTAAAATGGTTGTATTGATTTAGAAACATTTGCGTATGAGCGCACAACACAGGACCGTCTTAACAACATAGGAGGCCCTGGGAACAGCAATGCAATGGGGCCCCCTAGCAACACAACATACCTGGGCCATGAGAAGGGGACGAAGGGGGCATTCGCCACATGCTCAAACAAGGGTGGGTTGGGGGGGGGGGGGGGTTAAACAGTTCCTGTTCCCCACCTGCTCACCAAGAGGAATAGAAATGTAAAATAATAATAAACATTCGATAAAGTTAAGCTTCGATGAATTCAATTTATTGATACAAAAAAACAAAATCATTCAAAATAAATAATAGTTTTAAAACATTATCAGAAATAAACTATTAATAATCACACAGGATGATAAATTATCATTATTGAGAGATAGATAGAATAAATTATTTAATAAAAATCAACATAATCGTATATGTATTTTTTGTGCAGTGAATGGTTTTATTATTGGTTTAATATCAATTGTCTTAATGATGTCATTGTCAATGCACATAAGTGAAAGCCAGTTCAAACGATTTTGTCCCATTTTTTTTTTTCTTTGATTCACATCTGGAAAAAGTAAATTTGTTGACGAGAGTTATTCTCTTTTAAAGTTTTAAAAGTGTCCAACTTTGATTCGCATTTCTAATATTAATTTCGGAATGTGGAAATTGGAAATTTTAAATCTAATTAAATTGTCAAAATCTTTCACTAGTCATTAAAAAATATGCAAAGTCATATGCCTCTAAAAGAGTGAGTCTCCAAGAAACGTGGGGCCTTGGGCCAGTGCCCACTGAGCCCATGCCTTACGACGGGACTGCGCACAACATTTCAACAAAGTTTTTGTCGCAATCGATTGAATGGTAGGCCTATAGGAAAGCATAGAGAATTTATATTTATATAGCTCATTTAATTTTTTAAAAAAACAGAAAGTAGGGCCCCTGTCCGAAAACGGAGTATTGTAAAATGGTTGTAATAATTCATAAAAATTGTATCGCAATCGGATGAATGGTGTAGGTGAGCATTCGGGACGTACAAGGGGGGGGGGGGAATGGAAAGTAGAATTATTTTCAGCTGTTACAGGTTCATATAGAAAGTTGTTTGCGTGTTTCCAGAATATAGAAAAAAATTAATATGAAATCATGAAAGGAGAATTGTTAAGGCATTTCAATAAACGGAAGACTTGTCTAGAATAAAGATTTCACCAAACAGATTTGGAACAAAGCTTTGATCCACAAGCATGGACAGATAATTCATGTGCAGACCTTAACTCATGGTAGAGACTGACTCAAATTAACATGGATAACCCTAAGGCTATAATGGAGTTATTTGTAGCTGACAAAGGTATTAAATTGGCTAATTGGCTAATGAAGGAATGAATTCTTTCATTAAGCAAAGAAAAGTAATGTGCGTGAAAGGATTGGTTATTGTCATTGCAGTTTACAGAGACTGCCATCCGAGTTCAGAGTTATCAAACAAAAATGATGGTGAAAATGTGCTATATGCCATTGGAAGTCATGAGAGATAGAATAGTCTACCAGACCGAACCAAGTCAAAAAATAATTTAAGAAATAACCCAAAAAGATGATCAAATTACTAGAGTTATGACCAGGAAGGGCATTTAAGAAGAAATTGCAAAAAGTATAATAAATGTCATCAAAAAATAGAATAAAGGATCATCAACAAAACATATGACAATATAAAAATAGAGCAATTTCGCCCAATAACAATCCACAAAGAAATTCAAATGAGAGAGGATCAATCATTCTATAGCTATTATATTGAACAATAAAGAAAAAATTAAGCTTCTATCGGTTTATGTCGCTGAACAGGAAACATTACGTCTCATAGACCCTGGGGCAGCGGTTCTCAACCTTCCTAATGCCACGACCCTTTAATATAGTGCCTAATGTTGCGGCGACCCCCGCCACAAAATTACTTTCGTTTATATTTCATAACTCTATAGCATATGTATTTTCAGTTGGTGTTAGGCGACCCCTAGGGGAGGGGCGCGCGACCCCCAAAGGGGTCGCGACCCACAGGTTGAGAACCGCTGCCCTGGAGGATCTACAATTGTTGTTGACAGATCTCCATTGAAACCAATTCACTATAACATCAAAGGAAACATTATGTCTCAGAGACACTGGATGATCAACAATTGTTGTTGACAAATCCCTAGATAAACAAGATCAAAAATCCATATCAAATGAAAACATCGCGTTGGGAGACGGACATGTCATTGATTGAAGAACAGCAATCATTAAACTTAGATACACATTTGGTGAAGCCTAAATTCAATCCGTTGTCCTGGATAGACCCACTGCCGCACTAACACATTATAACTGAACAATATTCCAGATGTCAAACTCGACAATTCAGAAATTTTACAGTTGTTAATAAGAAGGCAACAAAGCAACCGTCAAAACTCCATCCAGTCGGAAAAAGATGTTTATGGAATAGATGAAAACAGGATGATAGCATGAATGAAGTTACAATGAGCAAATGGAATGGCACTGAAAACATAGATATACAGAAAACATAGATATACAGAAAACATAGATGTACAGAAAACATATCTATACAGATTTGACGCCATTGCAATTATGAGATTTATCAGAACGCAAGAAAGCACAGAGGCAAGATGTTAGGAATTGAGAGAGCACATGAGTTAACACAAGACAACAGTGAAAACTATGTGAATAAACAACACAATTCTGAGTGATGTCATTGTTAAGGACTTAAATGTATCTTGTGATTGCGTGTTGTGTCTGACATAATAAGTAGGTTTTTAAATTAGTACAACCATTTTACAATATTCCGTAGCGGCCGCGGGCCCTAACTTCGTTTTTTTTATTCCATGACCTATATAAATATAATAATTTTAAACAGAGCTATTGGAAGGGTGGATCAGTGGCAACAAGTGTGTGGACTAAAATCCATGATTCTCTCATGATCAGCTGTAAGTGGCCAGCAATGGCGTCGAAAAACCTTCCAATTTATTCGTGTACGCACCAGACGGAAAAACAATATATATTGTCTATATAAAAAGTACTCCCCTCCCAAGGACGAGTTGAGAATCCATGATGATAGGTTGGTTAGTTTCTTTTTGAAAATGAAAGTAGTCCACGTGGGGGCCTGTCCGGGATCAATGTCAAAATAGCTCTGTGGTGTTGTCCAGGGTTTGAATCTTATACCAGTTAACAAGAGTAAAGCTTGATCCTATTCCGTTTAATTATTAAACTTTTATTTTAATTACATATTAACCCACGGTGTCATTATTACAATTACTAACATAATACAGTCGAACCCGGTTATGTCGCCGGCCTCGGGGTTTGTCAAAAAGCGTCGAGATAACCGACGATCGAGAGAAACAAAAACCAATATGGCAGCAATATATTAACATGTGCTTGAAATTTCTTTACGTACATGATGTGCGTTTATCAATGAGAATGTATATGCGCGTGTTTTTTATTTGTTTTTTTTTTTACAAAAGAGCTTTACCTCGATGTGTTTGATCAAGTGATCGGAATGCTGTAAAAAATGTACATACATGTTTGCTAACTACACAAGGCAAATGTGGGGTGCCAATTTTCCGGATTATCCCGGACTTCCGGATTCGTGAGGCTAAATACATTTCAGCTCCGGATTCTCGAGTTGTTGTTTTTTCTCTCATTCCGTATTCGCCAGTTCAGTTTATTCAAAGACGGATTCTGTGTGCTTCTAAAAATCAACGTGTAAGAACGCTTGAAAGCGTAATCTGCGATTCTACGACAAGCGGATTCGCTATAAAAAGAACAGGTTCTGCAACCTCTCTCTTTTCTCTGCAAGCCTCTCGCTCCTCGCTTGTTGCTGTGTCAAGTTAATTGCGCGGACTACGATATTGTCATATCATTTCAATTACTACCGTTTGAAGTAGGCACGTTTTCTGTTGTAAAAAATCGGTGATTGGACATGAGGATCGAGATAACCGACCTTAAGTGGCAAATTCGGCCCCATTCTGTGCTTGCGATACCAGAGTTTGGCAAGATAAAATAATCGACATAGCCGAGGACAAAATGCTAAGACAAAGAGAGAATTTGTGCGCTTCTACTTCAAAAACGTTGACATAAAATGATTGGCGAGTTAACCGAGGTCGCGATAAGTAGGTTCGACTGTAATTCCAATCAGTACAGTAAGTTTCGCCAACAATCTTAGCCACACACAAAAATACGCATGAAAGGGATCACTGGTCTACACTGTTGACTCTTTCACTCTCTGAATCGTTCTCCCCGTCCTCCCACTCTACCAAACGCGCGTCTCTTTTGTTTGTACAAGCTCCTGCACGTTCTATTACTCACACCTGGACGATTTTCACAAAGTTGTTATATCAACCTATCATCTGGGATTCTCACCTCGTGACCCAAACAAATGCCTCCCGGAGCGAACGTCCCTCTCCTTTCCCTCTCCCTACGCCCGTGGATGGCACTGTCTATAAAATAAAATAATACTAGACTGTAAAGCAGCAATCATTCCAAGTGGTGTGTCCTTTGTGCAGATACGAAAATAATACTAGACTGTAAAGCAGCAGTCATTCCAAATGGTGTGTCCTTTGCGTAGAAAGCAAAATAATACTTGACTATAGAGTAGCTGTGATAAAATTAATTGAACCATTGTGGATCAAATTTAGACAAAAACATAATCAGTGATTTAAAAAAAAAAATCAGTATTCTACACGTAGTCATGATCAGATCCGTCCTTGACCTTAGAGTCCCCCACCCCAAACCAGCTTTTCATTAAGTGTTTTGTTTTTTGCCCCACCCCCTTTTTACATTCAAAGTGGATATTTTATATTTATCTATGACAGCTTTGCGCCCCTTAAATATTCGAGTCGTCCGACAGCCGCAGATGTTGCATGCCCTAGATTAACGGCTTTGTTTATAATTTACTTAAAATGCCAACTTGATTTGACACTTCACAGACGGAGTAGATTGCTATGTTTTGTTCAAAATAGCACATTGTTTATTTGATGTGATGTTTTGACATAAATAGATAAACAATCTTAATAGAGAAAAAACAATGTGCTATAACGGATGACCAGTCACCAGCTGGCAAAACACTCCCGCTTTTCTCTGGGGGGGGGGGGGGGGGGGAGGGGGCTTGGTATAATGTTCGTTACTGACACCAATAATTAGCCCCCAAGGCAATCTCACAAGCTCTGGTGTCGTGTGCTAAACGGATATAATGACGTTCTTCAGTAGTACCTGGTCGACAGATCTGGTTGTAGCTAATTGGTGATGCATCTATAGATATACAGTGGTACCTCGAGATACGAATTAATTCGTTCCGTAACCTTGCCCGTAAGTCAATTTGCTCGTATCTGAAACCAATTTTCCCAATTGAAATTAAGAGAAATGCCATTAATCCGTGCCAGCCCCCAAAGTGCCACCTCAGTTGTTTTTGCTATGTGTTTTTTTAATAAGAAAAATGTATTTATAGATGACAAATATTGTATAAAACATAATAAAATAGAAAGTAAAGAAATACACTGGTTTTACTAAGTGTATTTACCTTGGAAATCAGCCGACTTGAGCTTACTGAAGATGCTGGCGGAGGTGTAGGGTGGAGGAGATAGGCGGAGGAGCTTCATTTCCTTCACTTTCTGGCTACACTGTTAATGCTAAACTCTTTCGGTCACGCTAATTCACTTACTCGTTGCACTCTTAAAGCTACACTTTATCCATAAACTTAATGGAACTTAAATAAACCTCACGGAACTTAATTGAACTTAAATGCCACTGTAACATTTTTTTTTGTTACTTTCGCTTAATTGACGTCACTGCAGCCGACCGAACCGATGATCCAGTTCTAAGTGGCTGAGAGAGAGAGAGAGAGAGAGAGAGAGAGAGAGAGAGAGAGAGAGAGACAAGGGTTAGTGACCATGTGTGCAATAGTTTGTGGAATAGGTCAGTTCTTACCTCCTGTCTTTGATTTAGAAACTGCTTTCTTTACGGAGCACGAGAAGGCACATTTTGACCTTAAAGTTGAACTGGATGGATGGCATCTGATAATTTTATTTTAGTAATGAAACATTGTATAAAGCAATTTCGTCCCTCACCAACATATCATGTTATGTTAATCATGGACAATCACGAAAGCCACCTATCCTATGAGACATTGTTACTTGCTAAAGAGAGCTTCATTCATATTGTTACATGGCCACCACGAACCTCAAATAAAACACAGCCACTGGACATATCAGTTTTTGGACCATTAAAAAGTGCCTTCAATGCATCAGATTTGTGGATTCTTATACACTTAGGCTAACCAATCACAATGTACCAAATTGCTGAACTTGGTGGTGGGCCCATCGTCAAAGCAGCGACCCCATAAAATATATTGTTTGGTTTCCAAGCCAGCGGAATTAGACCTCTTAATAAAGACATTTACACAGAAATAGACTTAAACCCAATCTCTAGTGCAGCGGTTCTCAACCTGAACCTTTCAGAGAGGTCGCCTTAGACCATCGGACAACACATACACCCAACAGTTATTTGAGTTATGAAGCAGCAACGATAAAAAATTTGTGGTTACGGGTCGCCACAACATGAGGCACTGTGTTAAAAGGTCGCGGCATTAGAAAGGTTGAGAACCACTTCTCTAGAGGAAGTTTGTTCCGCCATAAATATTAACGTGCATAAATTTTAAAATATTCAATGACTTTTTCGAGGCTCCAAACATTTTTTAACTGTAGTTTCCCCTTATTTGGAATCGAAGAACTTGCGTCGTATATAATCGACATTAGTGCCAGTGAACTCAGACCTGAACTTGGATTTATTCACGGGTGAAAGAAGGGCAACATTTAAAAAAAAAAAAAAACAATGTTTCAATGCAAAATCTTACGGCAAAGTGTTGAATATTTCGGAAATTTTTCATCTTTTAATAAACACAGTTTGGATAATTCCCTGTTTTTGAATTTCTCTTTTAGAAAATTGTCAGTCTTCAAGTCTATTCATTCCCGCTGCAGATGTATAGAAGTTTTGTTAATATAACATGACATGATGAGGAGATTAAAATAACATTAAACGCTTTAAAATCGCTAAAACAGCTTGGCCATGTGTGTCAGAGGCGTAGCGTGGTGGGAGCAGGGGGGACAGATGTCCCCGGGCGCCAGGTAGTTAGGGGCGCCAAAATGTGCTTTGATATTATTTTATTGATGAAAATAATGGGTTTGAGAGTTGAAAAAAAGAAAAAGGGGCGCTAAAAATGGATCTTGTCCCCGGGCGCGAATTTTGTCCCCGGGCGCCAAACACCCTCGCTACGCCACTGTGTGTGGTGCATATTCTGATCAAAGAGATTGAGTTTTCAATGTTGGAAAGTAAACACATTTTTTTTTTTTACAAAAGTCTGAAGAACAAAAGGATTTTCCCTTAAAAAGATGCGACTTCAGCAAACAACGTTACATTTCAGCTTCAAACTCAGATCAAGCAATTCAGCAGGTTAACCAAAATCACACAGCCATTCCGACTTTTTGTAGTCACAGTTGCAAGCTCGAATGTAACATTTTTCATTTCCAGAAACAACACTGTTTCAAACATTTTATTCCACTCTCTGCAAAATTTTCAAAGACTTAATTAACGTACGTGTGTATGATAGACAGCGGCGATCCTAAAAGGGGGTTTCCCGGACCAGCGGCGGTCTGAGAACCTATACGTTCCGGTACGTCCAGTCTTACTTGCAGCTTAGTTTCTTGAATTTCAAATAAGATTATTAAATACTCAGTCTATGTATTAATTAAAATCCGAATAATGACCGATACGCCTGTGAGCGAATAAATAAGAATGTTCAGATTCCATTTCATCAAGGAAATTACTTCAAAATTTGTGTGATTTATTTGCATCCGTTTTTCATTAGGTTTTTCTTGATGAGAATCCATTAGGCATCTTTTTAATAAAAAGTTTTTGTGAACTAGATTTCCGCTTCTCATGACGATTCAATTTTTATAAAAATTTCTTCTTTTTTAAAAAAAATCTTCAATTTTAAAATAAATTATATGGATTTGGTACAAATATATGTAAAAGTGGATCGAACAGATAATATGTAATGTATGTGAAGAAATGTATCAAGTTAACAGTTTTATATTCCAAATAAACATGTCAATGAACTGATTTTGAGAAATGTAGGCTATACTTGAGTATTTATACTTGATATTTATAAAATTACCCTCGTATAAAATCATGCATTGTAGATTGGAGTGGCATGCGCTGTTCTCCAGTCTGCTGGAACATTTCCTGTGCACAGCGACGAGTGGAAGAGGATTGTCAGTGCAGGAGAGGTTTCTTTGGCTAATTCTTTGAGCACTTGTGGTTTGATGTTGTCAGGGCCCCATGCTTTGTAAGGGTTAATGGTTTTGAGAAGGGCAAGCACACCCTGCTCTGATATCTGGATATCTTCCATGACAGGGTAGGGTCTGCTCATCATTTTGGTCTTCAGATGGAATTTAGCCTCCGAGTACTCTTTACCGTCGCCAAAGACCGACTGGAACTGCTGATTGAGTATGTCAGCTTGTGTTTTTGGGTCTGATGTCAAATGGCCATCCCATCTCAAGGGGGAAACTCCAGCGTTTGAGGACTTTTGGTGTTTCACATAGCTCCAGAAGCGCTTGTTCTTGACATCTTTGGTCGGGGTGTCTTCCTCTGAGAACATGCCGTTCAGGTAGTTCCAATAAGATCTGCGCAATAACCGTTGGATGGTTCGGCGGAGCCTCAGTACCCCCTTGCCATGGGAGTGTTAGGCTAACCCCAAAAATAGGTTATGCAAAAAAAACAAAAAAAAAAAAAAACAGATCCAATTCGTTCAGAAAAAGTTACAATAAGATCTGCGCAATACCCGTTGGATGGTTCGGCGGACCCTCAGTACCCCCTTGCCATGGGAGTGTTAGGCAAACCCAAAAAATAGGTTATGAAAAAAAAAAAAAAAAAAAAAAAACAGTTCCAATTCGTTCAGAAAATCTACATTCTGCTGGTATTTTTAGTATTTTTTAAATAATTGTATATAGCCAATTCTGTTTGCAGCCAATGAGTTCTCAATTACTAAAATACATTCTGTTAATATAAATCTAATATTTATTCCGTTTGAAGTTTTCTATAACTAAAATACATTCTGTTGATATCATAGTTATTCAGAAACATTTAATTTTAATTCAACACCAAACTTTTTAATAAAGTTTTACCACTCGACCAGGGGTTCTCAACCACTTTGGACTTCAGGACCACGTGCATTTTAGAAGCTTTGCTACTGACAAAATCAGATTCGTCCCAAACCTGCGGCTTCAAAATTTTATAATTTATTCAACTGCCGTTTTTATAAATTTTGCCTATATCAAAACTTACGTAGGCCTACCCGTGATTTGCTCGTCTGACTATCTCGTGAGATTGAAGTGGTGAATTGAATTAGCTGCATAATATTATAAACGGATGGGAAACTCTTTGCCGAACTGAGAACCCTGAGACACTGTTTATCTCGCATTAAAAAAATATACATTTAGAGATAATTTTAAAATAAATAAACCAAGACATCTATTAAAAATGTGTTGTAAAAAGGAAAGGTCTGGGTGATATGATTAAAAAAGTAAGAAGTTAACTGTCTAGTTGTATGTTGATATAGTCTATTATAGCATCTTGGTGAGATTTGGTTTCTTACACGTTTTAATAAAATATGCTGAGATATTCATGAAACGTAACTTTCAGATTGTTTGGAGGAAATTTTATCATAGGAGCGAGAAAATGTGGACACTTAGCTAATCATTCAGCCTTGTGCTCAAAATGTAACCAGTGTTCAAATGTCACAGTAAAAGCGCCCTCACGTGAAGCTATCAAATAACCCTCTCTTGCCCCAAGTCCAGTAACCAGATATTTATTATTCCCCCCTTTTCAGTTCTTAGCTGCCATTTTGTCGACAGCGCTGTCTCATTCGACAGAGGAATATCATTTTGTGGCATTTTTGAGAACCACAAGCAAACTGACGTGCTGGTGATGGACTTCGCAAAGGCATTTGACTGTGTCAATCATATAGTTTGCTTCTACACAAACTCCAGATGTATGGGATCCAAGGCACCACTAAAACATGGATTTCTAGCTTCCTCAGCCACCGATGCCAAGTAGTAGTGGTGGACGGTACAAGCTCCTCCTTTGTGAATGTGAAGTCAGAGGTCCCCCAGGGATCAGTCCTGGGCCCCTGTTTGTTCCTAGCATACATAAATGACCTACCCGAGAAACTGACATCCCAAGCAAGACTGTTCGAAGATGACACAGCAGTGTATAGGACGATCGCCAACAGATCTGACCAGCTACAACAGGATCTCAATCGATTAGCTGAGTGGGGGATGAGCTGGGACATGGAATTTCACCCTGCCAAGTGCCAGACACTATCAGTCTCTAGAAATTGTAATCCTCTACACTACCAATACGAACTGCATGGCCATATACTTGAGACCATTCAAAGAGAGGTCCGCTGGGACGAGCATATTAACAATGTATGTAACCAAGCAAACAAGACCCTGGGGTTCTTAAAGCGTAACCTAAAGATTGGCAACTCCTGTGTGAAAGAAAGAGTATATAAATCCTTTGTCCGTCCGGTTTTAGATTATGCATCTTCAGTCTGGGACCCATTTACCCAGAAGAGCATTGATAGGTTGGAGGCGGTCCAGCGACGGGCGACTCATTTGTCCTGAACCGATACAGGAATACCTCTAGTGTTGGCAGTATGCTGGAAACTCTAGGCTGGTCACCATTGGAGGAACAACGAGGACAATCCAGGCTCTCCATGATGTACAAAATAAATAATGGGCTGGTCCACTGTTCCAGTATTAAACAGAAACTCGTCCCTCTCCCCCATAGACAGCGACGAGGCCATGACAGGCAAATCCGGCTCATACCAGCAAGAAGCCAGTATAGGAATTGCTCATTCCTGCCCAAGACAATCAGGGACTGGAACAAGCTTTCAGGAGGAACAGTTGAGGCGACAACACTAGACACATTTGCGTCTATTTCCTCAAGCCTTCCAACCCCCATTGCATGATTCCTTCACAAAGTGGCACTTGTAATCATTGAAATATCCTCATCAGCACCAGGCACAGAAACATTGCAAATCCCCTCTACATGCATAGGAGCCAAAATGATCAATAAATTGATCGTGGGCCCTTAATATATGGAAGAAGAAGAAGGTTGTTTTAAAAAAAGATATTGCAATTAATAAATATATATTATATTTTATGCACATGTGGTGCTTTCTTGTGAAGTGTATATTGTACAATAATCATCAAACTTTATTTGACTTGGATTTTGCCACAGGGTTCAGAATGCTTTTCTGTCAATATGTCAATGTTCTATGCCTTGCACATGAAGTGCAATAATAATTATTTCAAAAATAGACATGGCTTTTTTCAAAAATAGACATGGGCTGTTTGGATGACCAATGTTCTACTGTATGTAAGATCTGATCAGATAAGATTCTTTTATTGAAACAAATAAAAGGAAACATTTTTGACTACATTGCACATATTCATTTTCAACACGTAAACAAACACATAATGTAACCAAGACAACATTTTACAATTAGAACAATTTAAATACAAAACATCTCTAGCGTAAATATCAGCCACCATGTACCAAAAAAAGTCAATGAAATGCTAAATGTTTTACAGCACAAAAAGCAATTGTGATAGGTAAGATTTATAAAGTAATAAAGAAAGGATCATGCCTTTGCTATTGTCATCTAACATCAAATCAATGTTCTAAAGTATTGATGCTTGTAATACTTAAAATTTATAATATTGTATTCATGTTTATTTCATTGGAATTATCATAAATAGTTTACATGTAAATATAGCTTACAATTTTTAAATTTTTACATAAATCGGATTAGGAATGCTTTTAATATCAAAAATTTCATAAGCATATGAATATTTTAAAGCCTTACTGATTAATAGAAAATTAATTTCCAAGAAGAATAAGTTACAACATATCTAATAAAACAAGCATTAACTTGATTTCTGACATGATTTCAATGCATTCACTTTAGACTTTATGCTGTCTTTTCAAATACTTTAAAAAATGTATATGAAATAAAATTCTTCTCAAAAGCTTAAGTAATAAATATTCAGTGCATTATTAAAGACATATGTACAATGTAAAGCAGTGCCCTTCAGTGTTGATCTGCCGATCATCAATGGTCTCTAGGTCTCATTCAATGGTCTCGATAAGGCGAATATTTTAAAGAGAGTTTTTTTTAATTAAAAAAATCAATCAGTGCATTTTTGCAAAATACCCTGCTGCAATGCAAAAAAATTCTTGCGAATCTCCCAGAATGAAAATTTTTATATGCACTTATCTAAAGTATGCATTTCTAAAAATTCATAGATACATCCATTTAGTATATGAATGGATGATGACTTTGATAATCATTTTCACTACTGGTAATGTTTTCTCATTACAAAAAGCCACTGCGATGTTATCACGAATTTCCTGGGGAAAAAAATCATAGATACATTTACTGCACAACTAATCTTTAGTTATAAACATAATCATAATTAACTATAATGAATTATGTTAAAAATATAATAGATAGAAAACAAACTTTAATTTTAATTTGTAGGTTTACAAACAATAATACATTTCCTTATATCTATAACTTTCCTTAAAATTTCAGATGGTATTAGATGTTGGGAAAGTGAAAATAGTTTCTATTTTTAAGACGCTACCAAGTTGTTGTTTTTTGGGGGGGTACAACCTTTTATTTTATTTGTATTGACTTAACAACTACAAATTTTCCCTTTGTTGTTTTGAATTTAAAAAATTTTCCTTTCCTTGGTTGTTCTGATTTTTTAAATAATTTTCTTATGCACAGGTCATTTGTGGATCCTACAAATTTTAAGAAGATTAACATTTTTTGTATGACAATGGTGGGTATTAAAAATTGTAACTGTCCACAAAATAGCGAAATTAGTGACAAACAAGAAGGAAATAGTTAAAACAAACCAACAAATATCATTCAAACTAAGTTAATCATAACAACTTTGTCACATGGCAAATTAAAAATTCTCATTATTTTCATTTTGCTGACGCGAAATAGAAACAAGGATATTCTAGCAGCAAGCTTAAGTTATGATAAAATCAGTACATTCTGAAAAATTTTAAAGCCCTATAAAAAATGATGTAGCCTAAGGCTTTAAAATATGATGTAGCCTGTATTTTGAATTACCATTTGTCACAGAAATATTTAAATATAGAAAGAGTTTTAAAAAGCATGCTGTTCCACTTACTTCATAAAGGCAATGAAGAATGTTCAAGAGTATAACTGCCGCAGTCTCTCATTCAATTCTTTTTCTCTTTTTATCAACTCACTCGAATGTTTCTTGAAAGCTTCATAGTCCTTAGAATTATTTGAAAAAACATTCTTGTAAAATATCAAAATACATATTTAGGCCACTTAAATTTGCTCCTTATTAACATGGTTTAAATTCAAATTTAAAATAATGCTTGACATTTTATGTCATTATTTTAGTCTAAGTTCACTTTATATAATCAGTTGTGCACTTAAATATTTTGAAAAGGAAAATCTATTTCAAACTTTAATTTTTAACACAAAAAATATTTATAATTTTATTTCTATATGAAAAGTTGTTTTTTCTGCATCTGTATCCAAACTTCAAGCAAAGGTCAGGCAGGATGACATTTCCCTCATATTTTCTTCGCTTATACATTTTTCACCAAGTTAATATTATAAACATATTTGTAATTGATTAAGTACAAAATAAATCAACCACTATTTGAAATGCATTGGCCTATATAATGTATATTATTATGATAAAGTTTAAGAATAGCTTTTAATTATAATACAATTTTATTTGTTTTAATTTATCAAGTAGGCCAAATAATAGTATAATTATCATAACTATGAAAATTCAACTGTGAAGAAATTTTTAAAAAAAGCAAAAAAATCATATGTAACCCAACATGTGAGTGTCCATAAATAGAACAAAACATGGATCCTTGCATGCAAAAAATGTGAGACTAGCTTGAGCAAGTGAACAAAGACTTTGTTATTTAACATTAATATGTTACATACCTAATTATAGCTGTACTTTTCAGTAACAACATATGAGATTAAATGTGATAAAATTATGACGATGAGGCTAAAAATGTCTTTTGGATTTCCATAAATGTTAAGCTTATTGATATCCTAAGCTGTAGCAAATGTATAAAAATACATTATTTTAAAAAAACAACATTAGGCCTAGAGTCTATATAAATTTTAAAAAATAATTAATCTTTTCTTTAAAAGTAATATCAAATGCTTCATTGGCTGCATTTTTTTAAATCACTATATTAAGAATAATTTTAAAAATGCATATGCAGTTACGAAAATCAGCTTGCACATGACAACTACATTAAAAGAATATTTCTACATTTTCACAATTTATTTTCCATTCATTTTTTAAAAAAAACTCCCTCTCTTTTTGACTCACAATTTTTAAAAAAAATATGTAATTATATTCTCTAATTCTGGACTATCAGTACAAAAAAACTAAATGTTCTTATTCTGGAATAAAATGGAGAGAAAAAATATTTCTAAAAATCAAGTAATCTAAATAAAATTTCCTTAAGCCAAGAACAATCACAATTTAAAAATCAATTTAAATCATGAATGTTGGTAATAACTTTTCAGAATCACAAAAGTCTTACTTAAGATGGACTTTTTTCTATTCCCATATACTAGTAAAATAATCTAATATTTAACTGTAATTATAAAATGAAGAAAGTACCTTCACCATTTGTGAGTATTTACTATCAGCTCCTTCCAGCTCTTCAGAAAGTCTTTTCACTTTCAAATTTGCATTGACTGCCTCTGCTTCCCGACTTAAATATAATAAATTTAAATTAAGAGCAAGATTTCATGAAATTATTTTAAAATTTTTAGAAAATGTTTGCTTTTAATCAAGGTAGTATAATAATTAATTTACGACAAAAGAAAAATAATGCTTTATGGTTGAATAAATTGCCACTTAAAGGTGGTTTTCTTTCAAATAAACAGACTTAAATTCTGATGTTACATTTCTTAGGAAAAAAATATGGTAACTATTACTTGAACTTTTCTTCCAAGCTCTTTACAACTTTTTCTAGTCCTTCCACTTTCTTTTTCAAAGCCTTATTTTCATCTTGTTCTTTCTGCAGATAAAACAGAATAGTTGTGCTATTTATATCACTCAACTGAAGATAGATACCGATAGATATAACACAATATCACTTTTATGAAGTCTAACTTATTCAAATTAATCCCGAAAAATGGATGGGTGCAGAGCTTTCTCATATATTTAAATTTAGTGACCCAAAGTTGTGAAGTAGAAAAAAATTAAATTATCAACTTTGAATGCAAGCTGCACAAAAACAAAAAGTGGCAGAATCCCTCAAAAGTCACACGATGGCTCTAGATGGGTGACAATACTAAAACAACTTGATACATTTCTTGTTTCTATTCTAGTTAAGATTAACAACAAAATTCACCTGTATTAATTTTCCTCTTTGCATTATAAGGGAAAGAAGCTCTTCCTTTTCCTTGCTGAATTGCTGTAGTTTAACTGAAGTTTCACCTTGAAGACTTTGATTGCCATCTAGCTGCATCTGTAATTTCTGTGATGTGTCTATGAAAAATTAATAAATATTCTTTACAATTGATTCTCTAGGCTCTAAGTATCTTTCAGACTTAAAATAACATATAGTTTTTACTTATAAATTTTTGTATCATATTTGATCCATTAACATTACATTTAAATCCTTTCATTTTTATGCAAGGCTCATTCAATATTGGCCATCTATTTATAGATAAACAATTTCAAGATAGTCCAATAGGTAAGCTACCCCCCACACTTTTTAAAGTACAATTTTTGTTAAGCAGGCCTTAAGTCATGTTTTAAATACCTTTGAGTTTCTCTTCTGTTGATCTAAGCAGACTTTGAAGATCTTTAATTTGTTGGCTATTGATAGTCTGGTGCTCTGAAATTTCTTTCCGTAGAGAAACCTCTTTTGCCCGCCACTCAACTTGATATTGCCTAATTTTTTTTTACAAATTCAGTCAGATTAAGTTATTTATCTATGAAGCTTATCAATGATATCAATGCTTTTGAAACATATAGCAGATAAGTACTTCTCAAAAGTTAATGATGTTAGAAACGTAAATATCATTACATAGCTACTTCTTTTTAAAGTTAGAAATCGTGATGAGTTTTGCAATAGAAGGAAGAAATTATCGCAAAGAACCTACCATTATTATCCCGATGACATTGGGTCATTTATTCTAGTAGTGTAATATGTACATACCTTAATTGTTGTTCTAACGTGATACATTGTTCTTGAAACGAAGTGCACTTCTTTTCTAGTTCATAAATTCTGTTGTCTTTTTCAGCAATGGAATTTGAAAACAGTCTTCCATTCTCATCCTTAAGCCTAGAATTTTCCTCTCTCAGTTCCTGATTAACACGTTTATACTCATCTTTAATTCGTATCATCTCCTCATGATTTGAAGCCAAATTATTAAAGCGCCCATCTAAAATATCAAATTTCTTTATTTCTGATTTTAGCATTGTCTCAGCCTGAAATTTAGTATAAATAGAGCATCATAAATTTTCTGAATAAAAATATAAAATGTAATTAAGATCTGATAAATTTGATACTTGAGGTTTTTAATCTCAAGATAAATTGCTTGTCTGTAAGAACGACAATATAAACTTTATATTAATTGCAACCCATTTATGAACTTTATTACAAATTATAGTAAAGAAGCAAAGTTTTAGTATGAAATGTGACATTATTGTTTTTTATCAAAACATCAAAATACAGTAGGATACTGATCAAAATACACCTAACACAATCATTTTTATTAGAAATTTCAATATTTCCTTATTTAAACAACTTGATTTTGATATGAGCCATAAAAAACTAGCCCCAAAAAAAAAAAAGATCATCATTAAACTAACCAAATGTTTATTTTTTAAGATAATAACAATACAAACTTTATCTCTAAAATCCAAAAGTTCTTTATTGATTTTCTCTAGTGTCTGTATTCTGATAGTTCCATCATCAGCTCTTTGTTTGAGTATCATTATTAACTGACACTGCTCATCAATTCTTGAGCGTAACTTGGAATTTTCTAATTTATCATCTTCTGACAGTGCCTTTAGTTTACCTAAATTTTCTTGCATTTCATCCATGTCCTGTATTAAAATCAAATTTCTGATATCAAATTATTATTATTTTTAAAATCTGAAATAAAATCTTCTCTGATTAACTGGCTAAATATATTATTTCCATTATTTAAATTAATATTTTGCCCAGAAATGAAAGTCAGTCTGGAAATGTTCTATTAATTTCAAAATATAATATTTTTTTACTTCATGGTATGTTTCTAAAACATGACATAAAAGTTGTATTTAAATAAAAAATGAATATCATGATAAAATGGTCAAGTCTGTGATAAAATGTTTGATTACTAAAAATTCTAATTATATTACTTTTCAAAAAAAAAATATTACAACAGAACTTACCAAAGAACTAGCTGATACCATACTCCTTAGGTCTTTTGGATTTCTCAAACTCTGTGATGCCATTTTCAATTCTAAACTGCTTTTATTACCAAGTTTCTAAATTTGATCTTACAGTCTATGCCAAGTAGAAATACATTGGCAGCTTAGGCCAACTATAAAGTCATTGGAGGATTTAACTGTATAATAATTTAAGGAAAGTCCTACATCCACCTGTAATAAACATGGAGAGATTACCAAATTTATCATGCTGTCTTTTACCATGCTAATAAATAGTAAGTAGTTATTCTGTTACTTCTGTTGTGAATTAGTGCATCACTTAATTCCAATGATATTGTTTTCTGCCTTCCAAACAAGAGATATTAGGTTGGAATCCCCAGCTATATGCATTAACCATATTAAGTGAAGTCATTAGTCATCTAAGGTAGTTTTTCTGGTGTGGGGGAGGTAAATTCTGAGTAAAAACATCAACCCCAGTAGTAAGAAGACAGCACCTGAATTGGCAGGGGAATAACATTCAGTTGTCTAATAGACATACAAGATTTTAGAAAATGCTTCTATGACTATAATACTGCCTACTAAAGCTACAGTTATAGAAGAATGAAACAACCTCTAAAAACAAAGTTTTACGTGAAAATCTTTTAAAAAGTTAATATTGAGCAATGTGGTGGGGGGAGGGGGCCGCTGAAAATTTACAAAATGTGCATACAAGTAACATACTTAATTTTTTTCAAGCCCCTGAACTAAATTAATATTCTAATAACCCACCCACTGTTCCAACGCAGATTTATTTCACCAACTATTTCAGAAATACAAAAGAAAATATTACGCACCAATGCACCTGCGATATTATTTTTTTTAAATCTCATTTACTGCAGTTATCTGGAATTTAATTTCATGAAATCAGTGCCATCATATTTCCATCAACTTCCCCTTGAAAAACAGGACAAACTGATTTTTAGGGGTTGGGGGTGGGGCTGAAAATTTACTTGAATGTGTTGTCATCAGCCAAGAGTCTATGTGCCCAGTTTCAGTTCGATGGATTGTTAATACAAAGGATTTAAAAAAGACAACATTCAGTGATATTAGCAAAAGTAGGCATAATCAGAATAGAGATAGTTCTGATAGACAAGTCAACATTATTAATGATAGTCTCTTAAAAGTTCTAAAATGATTGATTGCTGAACTGATGAGTCAATTGGCATAGAAAGAGAGAGGGGGCGTTGTTTTATCATTCAAGTGCTAGACCAACATGCCATCACATTACAGGAATACTTAGAAATATATTGCAGGTTCACGAATTGCATGGGATGGATGGACAGCTTAAGCAAATATATACTAGATAAGACACGGAATTAATGAATACTCCTTTGTAGTCCATCAACAAAATTTTGTTGATCCAAATGAAGCTGGTGTCCACACACAGGATGTTCAAAACATATGGATGCATGCAAAGTGCAAATTAAAAAGACAGTTTGGCACAAGCCGAAATTTTTTCTCTTCCTATTTGTATGAGTTCATGTTCCACAACCATTTTCATGAAGATGATATTTTTAAAAACTTCATTGTTACCTTGGGGGGAGAACTATGCATAATCTCAAACTCTTTTGTCTTTTCATTTATAAATTGGTTAAATTTGCCACAAAATTTTTTTTTAAATTTTTTTAATTTTTATATTTTAAAAATGTTGTCTTGGGTTATTTATATATGTGCTAAAATGAATATGTACAAGTACAATGTCATGTCATAAAAAAACTTTTCGATCTATTGATTGAGACCAATAAAATAATTTTATCTATCAATAAAATATACATGTTTAGATTTCTTTTGCTGCCCACGGATACTAAGCTAAGTGCTATATCTTATTTTTATTTTTATACCGTTTTTTCTTTTGTTTTGTCCGCTGAAGAAAGCTTTCTGCCAAAATGTTCGTTGTTTTGTTGCGGTTTTTTTTTCAGGTTTAACCCACTCTGTTTTACTCATTTTATATCATGTTTAGATAGCACTTCAAACAGGAACAACAGGATTTTTTTCATAACCGATGCTTACCACTTACTTAAAATTTTAGGCTTTACTTAGTTTCTTTCTTACTAAACTTAGTTAAGTTTACAACTTGAGGCACTTGACTCCAAATTTGAGACTTGAATGTGAGCATAACATGACATAGTATAGTGTATATAATAATATAGTATAGTACAATAAAGTAATCCCTTACCATAATATAGTATATAATATAATTTATAATATATAATATAATAATAAGTCATTCTTCATAGCCCCATAATTTCTCATAACTTATGTCACAGTTAGCCCATATTGCTTTGGTCTCAGTCTTTGTTCTATGTCCAGATTACTTTATGGCCAGCTGTGGCTGTTAATTATGTAAGTGAGAGATAACATAACATTTCTTTAATAGCGGGTACTCCTTAGAACAGCGGTGCCAAATTAAAAATTAGAATACTATTCATTAGAAAGTGTCCTGCTACGAGCCTAATATCGGCTGATAATTGAAGACGTATTAGTATTTGCTTAATGCTCTTCTTAAATTTATTTTATTTTTTTCGTATCTCGATCTTCATAAGCCTCTTCATCATCATCATGTCTTGAAAGAAAAAAAAATTTTTGGTAAATGTTGAGCGCGGATGCCATGATTGTCCGCCATCTTGGTTGAGAAGACCAGTGAGTTAATTCTGTCACTATATCTAAGTAAATGTGTCCCTAAGCCTAAACCTAACCTAAACCCTAAATGTATCTGTAAACCTAACCTGAACCCTAATTCACGGCAACTTTAATAAACACCTAAAAGACGTCGTGGCATCCACAACTAGCCTTTTAACTAGCATTATTTATTATTAGTATTATTAGCCCTTTTTTTTTTTTTTTTTTTTTTGCCACACTTACTAAACCATACCCATGCAGTGCCTTCGGCGTTTTGTTTTAAGTTTTTAGAATGTTTCCTAACAAAACATTATTTGAAATAATTTTAACTTGTCTTATTTATTATTACTATTATTACCTCTTTTTTTTTTTTTTTTTGTATTGCCACACTTACTAAACCATACCCATGCAGTGCCTTCGGCGTTTTGTCATAAGTTTGTAGAATGTTTCCTAACAAAACATTATTTGAAATATGGTGTTGTTTATTTTATATTATTACAAGCAATAATTAGTCTGCAAACAATATTTGAAGTAAAAAATTATAATTATGTCACCAATTTAATTATCAGCGGCTAATTTGGCTGGTAGCCGAAAACTAAAACTAAAGACTTTCTAACGAAAAGTATTTACCTTTTAGGCTAAATCTAGGATAATTTTTAATTTGGTACCGCCGTTCTGAGGAGTGCCAAATAGTGAAAATTGATGTCGCGAGAAGGTAACGTTTATGTTAATAAATGTTATTAAAGTAAAAGAAATACTATCGTTTAGGTTATATATGGTTGTGAATGAAAACAAACCCAATGCGGAACTACAAATAAATTTTACTCTGAATAAAAAGAGGTACACTTTTTTCAATCTGTAAATAGTGATTAAAAGTCCATTTCTTCAATCCGTGAACAGTGAACTGTGAACACCTACCTCTACTGTTGTAACTTTTAATTGAACGAGACGTTAAGATTTATATCAATTCAGTTGGATATATTCTGCGCTATTATCATCAACTAAGACATTTATAATATCATCAGCGCAATGCCGACGGGGAAAAAATGTGTTATTGTAACTGGTAGGCATGTGTTTCACATCTGTCTTTAAATTTAAATCAAAATAATCAAATCAATGATTTCAATGAATTTGAATGAAATGCCTTTTCTGAGGCATTCTGATTCGGACTCACTGAACTTCACTTAACAATTTTTGGAGCCCCATTTTTTAGTTAATTATTATTACGAATTATGTCTTAAAATTATCAAGTTATCTGTTATGGCCATGAGTAATTATTGAAAATGAATGAGTTATTTGGTCAATTTTAGTTTGGGTCATGACTTATGAGAAGACACTTAAAATTAAAAATTAAGAGTTAAGAATAGTTAATTAAGATTAAGACAGACAGTTAAGTTCACTTTTTTTAATACTTTATTAAACTTGGCTTCACCTTACTTAATCATAAAGATGACTTAATTTTTTTTTAAGTTTTAGAAATTAGTTAGAGTTAGTTAGACTTAGACACTTGTGCCATACAAACACTGCATTTTAAAACTTAATGCTCAATCAATACTGACTGAGAGTGAGGTTAGTTTAAGTTTTAAAAAACAACAAAATGCTGGCCAAATAGCCTCTGTCTCTGTACCATAGCCTCGTTTTTATATTATAACAAATTAACCACCTAATGAAATACTGTACCAATTCCATCAATCAAAAACATTCCAATCAGCATATTAATATTAAAAAGAAAAGCTAACTCTCTCGAATAAACAAAGTAGAGAGAATCCTACTTAGAAACTCAAAGTGGCTTGGATTGCATAAATTAACCAATACAACAACTGGCTGTCAAGCAGTGAATCAAGCACCTTCCATGGACACTTCCCTTACCTGCGGCATGCCACAGTGCCCACAGGGCTCAGTTTTAGGACCTATCCTGTTCTCCATGTACACTAGCCAGCTTGGCTGAATTATTGAAAGTCATGGTGTATCCTGCAAATTATTTGCGGATGACACAGAACTGTACAAGTGTTTCTGTCTGATCATTTGGACTGTGCTGCTGCTGTACTGGATGTCGATGACTGCTTGCTTGTGGTGAAATCATGGATGGCATCAAACAGACTTCAATTAAATGATGATAAGACAGAGGCAATTATGTGGTTCTGATGCCAATCTTGGGAAGGTTCCTATCGCATAAATAAAAGTTGGTGTTTCTGAGATACCCTTGTCCAACCAAGACTGTTAGAGACCTTGGCTTCTACACTGACAGTAAACTTACAATGATCCCTCATATCAGTTCTGGGGTCAGGGCTTGTTTCTGTCATCTATGTGCCCTGAGTCAGCTGCATCCTCAACTTAAAAAGTGAACTGCCAATGCCAAAGCAGTAACTCTAATCCAATCGAGATTATGTTACTGTAATAGTTGTTTGTGGGGTAACCTCAAAACCAAAGTCAGAGACGCTGATGGTACAAAATACTGCAGCACTCACTGTATCACATATAACGAAATCTAACCACATCACCCCAGTTCTTAAAGATCTCCACTGGCTTCCTGTGAGTGAGCACATTGACCACAAAATTATGTCCCTGGCGTACAGCTATATAGAAGGCTCTGCATCTGAATATCTTCAAAAACTGATTTCTAAACATGTATCCCTTACAGAAATTGCACTCTTCAACACAGTCCTTAATGAGGGTTCCCAGTGTGGATGGACACACGAAGAAGTCATACAGAGTGCTTTCTTTTGAAACTATTGGGCCTAAATTAAGTAAAAGTTTGCCTTAATCTTTAAGGGAAATTGAAAATGATAAAAAAAACAATCATTTAAGAAACATTTAAAGGCTTTTTTTCTTAAAAAAGGCTTTAGGATATCTGAGCGCTGTGAGCATGCTAAAATAGCATGGACACAAGCACTATTAAAGTATTCTTTCATCATCAACAACTCTGCTTGCGTGTGTGTCATTGGACTAGTTGACAAGTTAGATTGTAGTTTGGCTGTGCCTATTCTTGCTAGAGCATCTGCTCACTCATTGCACATTCTCTGTAATGCCTATGACTATGTGGTTTCAATTTTAGAATATTTTAAAATTGTTAGTTAAAATCATGATATTTTCCCTCTAAATGGTAAAAGCAGCATGATACTTTTTGAATTTTTAATTATCTTTGCTATGGGACCTCACATGCTCTCAAGACATAGTATTGATCATAAAAAATACTAAGTTTTATACCATAGTAACATCAATAAATCTGTTACTAACTTAACTCAAAGACTCAGAGCACTCTACAAATATTTTGATTGACAAAAGTTTTTCAGTGCCTTTTTACTATCCATTTTTACTCCCACTACCCCTTTACTTTCCTGAATCCACCCAACCCCCCAAATGACCATGAGGCCATAAAAAATATTTCAAAAATTAAATTAACTTTTTTTTTTACAGGATTTGGCCCATTTAAAGGTCATCAAGTAAATTCCAGTTGGATGTCTGTCAAAGAGCTTTCTAAGATGGGGCTAGGTGATGACCAGGTGGAACTTTTTGTCTTTGAAATTCCAGTAATTTATGAAGAAGTAAAAAAGATTATTCCTGAACTGTGGGAGAAATACAAGCCTGTGGTATGTTTGAAGTTAAAGCTTATGTCTTTTGTACTTGTCACACGTAAACATAAAAGTTCATGTATTTTATAAAACAGTCTATAATACAACTGTACAAAAAAAAAAGGAAATTTTTAACAGAAATAGCCTTGTCACCATATCTGGCAATACAACAATAATTTTCAAGTATTCAAATAAAAAGAAATTGTATTACGACAATAATTTTTTCAAATAGGCCGCATCCATTCGCTGGTAAGTTTCGCTGATAGCTAGAATTATAACAGTAATTACTTATTTGAAAATAAGGGACTAACTACTTTTAATTCATATTTTAATTCATGAATATCTTTCTTTATAGACCATGTCTAAATTAATAATTATTTCATCTGATTCTGACAGAAGTTAAGTTAAGTAGTTATTCTTATATTTCCATTCTTATTAAATTTTGAAAAATTTATCTTAACTATACAGCATCTCCTATTCTTTCAGCATTTTAACTTTTAGAAAGATGAATTCTCTTTTTTTTTATGTAGCATTAAGCTGATATTAACTTTGCTCAATCTTTACTCTGACAGCTTATGGTGCATGTTGGTGTGTCTGGGGTAGCCAACGAACTGACATTAGAGCAGCGAGCACACAATGATGGTTACAATAGAGATGATGTGGAAGGATTAGTGCCACCCAGTCAGATGTGTGTGGATAACTGCTGTGAAAATGTACTCATCTCTGGAATTGATATGTCTTTGGTCTGCCAGGAAGTCAATGAAGCTGATCAAAAGGTCAGCTCGGTGGTTTCACAGGACCCAGGAAGGTAAGACCTTCATGGTCGGGTTATATAGCTAGAAATATCAAATCTATCTACTACTTTTCAGATTACACATGCTTGTTGAAATAATTACATACTGGTTCTAAGTCAAGAATGCAAGGCTGCTGGTGCCCAGCATTCATACAGTTTGTAATCAATTTAAACCCTGGGAAAAAAATAGCATGGCTAATGGTTACCATTTTTTTAAAAAAAGAGGGAATATCAAAACTGTTAGAACTACAGAGCTGTTAGATGGAAAATTATTTTCAGACGTAATTATATATTATTGCAAATATGGCGGCTCACCTTTCATGGTTTCACAGTATCACAGCTTTTTTAAATATACCCATATAGAATTGTATATATTTTGTTAAAATTACTAAGGCTTAAGAGTGTAAAAAGTGTTAAAGATCATAGGAAATGTTTATAAGAGTGTAATAAAGGTTAGTAACAGCATGATAAGGTTCTTCTTCTTCTTTATTTTGAGGGCCCACGATCAATGAATTGATCATTCTGGCTCCTAGGTTTAAAAGAGTGTGGGGAGGGTTTATAAAGCCTTAATATGTATATAAATTAAAAATTAAATATAAGGATTTTTGCCTTTTGTGGGGTGTTCTGGAACCCCCCCCCCCCCCCCCCCCCACCCACCCCATAAACAAGGGACCACTGTAGACCAACCCCACCCCACCACAATTCAACCTCCAGCCCAACCTCACCTTCACCCCAATGTCACCTCCATCCACCTCCATCCCAATCTCCACAACCCCCTCTATCCTCACCTCCACCCCACCCACCCCATAAACAAGGGACCACTGTAGATTGGACTTAACTTTTGGTGAATTGATTATTTGCTCTCAAATTTATTGATCTGGCAACTTCTGAATAGATTGAAAAATCTTCACTGTACTTTAATGATTCACCATAAATTTTCATATAATCTTTTACAATATTGCAGGTATCTCTGCGATTTCACTTATTTCCAGTCCCTACACATCAACCAAAATTGCACAGCGTTCATTCACGTTCCCCCTCTTAGTGGTCGATACAATGCCTTTGAATTGGCTGAAGGACTTCAAGTAGCTATTCGTGCAATGCTAAAACAAGTTAATCTATAATGGTATTGGTATGGTTATTTTCGTTCATAATCTTATTTATTTGGAACTTGAGACCAAATTTATTATATTTCTTTTTTTAGATATGGAAGGATGTAAAAAAAAAATGTCTTGTGATTTCAGTTTGCTTCTTTTTTTTAAAATTAACTAATAATTACATTCTTTAAAAATTGTTTGTTGTATTTTTTTGTTTGTACTTGTAAACTACAAAAGGTATTAAGCAGCTAATTCAATAAACTTCTTATCATAATGTATCCAGAAATAAAACACTGATCTTTTTTTGATGGCACCATTCACGCATACTTCACATTGTAACTGTTGAAACTGTTTCTAAGGAACCATTGTACATTTCTAGTAAACACGTGTCCAAGGACTTTCCATTATTTCTTATTGTTCATCATTGTTTAGAGGTCTCTGGTTACTCATGAAACAAGCTCAGACAAAATCTTAGTTTGTAATTCTTGGTCTTTGAAAACGATTATTCATTGGTGCATTTTTGTTGAACCCTCTATAAATTTTGTTCTTTAAATCAAATGATTATTAAAACTAATGATGTGGTCAACAGAGCTGCCGGTTGTTAAATGCTGAAAAAAAAACTAACAAGTTAGTGGGAAATGCCAGGCACATGACCTCAATTTTTTTGTATCATTGTAACCAGACATTTTTCAACTCTCCAGTTGTCACCTTTAGGTACATGGTCTATTAATAAAAACATTGGGCACTGGTATTGTATGGTCTTTTAATCTATTGACATCTATCCAGCTGACCAGTTAATTTGACCCTAATATTACTTAAATGTTAAAAGACTTAATTTATTTCTGATAGTAAGCCTCAATCCCTTCAGATTTCCATCCAAAGCATAATAAAATCACCTTGCAGCTGTAGAATTATTTTCTTCTCTTCGACGTTGAAAATAAATTATGTTAAAATTTTAAATTATATAAAATCCTGCTGTACATTTATTGTTTTTCACATATTTTTATGGATCTTAAGTTAATTTTGACAAAATGTATGTTGCAAGGCATTTTTTATTGGGCTGACTCTTTGGAATATTTAGACCCCATTAAAGAAAGGGTACCAAACATTCCTCTATTTACAAACGTTGGATGTTAGTATATTTAATATCATGTAAAACCTTTATCCCATACTGAATCATGACCTGTGATATTGTATTATACATCCTTATACATATACTCCTGCTTAATGTCTTTGTTCTAATCAAAATAGTAGGAACCTTTACAAAGAACACAAGGGTAAGTTGATTTTTGTTCTTTGTAAAGTTATTACAAAGTCTGTTTATATTTAGTCATACAAGTAATTAGCACCAAGCAGAAAAGATAAAAAATAAAACGCCACCTGATCAGTGAGAGCCATTAAAAACTGATATAACTAAACACATTTTTTGGAGGTGGGGAGATAAAAGTGCAAAGTTTATATTTTTTTGATAGTCAAATTATCTATTTGCACACAAAACTATATATATATATATATATATATATTTATTTATACAGTGGAATGTTGGATAACTAATGTAATCCATTCCGTGACTCTGTTCTTAAACTTCAAAGTGCACTAATTAAAATACATTTTCCTATTGGTGTCAATGTAATTCAATTAGTCTTTTCCAGCATCGGAGGTATGAAAATAGGCAATTTAAAGTATCCTTAATTATGGACATGTATATCACTATCTCAACCAGATGATTTTCATTTATCCAAACTAACAACAGTTCAGCCATAATGAGGGCTACAATAACACAGTGTAGTGTTTTAGAACATGGCACTGAGACAAACAATGTTTACTTCAAACGCTCCAACGTACTACTGAGCAGATGGGATTGTGCGTACAGGCGTATGCATATTTTCATACACTGAAGTATCATCAGACCTGTTTACCCTCAAACTCTTAAAATCGTACAATATCATCACAAAATCGTTCTATACCTTAGATTTATAGTAAAAAATAAACATGCAGTATATATAATGTTTACACCTCAAAATCGTACATTGTACGCCAAAATCGTAAGAGTAAACAGGTCTGTATCATTCATTAACCGAGAGCAAAATTTTGTTCACAAAACTTGTTCGTTAAGCGATTTTTTCATTATCCAAGATTCCACTGTATATTGAAAGAGAGCCGTTGGAACTGCTCCCCTTCTACCTGAATCTTCCACTGGCTCCATATATTATGGTCTCTTAAAAAATAAAATGTATTTAGAAATCTTAAAAGTATAAAGTTTTGTGGTACTTAAAGAATTAACTGAATTTAGTGGCTCATTTGAATATAGTGACTCAGATATTTGTTTTTACAGTACAGTATGCCTCTCAAATAGTGGTTAGCAAAGGCTTGACAATAAATAGTCCGGGGCATTAATACATAGTTAAGGATACTTTATCCTGAGATAAAATGAGATAAGACCCTTTTCTTACTTATGAAGTAGATCTTAAATTCCAAGTGTATTTTATCATGTCAATATATAGTTTGCCTGATCAAGACAACCATTTTATCGCAGTAACAATTATGAAATCCATACTGTTAAGGATAGTTAGAAGAAAATAGTGATGACTCTTTTTACCCTCATAGCTGTTTACTATGTAGTGCCAAATTTTAAATAAAAAATAGACTTGTGTTGATTAAGGTTTCTCATTTCCCAGGATTCTCCTTATTTTAATTTAATTTAAAATATTATACTGAATTAAACTTTAGAAAATTAATTTGTATAGATGTTTAATTGTTGTCTATTTATGAATAAAAAACAATGTTACGGTTATTTGAGAGATTGGTCACTTGCTGCTAGGTGCTTCAATTTCCACTGCTTATCCTTAGCAATGGACAAATAGTTAATAATATGCTTGTAAAGCAAAATGTGATATAACAGCTTATAGAAAAAAAAAAACATTGTTTGAGCTTTGCATCTTTACTGGACGCTAATTCTAGTTACCATTCCAACAGTAGATATTTACAAGCAAATATGTCTAACAACTTGCAACAAGGGGTTAGTTTCAGATAAAAAACAATTAGGAATGTTAATAAATGTATCTTTATGTGAATGTGTTTTACAATGTTGATTTTCGAAGCAAAAAAAAAACAAACTATGTTATATAAAGGCAGTTTGACACATTAATATTTTAGGATAATCAAGTTACTAGAGCACAGGTTTCAGCCCATGGGAGGTGACCTCAAATGGGATTGCAAAGGATTTATGTGGGGTCACCAGCTGAAACAGTAGACTAAGAGAAATAGCAATTTTAAATACATGTAGTTTTTCTTTTTTATTTTGTCCTACATTTTAAGTTATAATTTCACTCATGACATTAAAAATGTCACAAATTACCTTATATTGGAAATTTAAGTTTTAAAATGTTACCCTTTCCAATATTTTACGCTGCTAAAAGTCACTTTTTCCAATATAGCATGGCACTTTGCTTCAATATGCATGTGGTCATGACTTAAAAACGCTTAAGAAGCTGCTTACTGAAGCTATTTAGCTTAGTAATTCAGTGCAGTTAACTAGATTTAACTTCTTGACTTATAGGGACAATACGTGACAAACTGTAACTGGATGAAATGGAGAAAAAAAACAAGAAAATTTTATAACTGTATATGGCATTTTCTGGGATGGGAAAATTTCCCAGGAATTCTGTTTACTAAAAAATCATGTGGGATCCCTAGATCCTGGGTAATCATTGATGGACTGCATTCAAGTTGTGTAAATGAAATATAAGAACAAGGTATTTTAAACTTGAATTAATAGACAGGACAAAATTTTGGACGTTTCGGCTCAGATCCTGGGAGAGAAACCCTAGTCATGATGTATGCATTTACTGCAAATACTTTGCTCCTAATGATTAAAACCTTGTATTTTTTTGCTAAAGTCAGGACAAAAGCAATAGCTGTACCCAAGGTATTTTAAGCTGTGATGATAAATGTCCTTATATATTTTTTGGTTAGCTTGAACAGATATTATTTATGATATTATGGTTTGACCACTTAATAATTTGCTCCTTTTTTATTCTCTAGTTATAAAACTATTTTGTATTAAGGAAATTTTAGCAAAATGTACTGCTCTGTACTGTACACATATCAGTATTTCGGGTAATAAGTACTGTCTCATTTGCACCTATTTTACTCAGAAGAGTGCATTAGATTCTATTGTCTATTTGAAACTGTTGGACCATTCATTTTTTTTTAAGTTGTAGCTGAAATTAATTAGGTTAAATTTTGAGTTTTAACCACCCAAAATATTTATCTACTACTGAATGTTCAGCTGATGTCTTTCACCAGTCATTATTGGTAAAGTGGTTTGATGGAAATTTTAGTCAAATGTCTATTTTGTTGTTTGATACCAAAGTACTAAGGTTACATATTAATCATTTCCAATACATTATGGTAAATTTATAAAGTTTTAAAAAAAATTCTTGATCAAATCTAAATTTGAAATCTCTTGCCTAACTGAAACTGCAGGGAATAGTTAAGAATTTGTCAACAATGTATGTACTACAAATAAGGATATTATTTTATCTGGTCTGGTAAGAGCTCTTGTGTCATAAGTCCCAGATTTAGTGAGTGTGTTAATGCAATGTAATATGTCATCAAGATTACATATCCTCCTTACATTAATCCTTGAAATTAATCATTAATTTTTTTTCTACTGTCATAAAAACAGAATTTGTATGTCATAATGTTAAAATGTAAAAGCGATTTCTTTAATGTATAGATCTTATTGATAATTTTTGTCTTTTAAGGATGCAACATGCTTTTTTTTTTTTCAGAATGTAAATTAAAAATATTTTTGTGTGAACTTTAACCTGTAATTTTGAGTAGTGAAATTGAAGGCAATGTCAATACAACATATGATAAAGCAATAAAAAGATATATTTTTTTAATGGCGTTAACAAGAATACATATCTATAAATGTTTCCCCAAATTAAATTTTGCTGCAGGCTATTTTCCATTATGTAATAATAATAAACTTTTAACAATTTATTTAAACTTCATAAATATTACCCCATTGTTTGTACATGAAATATCCTTATTAAAAAAACTAGGTTCTGTTTCTAGAAAATATATTTTAAAAATATTCAGTCATTCAGAGTTTAAGTGCTGGCTAGAGAATTTATGTGTTACAATTCAAAATTTTTAATTTTCTAAAATAATTATGTTGGTATCTGCTCCAAATTGTGTTTAATTAGTTGCTATATTTCACTTTGCAGTCCTCTCTCCTTTGCTTTTAGGCAATGTTCCTTCTAAGCTGTGTGAGTACACCACCTGTTAAGTTAGCACATACAAGATTTAAAAGGTATATGCTTATAATTTAGAAGGGGCACATAAACTTTAGACTGTGTGCATATATAGAGCTATAAAGTTATCCAACCATGTCCATTTTAAAAGGAAAGAGTTGTTTTGCTTCGAGAACTTCACAATGAAAACACTAAGTTGATTACATCTTGTGTTGCACGATAAAACACCAAGTTAATTACATCTTGTGTTGCGCAATAAAACACTAAGTTAATTATATCTTGTGTTGCGCAATAAAACACCAAGTTAATTACATCTTGTGTTGCGCAATAAAACACCAAGTTAATTACATCTTGTGTTGCGCAATAAAACACCAAGTTAATTACATCTTGTGTTGCGCAATAAAACACCAAGTTCATTACATCTTGTGTTGCGCAATAAAACACTAAATTACATCTTGTATTGCGCAATGTATTTTTTAAAATGTTTTGAAATAATTGTGTGCAGTTTTTCCTTTTTTATAAATTAATTCAACTGTGCTTATGTTAGCAAACTAGAAATGGTCATTCTTCAACGCGCATTTACTTTATATACTCCAGATGAACTATTGAATACATTATCTCCCTTTAAAATGCTCACATTCATGTCAAAATACCTGCTTATTTCTATGTTTTGACCTGCGCCTTTTACAGTGATGTGCAATTCTATTTTATGATGGAGCTTTGAAATAAATAAATTGATGGCTTTGTAGTCTGACTTGTTTTTTTTAACATGCGTTGAGTGGCCTGTGTGCATTGTGCGGCCCTTGTGCGGCCCTTGTGCGTTGTGTGGCCCATTTGCCTTGTGTGGCCCATGACATTTAATTTATCTACAGGTACTTGGTTTAATAAGTGATAAACTCACATAACTCATCTAAGCCTGGGTCACTATTTTAAAATGTGGGGTTTTTTTTAGCCTTGGTCATTTCTTTTGTGTCCTCACCTTTCAAATGTTTCTTAACTGCTTCCAAGTCATGGTATTTAATTGGAAAAAAATGTTTGACAATGACTCTACAGCTATTTAAACTGTTTTGATAAATATTAACACAGGAAAAGCTCAATGAATCCTCAACTACACATTATTTATCAATTTTTTTATTCTCAAAAAAATAAAAATGCTCCTAATCAAGAAGATGCCCTCAGTAAGATAGATTGTAGAATTTCTTCATGAAAGGAAACCCAAGACAAAACTTGAACAATGCAACCAAAGGCTTTCAATGAACAGTCATATGGGGATTCTAGTGGTTTGGGGTTAGACTGCTGAATAACATAAACTTTTTAAAAAAATGTTCCCAATATTTCCAAATCAGTTTAATGCTGTAAGAGCTGTTGAAAAGGTACACTGTCTTCTTGATATGCAAGAAACAATTATAATCAAGTCAATAACATTAAAGCATTCATATAATTATTTGTATTTTATATATATATACATGTACAAAACAGTATGAGTTAAATACCTGGTACTGTATAACCATTAAATTTATGGTAAAATAGAAGGCCAAACCTCAGTTTCAGAAATATACATACAAAGCAGCAATCAGATAAATATATACTTAATTTTTAAATTTGCATTAAATTTTTAAACAAGTGTTTTTTTATAAAATCAAATAGATGTGAATAAAACAAGTCCAACTAAAATTCTTTCCCTTAGAGTTTAATCTACTTCTGTCCGTCTTTGGCCCTGGTAGGTTTTTCAAAAAACAGCTTATATTTGTTATATTTTTCACAGCATCCAATAAACAGCAAATTCTTATTTTATAAAGAGGGGGGGAAAGACCAAATCAAATTCACCAAATAAGAAAATGTACGCCTTGAACACCTGTTCATAGTAATATATAAGCAGCAGTAGCCAATGGTTTATTTCATAATGTAAAGATTGGTTCATATTGCAGGGGTGGAGAAAAGGCCATTACCAGATATGTATACAAAAATAATTGAAATCTGCAAGGAAATAGTCATGATGTAGCATCCACACTATTCAAATCAACCATTATGCTGCAGTCCATCAAACACCTCAACTTATTTTCTGTGGTCCGGCAGTGCCAGTTTTTTTTTTAATGGATCCATCACAAAAATGTTTATGGAATAACTTAAAACAAATCTTAAGTAACTAATGCCAAATTTCATGAGTAATGTAAATCAATAATTAAGCTTTAGTCTTGGTGGTCAGAGCTCATTATAATTAGAAATAAACCAGGATTCTTTTGGCACCATGGAAATGATGCAGGCCGAATATTGGTGATACATTGCGAGAAATTGGCATCATATAATGATGCTACTCATCTATTTATTAGGTCTTTCAAGCCACTTAATATATAATAGTTATTTCACCACTAACAATGTCCTAAATAAATAGTACGTGCTAATTAAGAAAATATCTTTGCCATTGCAGAAAAAAATTCTATGCCCTCTGTAACTTATTTCAATTTCTTACAACAGAAAACTAGTTTGGAATTGTTATGTCTAATAATAATGATTATTATTATGAACAGAATGAAAAACATGAACTTAAAACTAGTAATATGTTAATTACTGAAGGGGGAATGAAATGAAATCAGAAAGATTTGCATAAAAAGTACCTGTGAAACATTGTCATGGATTTCATTATATACAAAAATATGATGATAGTGGCAGTCACAGCAGTTCATATTCAGTGGCTCACATCATGTGTTTATGATGTCAAAAAATTATGTTAAGAATAGGTTGTAAAATTGAAATTCTCTCAAATTACTGTAAATTTAATCAATTCAATGACATTGTACAAGTTTAATGGAAACTGTTTAGATGTGAGCAAATAGTTGCACACAAAACTTAATTTGCACCACAAATATTTTTAATAATGATGATTACCACTGGCATACTTAATGGTCAGGTAACAGCAATGTATTTATTGTAAGCCTAGTATCAAATCGAAAAAAAAAAAATTCATATTTTGTTGAAGAGTTTAAATGTACAGTAATAGATACTGATATATAATATAGATAGATAGATATACATATATATGTAAATATAACCTAGCTTGCTACTGTTTGAAATAAGAGCCAGTATAGGCTATAAATGAAACATATGTTTCGAGCTTTCACATCTATATTATCATAATTATTATGAAGATAAATGCTGCCAGCACGCATCAGAAAAAAACAAATAGCGAAACACATATTAGACCAAACAAAAAAAATGACAGCCTCGATTTATTTCAATGTTTCATTTATTCAAATCAATTAAAGCATCGCTCACTTACAAAAACATCAGCATTCATGAATCCAAGGTTTTTATCACCAGCTTCTACATTTTTACTCTGTCCCCCCCATTTAAAAACTATAATACATTTACAAAATTTATGTGGAAAAACTTTAAGATAAGATATTATTACTAGCACGACAGATTACAAGAGATTTTAGCAACATTTTTAATGAGCATTAAATTCAACAATTCAGAAACTTCCTAACAAGTGCTCCTAAATCTAGAATATGCATGGCCAAGTACTATTACTAATAAATCTCTTCACTAACTCTGCAATACCTGCCCCATTGATCTCTACCCTTATTTGGAGTGTACAGTTTGGAGTGTACAGAAATGCATAAGTCTAAGAAATGTCTATGCTAGCTATAAAATTTAAATTGTGAGAAACAGTAAGTACTAGATCTAACTCCATTTCATTCAGAAATCCTGTTTCAAAAAAACTCAAATTTTATGACTTGTGATATTGGTCATTTTCTCCACTTGATTCTATCCGTAATTCCATAAGTATGGATTATTGAATACAAACCATTAGAAACAACTAGGGGGAAAGTATTTACACATTTTGGTTTAAAAGTGAAAAATAATTATGCAGTGTATTATTAATTTATCCATTATGCTCAGTACGGTAGCTATATCCAACAGAGTCCATTAGATTAAATTCTGTTTTGCTTGACTCCTTAAAGTTGGTTAGAATGACATCCAAGGACATCAGTTAGCTAAAATGTAATGCTATTCTAAAAAATAAAATTATTAGAAAGGATGGCTGTAACTATTGATAGTAGAATAAACACAATTTTTTGTATACCATTCCAAGGACCCAAAAACTAATTATAGATCCATGCATTAAAACATTTGTTTTCAACAGTAAAAAAAAATTGACTAAAAATAATAATAAAACTCTTGATTTAGTTGATTTAAAGGTTTTTCGGATTCTTTCACTTTCATTGTAATTAATAAAATATATTATAAACTAAAACACAGAATACAAAATTTCCATGTAAAAAAAAAAAAATTTTCTTGGAAGATGCCTAAATATCAAATAGCTTGGGCCATATGATGTATATAGTATTACAGGAAAAGGTGGGTTTTATTGAAAGGTCCATTCGGCAAAATTATGAATGTATACTCATCTTTGAACTTTAATGTTGTGTACCAACTGGGAAGTACAATTTACAAACATGTACAAACCATAGTAAATATTAAAAACACATACATAAGACAGCAAATATTTAAAAACAAGTACGTATCCTACCTTAGAGTTAACGGTAGGTAACTATGACGAAAAAAAAATTAATAGCTTCCCTCTCTACACTTAATGACAACAGTAATTATTATATTAGTATAGAAACTGGCAATTATGTTTGGTTTTTATTAAACACTTTCTGAAAAATGCAAAGAAAATTAAAAATGAACTGAGAACCTTAATTGATTATTGGTCATGTTGAGATTAGATGACAACCAGAGAGTTCATGAATTATAACTTTAATTTAGTGCTTTTGTCAGGCATACTGGTATTAAAAATAAATTGTAAAAAATGTCAAAGTAGTTGTAAAGAAATGATCTATAGATCTGTATTTTCCAATGTCATAATTAATAGCTACAACAAAAACAGGCTTACCAAAATTAATAGAGGGGCATTAAAAAAGTATTTCCCAGAGACAAACAGGACACACTGAGCTCACATCAAGATGATAGAATGAACTTGTCATTGCACAGGTTGTCCCCATTAGCTGTCAATATTCAATTAATTCACTCAAAATATGTGATACCACTCTCAGTGATGGACAAGTAGTACACACTTTAAAATCTTGACAGAAAGGTTTTGGGAGTAATAGGTTAAATTAATTTTTACCAAGAAAAAAGTACTTTATCCCAAATAATTTTGGTTCACTATTTTGTTGTGCTAGTTTTAGAATTTAAATCCTTATCTTTTTAATTTTAAAGAGAATTTAAACTTCAAGAATAATGAATGTCCAATAATAAAAGTGAATAAGTTGAAAAATAGTATGAGTTAATATTAATTAGTTTAAAGGTCATTTAAGTATTTTTAAGAGGGAAAAATTATTTTTATTTTAATGCCATTTTACAAACTTGGACATTCCAATTCTATTGGATTGTGATTTCCTGTTAGAATATTCAAAAATAATTATTAAATGCGAAAAAGGAGACTAAAATTTAATGTTTTTTATACAATCAATAAAACGGTTAGCAGTGTCATAAATTCAACTAAATATATAAAGAAAAAGCTTGTAATACTAGATTAACCCTCTTGAGACAGAGCCATTTTGAACTGTCTGTGCCAAAAAGATGGAGCACTTTTCTTAAGACCTGCACTACTTATAAAAAATAAAAATTTAAAAAAATTAACTATTACTTTACACATATAAAACTATATTATACATATTTTGTAGGGAATTGAATAAACTAATACGATCTTTATGAATCAAACTGAAATTCCAACATTTATGCAAATGAGATATTCTGATTTGCATTATTTATGCATTCAATTTTATTTTTACAATTATAAACAAAAATTGTCTTACTTGCAGAATTTTGTTAACCTTTATGATTGTTGAAGCCTAAATAGGTCCTAACTCATATTTTAATGAGATTAAATGTGAAAAACTGCATAAAATATTCCCCTTGGGCTGTTATACCTTTGGCATAAATCAATGTCAGATATTTTATAGGCATTTATGGGGGTCACTAGGTACAAAAAAAATCTGCACAACAAGATAAACTATCAATGGAAGCCACCATTAAAATTGCAAGATGAGCGAGAAGCTATCTGATTAGCTGATATGAAGACCAGCCAGCCAATCTTGAGTATGAAGACCAGCCAGCCAATCTTGAGGCCATTATTATAGAGCCTATAGATTTTTTTCACTAAAACAATTTGTGCCAATAGGTCGGCCCAGCCGTCTCAAAAAGGTGAACATAAATCCCTAAAAGTTTGTAAATGTGACACCACCTTCTGCTCTAAGAAAATAGTTTTGCAGAGGATGAAAATGTGCTTTCTTGCACTACTGCCGAGCTTTACACTGGGAGAAGCACAAGGATTCTTGAACTGCTGTCAGCAATTCACAATGATTTTTTTTAGCTTTTTAAACTGACGTGGTTTTATTAGGTAGGTAAATGCATAATAAAATATTTTTTAATTGATTATAACATTAGCCTTCAAATAAAGGCATTATTTTTTTTAAATCTTTCAGTTCCATAAGCAGACTTCTAGAATTTGCATGGCTAACTAAGTTACATGTGGGCAACCTGGACCAAAATTTAGAGATACAGGAAAGCATTAAAACAGGAGGAAAAAAAAAGATATGAACCATCCTATGTACACACCAGAAACATGATATACTATATATAGGAAAGACGTTCTCTTGACTTGTATGCAAAAGGCATTCATTTGTAGATTGCAGCTAATCAACAAAGATAAGGAGATGAATACACGAATTTCTTGAATCAAATATTAGGACAGCACATTGCAGCATTAATAAATATGTCTTTACAAGTAACAAGTTTGTACAGTAATTAAATTTTAAAACAACAAGAAATTTGTATTTTTTTTTTTTAGCAATTCATTATGTAAATATATTTTTCTGTGTGAGTCATAATCTAAGTCTCCATTAAAATGACAATCATCTAATGAAGAAATAAAAACATGTTTAAATATATATATATATAGAGAGATATATATTGTGTCATGAAGCAACAGTAACATGATTGGTGAGGAAATGAAAATGTTTTTAGTTCTAATAATATTTGCACTTTTATCACAATAAACCTGAAGAGCCAAGGAAGTCAGTCAGATCACCTCAAGAGGTCACAACCTTTCAACAAATACAACTTTATCACTTGGTTGGCTGTACTTTGGCAGTGTTGGTGAGGTGATATTACCACCCTGTGGGCTGTATTTGGGCTGAGTCTGTGATGTGGCATCACCATGCTGTGGGCTGTACTTGGGCTGCACTGGTGAAGTGACATTGGCAGCCCGTGGGCTGTGCTTGGGCTGCACCGGCGCAGCGCCTTGCTTAGGTTGTGGTGTTTGACCATTTGTAGGCTGAGTCGAGTTATTGATGTTAGAATCACTTAACCCTCCCCGGATGATCCTTGTCAGCACTACAGAATTATGTTTATCCTTGGCACGCTCTCGCATATTGATCCCGCTGGTTATGAGTTCTCCAAATCCGGCCTGGTGAGCGAATGCGTAGCCCGACCGTACGGACCTGCCGCTTCTTCTTATAGTGGACTGACGATGAATGCGCAGGTCTCTGCCAAATTTGGATTTGGACTTTTTCATCCTCTGTCTCAGCCTGACCCGGTCGGAAAGAGTGGGGGTGACATTAGTTGTGTAAAATCTGTAAGCCACCATGGGCAGAATGAGCAACGTGCTGGTGATGAGGAGACAAAACCAAAATGTGGACATGCCAAAGACTTTGAGGGCAACTCCTGCGTACTTGTAGCGGATGGCGTCTGAATAGAATGCCAAGTGAAAGCAGAAGTAGTAGATGATGCTGCCCCATATGACAAAATGGTTGAAGCCGGTCCAGTAGCTTGTATCAAGGGCGCACTGCAACATAACAAAAAGCATAACATAAAGACATATTTGGCACTTCCTCTTTCAATTAAGTATGTTTAGTGAATTATTCATTTTGGTTATTTTCCTTTTCAATTCATTACGTTTAGTGATTTGTTTGTGCTTGGCTAATTTTAGTGTTAATATCAACCTAGAAATGCTTACACTCAAGTTTAGCATCAACCTAGAAATGCTTGACCTCAAGTAAACATCAACCTAGAGGTGTTGAACCTCAAGTTAAAAATCAACCTACAAGTGCTTACCCTCAAGTTAACAGTTAAAACAAGCCCGGCAGCCACAACAGTACCAAAAGCTTGAGTGTCCGTTACATCCTGGCCGCCAGAGTCCACTCCCATAAGAAACGTTCCATAAGGTATAAAGAAAAGGACCAGCGATGTTATGACACCTTCGGCCACACTCCAAGAAAACATTTTCTTGTTGAACAACGCATTCTTCATACCAGGCTCGTACAACTTTGGGTATCTAATACAATAGTTTTCATCTACATCCTGTCGGAATTAAACATCCAATCATTTAATCTCATCCCAAAATAGTTTGTACATTTATAAGCAGACAACATAAAATAGATGGCAAAGAGTTACAAAAATTAATCAAATAGTTTTGAAATCGATGTAGCACACATCAGATAAATCTTAATATTTAAAAAAAAAACTAATTCTGACCCATCACATGAGCCAAACCAAAGAAATGAATAAGCTTGCCCGATCGCACTCACCTGGTCAAACACTCCAAGGACAAGCACAGGAAGGGATGTGTAAAACACATTGTACAAGGAAATGAAGAATGGATCAAACAGGGTCTGAAAGGATTTTTACAAAGTTTGTTTAGTTATCATCTCATAAATTATTTTAGATGCATTAATGGCTTTAACTCTTTGAACCATTTCTTCCTATTCCTAAAATAACCATGCTTCCAAAGAAACAAAATTCCATGATTATTATAAATTATAATTCCATGATTTTCCACTAAGGAAAATACATTTGTAAAAATGTCAATCTAAATTTGTCTGCTAGTGTTCCAGTACATTTATTAAATGTATCACAGGAAGAAAATTGTCTTAGAATCAGTGCAGAACAGCATAGGAGATGGTAACTTGCATGCCTTTTCATAAAAACCATGGCTTGGAATAGGATGGACCGTATTTGTTGATTTTTTCCCAAAGTACACATTCTATCAATAGTACATAGATTGTCACTATAATTGTCTTTTTAATTTTATTATAATACTTTTTCAAAGAACTTTGAATCTGCTCTGGTTTAAGGCCTTGAAAATAGCAATTTTTGCATTTTTGGCACGCATCGAAAAACATTACCAAAACTTAACAAGAACAATGTATCAATGGGAGCGGCCGCTGCAGTCAGCTTTTGAAAGTCATGTGATTAACTCTGACCTCAGTATTCACAACACATTATTATACATTGACTGTCGATTTAGGATTCAACAAACATACCGAAATTCACCGTCGATTTAGGATTCAAAACACATACCGAAATTGACTGTCGATTTAGGATTAAACACACATACCGATATTGACTTTTGATTTAAGATTAAACACACATACCGATAAAGTGGGATCACAGGTTCAAAGAAATATCTATTATATAATATAATTACTTGAAAATGGTAAAAGGCTAATAAAAATTAATTCACTTCTTTAATGATGATGCTTAACACTTATATGAAGTACCCACTAAGGAAAATAATGTTTTCCTTTTTAAAAATTTTTTTACTGATCAGACTATTGATTTACTCGTTTTTGCTCTGATTTTGACAAATAAGCTAAATTCTATCAACGCGCAACACATGTAATGTTATCAGTAGCAAGCAATATTTACCTGAGCAGAAAAGCCACAAAAGAATGCAAACCAAAAATGACACAGGGTAAAGGCAAAATTTTTGTAGAAGAAATATTTCAAGAACTTGCACATTCTAAGATATGACCAGCGACCATGGACTAGAAGAAGACGCTCTAGATAGCGAAACTGTGCTATTGAGTAGTCACTGGCCAGCACAGCCTGCATGCCTTCCTGACCACTGATGCCTATACCAATGTGAGCCACTGAAAGGAAACAAGTTTTTAAATGGTGAAGAAAAACACAATTTTCCCAGCAATTTGTCTGCAATACCAATACATGTATTCTAGTTTCTCATTTGTTATCTATTTCGTCATTTTTGTCATTTCCTGTTTCTGATAATATTATATCTAAATTGAGCTTGGTTAATTTGCCAAACGTACGTAAGTGCTACAGAAGAAGACACTAAATCACAATGGGCAAGTTAACGGGTTACAAACATTTCAATAAAATTTTAACAAGCATGGAATGGTTTTCATCTGCAGCTCTCACTTTTAATCATGCTGACATCATTGGCACCATCTCCTATAGCGAGAGTTATGGATTTCTTGTGTCGCTTGACTAGATCCACAACAAGGGCTTTCTGCAGCGGTGTCACACGACAGCAGATCACAGCCTTGCACATGCAGCCCAGGTTCAACAGCGTCAGCTCAAGCTCAGGTTTTAGGGCCTGGGCCTGGGTTTTATCAAGAAAACAACAGAGACCGTAGACATCTATAATGCAAATAACCTTAAAAACGTAACAAATTAAAAAAGGTAACCCTGATTAGAGCCATTTCTCTTATCTTTTATTTAGAGTTTCTTTTTGAAAGTCACTGATGTTGTTACACAGCTATCCATCATAAATATAGATTTACGGCTATATTCTTTTCATCAAATATGTTGGGCACCACATTACTTTTCTTTCCCACCATTTGACCATAATATTTTTTTGTGAAATGTCACCTGTCAAATGTTCAAAAGAACTGAAATATCACCTGTTGAAAAGTTCCCAAAATAAACCTCATACTTTCCCTATAACCTTCCAATCAACAAGTCCAACTGTTAATGTCCTAGACACCTTATGTCTCAAGCAACAAGTCCAGCTGTTAATGTCATAGACACATAATGTCTCAAGCAACAAGTCCAACTGTTAATGTCCTAGAAACCTAATGTCTCAAGCAACAAGTCCAACTGTTAATGTCCTAGACACCTAATGTCTCAAGCAACAAGTCCAACTGTTAATGGCCTAAGACACCTAAGGTGTCAAGCAACAAGTGCAATCGTTCTAAGTGTTAATATCTTAGATGCCTAATGTCTCAGGCAACAAGGTAGCAGATACTCACCAAGCTGTGGCCATTAATGACCAAAGCAAAATCTCCAAACTCATCTTCAGGCATGGCAACATTGCCGTTCTCTGTGCTTTCACTGAGATGTGTTTCTGATGGCTTGGCCGATCCATTTCGGAAAGTAACTTCTCCACCTGGTCTTCTCTTGGCGTTCTTTGCCTTATCAATATCCTCCAAGGCTTTCTTCATCTGATTCTCCACCTCATCAAAGCTTTCCCCATCAATTATGAATGGTTCCTCCATTTCATCAGTGAGGAGACGACAAGAATATCCAATATTTATAGCAGTTTCTAGAATTTAAATAAAGATAAATTGGAAGCACATCCTTTATTTAAAGTTATGCCATCGCAACTGATGATATCAAAGAATAAATTTATTCTTTGTTTGACTCAGCACACAGTAAAATATTTTTACCACATGTATATATATATATAAATATATATTATTAATTTGGAAGTGAGCATTAAGGACATATAAATATGATCCAGTAAGATAACTGTGTTAAATTTCAGATGCTGATCAAGTGCATTTATAATAAACATTTATTTACTGACCTTGTTTGTCTCCCGTCAATACCCAAATCTTGATGCCCGCCAGAGCTAGGTTAGCTATGGTCTCAGGAACACCGTCTTGAAGTTTGTCCTCAATGGCTGTGGCCCCGAGCAGAATCATATCCTGTTCTATCTCCTCATAGATGGCATCCAACTTGCCATCACGATCTTCCATCGATGTGCTAATTTAATCAAGTGTGTACATTTAAATATCTTCAAATGTTTATTCTACTTTATTTTAAAAGGAATATAACAATGTCCAAATCAATTCCATCATATTTTCAGATTCAAGAGGAATAAGCAATTCAAGTCCTTCAGTTCAAAATTACAAATTTAAGAGAGATTAATTAAACTAATTTATTTTAAATACATCATTAAGTTAGTAATTAAATAAACATTAATACTAAATTGCTTTATTAAAAAAATAATATTCATCAATCTTTAACATTATTTAAATTCAGTATAATTAAATTCAGAAATTTTTTCTATTTAGCTTTGAGTGAATTATTATGTGTAACAAATATTTATTCATCTACCTTCAGATTTTTAAATCATCAATAAATAGAAAAAGACCACTTCCCATTACAGATCAAGATTAAAACATGTAAGACTAAAAGACTACAAATATCCTTGTGCTTGTAGATGATGTAACTTGTACATATTTTTTTTCATCCCACTCAGTACTAAATAAATATTACCTTGCTTCTTGTTATTTCATCCCACTCAGTATTAAATAAATATTACCTTGCTTCTTGTTATTTCATCCCACTCAGTACTAAATAAATATTACCTTGCTTCTTGTTATTTCATCCCACTCAGTACTAAATAAATGTTATTACCTTGCTTCATGATGTCTTTTACGCCAGGCATTAAAATATTCCTCATTTATAGTTTTACAGGCCAAAACTAACGTTCGTAGACCAGTTTGTGCAAATTCCTAGAAAATATTTATTAAAATGTCTTTATTAGAATTTTTTAAATTTCTGATTGCAGTCTACAAATTTAGGACATGAAATATATGGACCACAGAATATGAAGATCTAAGAAAATGCAATTGCTATATGCTGAAGTCCATACACAGATAAATAACATTTAAATGGCATTTTCTCTAAAAAAATATTAAATTTGAACCATCTGATGGACAAGGTGTGGGCCCCAGACAGCGCGATGAAACATTTAATCCAGCCTACAGGACATTTCAACTTGATAAATTTTTTTGTTTTAATGTACAAATTTTACAAATTTAATGTACAAATTTTAGAAGTCTTTGAAAATGTATAATCAAAGTGTATAATTGTAAAACTGTAACAATGATGATCACAGAAAATTTAAAAAGTATGCCACTGCTTATTTTCAAACTGAATTTTGAGTGAATTTTTTTGTTCCTTCATGGTGTATATTAAAACTAGAAGTCCAGATTTCCCAGAAAATTATCATGCAGCTCACCAAAAAAAAAAAAAAATAAATTCCTAGCAGCCCTCTGCACAAAACTGTTGCTATATAACACTCAAACTAAACACTCCCAGTTGTTATAAAACTGAATATTTAATAAAAATTAATTTAGCTTTTTAAAATAATTACAACACCAAAAAAAAAAAAAAATAAATTCCTAGCAGCCCTCTGCACAAAACTGTTGCTATATAACACTCAAGCTAGACACTCCCAGTTGTGATTAAACTGCATATTTAATCAAAATTAATTTAGCTTTTTAAAATAATTACATCAATTGCCATTAAAAAGTGAGTCTGAGATTTCAAATGGGTTTTAAAATAAGCTAATGCTCACATTCAAATGGTTTGTTGTTAGTTCTTTTAGATCATTGCATTTCTTGTCTAAGAGGTCAAACATGATAGTATCTGCCCCTTTACACAACAGCTGGATGTGACCATCTTTTCGCACTATAACCTAAACAGAGATAAATAGAAAACATTGATTTTAAACTTAATCAAAATTCCTAAACACACTGCACATAAATTACAGGATATAACAGACAGAAATATGTTTTACTGTTATAAGAGTGATAAAATTCTCTCTTGGTTATAAAATGTTTAATATTTCAACCTATGGTGTCCTGTGTTTTCTTTTGTGTTTCGCTTTAACAGTTGTTTTAAAATTCAAGTGTTTGGAGAGCATTAATACGCCTTTCCATTTGACTAAAGATAATAAGTCGTTAAATATCTTCAAATAATTAACACAAATGAAAAAAAAACAACTAAAAATTCTACTCACTGACATTCTTTTTCTAACATTATTGAAATCTAGAATGTTTAGAAGTTCATAGGTTTCCTCTTGACCTTGAATTTCAATGGTAATGGTACTTGGTGTCCTTGACTGGAAAAAAAAACGGCTGCATTATAGATTACGTAATACCATTATTACCATTACAGACAGAACAAATTTAATACATCTCTCATTGAGATGCAACCATATTATGGTGATGGAGCTAACTGAATGACAACTGAATGATGAGTTGCAATAGACAGGTTTAGCATAAAATTTGTGGAGGCTTTATCTTACAAGAATCAACAGTTCTGTTTGTACCGCTATAAAAGCCGTATCATGTAGACAGATACCTTAAAAACAAATCCAAAATTTCTTGCAGCTGAAACTAAAGCACCTTCATCGGGAGATTGAGCTTGGTACTCCAGGGACCCTGATAAGAAAAGACAAACATTAACTGAGAAATGTAACAAATTGATTTGAAATTTAACAAGCCTATGACTCAAGGTAAAATTTGATACATGGCAAAGCAGTGAAGTGAGTTTCTTTAGTTTATTTTCTGCATCCCTGCGGCAACCACCCCAGGCATGCAAGGTTGACAGAGGGTCATTTGGTTCTGACTTTCAAAATTTTACTTGCACGTTTAGCTTAATTCTAAAAAACAGATTCATGGTAAATATGCTATTGCTAATGGCCGCATCTGTTAAACGTCATGTCCACCAAACGTCTGGGCACTGTAAAAAACATAAAGATGCGATGAAACCAATTGATTTGTGAGCATGTGGATGCTGATATAATCGGCCTGTTGTAGGACCTCTGTATCGGGGACACTGTCCTGCCATCTTATGCCATCTAATGTTTGGTGAACTCTCCAGTGGAAAATGCTCAATTGGTGGGCAGAAAAAAAACTGTTTAAAAGCTTCACTCAAATCCATGGACATTAGCCTTTATTCGTGAGAGACACTTGCCATGGAAAATGCATGGTCGCATAGCAGACTTACTGTCGGATAAAAATCCTCACAGAATAAGTGCACCCAAAGAAAGCGTACAGCTAGAAAAAGCAGAATTGACTCAAATCTTCTTCTTCTTCTTTATTTTAAGGGCCCACGATCAATGAATTGATCATTCTGGCTCCTATGTTTCAGAGAGGTTTGCCATGTTACTGTCCATGGGTTTCAATGGGATACTTCACTGGTCCTACCAGGACCCAAAACAAAATGTGTCTAACATGCGGGAAAAGTTTCCAGGAACAAACAGGCAGGCCACCTGCCTATACACTGTGTAATATAGCAAAGGACGAACAAAAGCAACAAAAAATAAAACTCACCATCAGATTTGACTTCTGGCATGACAGTGTGACACAAGGCCAACAGTGTAAAGAACATATGGGCCATTTCATTGTTGTTGTTCACCTCATCCACTAAGGTTTGGTCAAAAAATTCAAAAGTCTTCTCTGCATATTTATTCCAAGGTAAGAACTCCACTCTCTGAGTTCTCTGAACATGAAATATTCAACCAAAGGAATGAGTATTGACACAGAAGTTATCAACTGTACCGCATAGGCACATCTCACAACTCTTAGTTCAAAAAATTAAATACAGTTAAAAATAACGTGTGCATCTGTTGAAAAGAGGGTTTTAGAAAACTGGAAATTTTAAAGCGAACAAAAGAAGAAAAAAAAAATGTGGTACATTCCGGTAAACATTTAAGTCCAAGGCTTCAAATGTGTTACAGGCCTGTGGGAGCCATAAACAAATTAATTTCATTAATTGCATACCTTAAAAATAAGTTTGTATTTTCAAAGTGTAAACACCAAAGCTTGAATTGAATCAAAATTACTTGATGCAGAGTAATCTTTACCTCAGTAATCTCCATAGCAATTCCCTCGTCATCCTTTGGGTCGCCATAGGATATGCCATTTATTGAACATTTATTGAAAGTCATGATGTTCTGAAAGACAAATCATTCAGCTATTCAAAATGCTCCTTGAAATGTATATTTCTTTATTTATTAAAAAAATAACTGCATGAGTTGAAATAGTTTTAAAAAAACAGTGAATACAGGTACTTTGAATAATTTAATATTTTGCAGACCTGGTTACAGTATTTGAAAAATTTAGTATTTTGCAGACCTGGTTATCCCAAAATATTCCAATATCATTCCAGAATAGTACTTAACCATCTCTAAATTGCACAGGGTAATAAGGGGAGAGACTGCAATCAGGTTAGCACAATAAATTGCACGATACTGAATTGTAAAAGCAAAGAGAGCTACATAATTTATGATGTGTACATAAACTCTCTGCATCTCATTTCTAAAAATGCCACTTTGCTCTCTGCATCTCATGTCTAAAAATGCCACTTTGCTCTCTGCATCTCATGTCTAAAAATGCCACTTTGCTCTCTGCATCTCATGTCTAAAAATGCCACTTTACTCTCTGCATCTCATGTCTAAAAATGCCACTTTGATAGATGAAGATGTGATGGGAAGACAGAAATCAAAGACGATCGTCAAAGTCAACCGAGCAAAAGTGGGGTGGGGTTTGGGGAGGGGACTTGGCAAACCACTCCCCCAGAATTTTTAAAATAACTTAAAAATGTGGGGATGCATTTTGTGGCTACTAGATTATAGTTATGCATCATTCTACATGTCATCGTAATTCTTGAGTGAAATTATCTGCCCTCTACCTAACTGTGTTTACATAAATCCTTTAATTGCAGTAGTTACAAAATAGTCAAATTGTTTTATCAGTTTTATTTATGATTTGAGATTACTTTTTTCATTCATTTTTTACATTTCAGTCAGTCCAAAAAGTACACCGAAAAGGTCCATCACAAACAATCATGTGTAAATATTTAAAATGTGTGTTTAATGCAAAGAATAAAAATAAGTTCATTTCTGAGACATCCTGCGGACCATGATATTTAATGTGGCGGGCCACAGTTTGGGCCACAGTTTAGGCACCCCTGCATTACGCCTATGAGGTTAAATTTTATTTTCCGTTAACATATTACGGTCTAATAACTAGAGCTAGCTGCATTGGGAGCAGGGAAATGGAGGGCTGAAACAAAACTGGAGTATTAAATTTGTACAGCTGCTTAATGACTTCTTTGTTGAGAATACATTAATTAACATGAAAAAATCCAGTTATCTCCATTTTGGCAATTGCGGTTCAGCCAAAGAACAAAATAATTATGTCATAAAATTACGTCATACGGCACCAAAGCAAACAAAAGCCAATGTTGACTAAATGTGTTAACTACGAAAAATACTTCTGTTGCTGTATCTAGCGAGTTCATTGTGAAAACACAAAGCAACAATATGACCATCATAACCATCATTACGAAAAGTGGCGGTCTCATTTTTATAGCATTTAAAGATATTTAGAGACTTATCCCTTACCCCCTCCCCCATGCACACCGATACGCTCCTTCGTCAACTCAAGCCCCCCTCAGTGCATACATAATATAACTATGGATAGTCCCCAACCAATCATATTTCTTGGTTCATTCACCCCTGGATGTAAAAAGAAGCTAAAACTAACAACCCAAAATGGTTTTGTTGGACGGTTTGTTGGACGCTTTGTTGTATTTTTTTAACGATAAAAACTACCAGAACATATTTTTTTCAACGTGGTCTCTTAAAATTGTAGTTCTGACCGGTCTCTACATACAATCTCGTAAAAAGTATCTCAAAATCATTTATTGTATGCCAAAATCGTAAGAGTAACCAGGTCTGATTTTATAGAAGTAAAACCATGGTGCTGTTATATGTCAGTACAACAGTTATATTTTTAACATCTTATGAGAGGGATGAGTTAAAATTGGGAACACCTACAATTTAAAGATAATTAACGATGTCTTACAAAAATACAACTTCAGGGGATAAACCACGAAGTCATTTCTGCTCCACACTTACTTGAGTTAATGTCCCTGTTTTGTCGGAAAAAATGTACTCTATCTGTCCTAATTCTTCATTCAATGTTGTAGTTCTTGCTTTCGCAGGGGTATCTTTTTTGTCATAGTACATTTTTACATCCCAGTTAATCCAAAGGCTATGTGCCAGACGAATAATTTCAACACTGGAGAAAGAACACAATGCGGGGAAATAAGAAACTTTCACTGGTGAAATCGCCTTTTTTTTTTTAAAAATACTTTATAAATATTTGAAGCAATTTCACTCTCTTTGCTTACATAAAAAGATTATTTAAATTATGAATCGAAAGCAGTGCTTTTCAGACCAGTGTCAGTCTGTAGAAACTTTATGTCTGTCCTTGGCACTGCTGGTTCCCAAGACCAGTGTCAGTCTGTAGAAACTTTATGTCTGTCCTTGGCACCGCTGGTTCCCAGACCAGTGTCAGTCTGTAGAAACTTTATGTCTGTCCTTGGCACCGCTTTTTCCCAGACCAGTGTCAGTCTTTAGAAACTTTATGCCTGTCCTCGGCAAATTTAAATTACTAATGGCATTCTAAATAAGTTCCAGATGTTTTATTTTGTATACAAATCTTGAAGTACATTTCAAAATTAAATAAGGAAGTCTACAAATGTTCTTAATGTCTGGTCATTAAAATATAATCTATACTTTGTTTATGAACTAGTAAACAAAATATTTAGATATGGGCTTAGCTGTCTGTGAAATATTTTTATTTTCCCCAAACAGTCCTCTAAATATTTCTCTTATTCAGTCCGCATGTGCCATAAGGTTAAAAATTAAATTCTAAGAATCTCGTATTCATGTTCCAAAGAGCTGGCTTTTATTTTTTAACTCTCTGAACATTAATAGAATAAAAAGTCTTACAATTCGGTTAGTTATAAGTAAAATGTGAAAAAACTCTCAGAAAAGATGCATCCGTAGCTTAAAGCTGAATAGGTACTGATTACGATGGTACTTACCTAACATAAAGAGATATAGGCACCACAGTGTTTAGTATGATGATATAAGAAAGAAACACAAGGACGGCAATGGTGACCGAGCCACCAACTTTTTCTGTTGAGACAAATGACTCCCACGGCAAGTACTTCTGGAAGTTGTAACCGGTCATAAGTTCCCATATAACACATGCAATGGTAGAAATCAGGCACATTACCACTAGAAACAGGAAGATCTGAAAATATATAAAATAATTGGTGCATGTAATAAAGAAAGTGGTCATTGGTTAGCACGAATTTGTCATTAGGAGATCAAGACCAATGAGATAGCAAGATCTTGTCATTGGGAGATCTAGATCAATGAGATAGCATGATCTTGTCATGGGAGATCTAGATCAATGAGATAGCATGATCTTGTCATTAGAAGATCTACACCAATGAGATAGCATGATCTTGTCATTGGGAGATCTAGACCGATGAGATAGCATGATCTTGTCAATAGAAGATATACACCAATGAGATAGTATGATCTTGTCAATAGAAAATATACACCAATGAGATAGCGTGATCTTGTCATTAGAAGATCTACACCAATGAGATAGCATGATCTTGTCATTGGGAGATCTACACCAATGAGATAGCATGATCTTGTCATTGGGAGATCTACACCAATGAGATAGCATGATCTTGTCATTAGAAGATCTACACCAATGAGATAGCATGATCTTGCCATTAGAAGATCTACACCAATGAGATAGCATGATCTTGTCATTGGGAGATCTACACCAATGATACAGAAAGATCTCGCAATCAGGTGATCTACACCAATAGAATAGCAGGATTTTGATAATAGGGGATAAACTAACTTTAATTTGGCAAAGTCAACTATTGTACAATTAATTAAAATTAGTAACAGGAAAGACAGCTTAAGACTAAGGGTTTAGTAACAAACAAACAAAATATATCTTCCAACAAAACATCAAGTTACATGTCAGTATGAATAAATCAAATCTAACAAATCATAGCTTTTAGGCTAGAAAATGTTGTAACAATGCAAATAATATGTGGTTCAAAACAGTCAAAGACATTAAGTTGCTAGTCTTTCAGGTTTTGTTAATATAACATGATGTTAACAAAACTTGAGGTTGAAATTTCTGTAAGTTGGAGAAACTTACACCAATAATGAGAAGATTCATCAGACGATCAATGTTGGTCCGTTTGAACTTTGTCTTGCCGCTGTTCATCATAAGTTTAGTATCCCTGCCGGCAAACACCACAAGCCCATAGCACCACTGGGTGTTCCTCAGTACACAGCCACGTAGAAGGATCTTCTCATTGTCAAGGGAGTAAGTTTTGCCATTCCATTGCATTTTCCCTTCAAATTTGCTTAACATGTTGTTGGGTGGCTCACTCACTATTTCAGCTGAAGAATAAAAGAAAATATTTGTTAAATAATATACACATATTTCTACAAAGGGTCTAAGACTTCAGCCTCTCTTCAATTTTTTTTTTTTTCAGGCATCCATCCGTCGCAATGTGACGATGGTGTGGACTGCGCAGGACGAAATCCACAAGACCTGGGATTATTCTTCTAGGATTATAAGCTGTTTCCCAACAGCAAATCACCTCTCTCCATGTCGCTGGATAACCCAAGGGAAAATCATGTGGATGAATGTTCATTGTGCTAATGTTATCCGCCTACGGGACTCCATCTCCGGGTTTGAATTCAGAGTTTCCTTCTCTTAGATGAGTTGGCATCCAAGGTTAACGAGTCCCACCCTGAGATTTGCTCAGTTTAGACCACTCGGCCACCCAGCCTCTCTTAATATTTGCATGATAACAAAGGAAGGATTTCATACAAGTTCCAATGTTTTAGTTAGGTAATTGTTTAGGCTGGATGAAAAACAATTTTGTGTGGTAGATATCACAAGTCATTTCTTGCAACAACTCAGTGTGACTCACTGGATCACTCATTCTCAAGAAGTAGACACATTTATTTACATTTTGAATTGTTTAAAGGCATTAATAAAACAGAATACATTTGCATTAAATACATGCAGTCTAAATTTGTCACAACACATTATAAGCATATATTGACTGTTAACCTATTTCAAAGTTAAACTTTTCTTTATTATATTATTACCATTAAATTCAGCAAGTTTAGTGTGGTCATCTTCCAACTCTGCGGTATCTTCCAGGGCTTGACGTACCTTAAGATTGGTCTCTCTATATGGGAAAAAGTGTTCAATTTTATATAAACATCTATAAGCAAAAATAGTTATTTAAATTGTCATTAAATGCATCCATGATAAATGCAAAGTTACAGAACAAATGATCAAACAGCAATTTAAGAAAAGTCAAATTTAATCATTACCCACTGACCACTGTTTTTCTATGTTGCATTAATATTTGACCAGCACAAAAATACTAACCCATCCAGTTCAGCGGTCTCAATGTAGCACAAACTGTGGGGCTCACTGGTGGACAACAGAAGCAAGTCAGCCTGTACAAGAAATGAAGAATAACAGACCTAACAGAGATATTGTGAAAATTGTAAAATAAGCCCAAGCATGTTGTTGTTTTTTTCAGGATGCACGTAATACAAGCCCTACTCTAAAAAATAAGCCCACAGGGTGTGTGTTTAAACAGAACTCAAATTATGATAATGCTCCTGAAGAAGCGGACATGACTGTATTTGAATAAATGTGAATTTTTGCAGAGGAATAAATCTAGATTGTTGTACATGAAGAAATAAGCGCTAACATGTTTTGGTGAAAAAATTAATAGAAGGCCTGGAGAAACACAGAAAAACTTTTACAGAAATCGTTGACTAAAAACAAAGACACTGTACACATGAGGTCAGACAAAAGCTTACGGCAATGTAGTCATTGTTTTTTAGCAGTATAATGTCTCCAACAACAACTTTGTGCCACCTTTCTTCCACAACCTCTTTGTTTCGCAGGACATACGAACGTCTGTTGTTGACCTGCCCATCACTTCTGTGGCGTTGCTTAAAAAATTGAGGGGGAAAACGTCCTCCATGAGACAGTAGTCAATGCCCAAACATTAATAATGGAAGATTTTTTTTTTTAATTTTAAGTATAAATTTTATTTTACCATGTGTAACATTATTCTTGTTTACAAAAAAATATTTCTGAGTGTTTTTTTTTTTAAATTATTTTAATTATAATTTTAATAAAACATGAAAAAAAACTTAAACTTTACATGTTTAAATTACACAACTTCCTTCTTCTTTATTTTTAATGGTAGAATAAAACTAACAGTAGGAATTTTTCTTTACTTTGACAAGAAGAAGTCAGATTTTTTTTATTGTTTATTTTTTAAACAAGATGCCCACTCTTGCTAAATGAAACTAAGTGAATTCAACCAATATACCAACACATTCTAAATGACTGGCTTTATTGAAAACCATGAAAAGTTGTTAGTGAATTTATTTGACATTAGTTTTGTATCATTATGAGAGGCTCACTTTAAACACAGCTTAAATTCTGAACTCGACCAACACTTTTCTACTTTGATAATTTAAAAGTTAGTTTAAACCTAATGAGTTCAAGCATGTGTTAATTGGTTAGTACATCTGAAATGATATTTTTTTTCTTTAATTAATAGCTTTAGAAAAATCACACGACCTCTATTGAATAATCCACGACCTCTATTGAGTAATCTGCTGAGTTGCAATTATCTCTTAATTTCATCCAATTTAAAAAAACTACAGCTATAAAAATTTAATTAAATTCAGATATTAAAAGTTCTTTGACACGCTAACAGCCTAATGAAATGTATAAAAAAAACGTGCAAAGATAAAACGTGTTTAAAGATTTAAGAAAAACACTTGCACTAACTTAATTTGAAGATTATTATTAACAAAAACGTGAAACATGAATGAGAGCGGTTTCAAGGAGAGTTTGCTGAAGTGAATTATGTCAATAAAATAGTTGGTCATGTCATGTTAAGCCACAGCCAGTAGGAAAAGTGATCAAAGCATGCATGTTCATTTGGAGAAATGTGGTAGGTCTACAGGCAACGGATTCATAATGACATGCAATGTATAAACCTATTATAGCTCTTAGTGGGTTAGTCATGCCCTTAAAAAAACGTTTTACATCTCATAATCTAAATGTCAGATGTCTCAAGCCTCATGCCTTGTGTCTGATTGATGGGATTTCTAAAATATCTTTAATGACACATATGTCAGGGACAGTTATTATAGCACAAAGCTCCTCTCAAAATGCACATCACATACAAAAACTGAAGAGGTCTGATTATTTTATACTATATCTGGAACCTGTACTGAGACATTCAAATACTTTGAATCATTTAAACTGTATTTTTCCAATATACCAGCGTAATTTGATTTTTAAGTCTGACCCTACCTTACCAAAAAATGAAATGTGGTATGACCTAAAATTGTTACTATTGGTTAGGCTAGTTGTTTTTACATCTAAGCTCTTTAACAAGAGTATGTAGCTTGTTGATTCTTGATTTATGTATATATTTTATAGCTGAGTGCCTAAGAAATTCAAACCAATTTAGCATTAGCTGCTGAAGAAAACGTATAATTATAGATATGTGGTTTTAAGCCAACTAATGAAGGCTACAGAATAATTATTGACATGTGTAGATAACTCATTGTTATAACTAACTTTTACTACCAAAATGAAATTTAATATTTTTATGTTTAACTTTTAGATGGTTTTTAATTTTTAGATACTTTCAATTTTGAAACAAATCCTAAAAATCCCTGAATTTCCTTGTTTAGTTTTAGCTGATAAAATATACAGATAAGAAAAAAATACTGAAAAACTGGCCACATGAACTGTTGCAAGATAATAAATAAATTGAAATACTGATAGCCACAGCCTGAAATAAAGACTTAACCATTAAAAAAAAAGAAGAATCCTAGTTTGAAACAAGAGAAAACATAAATGAGTTTCAAAGAGAAAACATAAATGAGTTTCAAAGAGAAAACATAAATGAGCTTCAAAGTCTGTTGTAAAAAGAATAAATCCTAGTGAGCCCTGGGTTTTTAAATCCTTAATAACTGACTGCCTCATAGAAGGAGACTGTGTGCTTTTAGAAGGTCTACATTCAAGGCTACCTACTCTAGCGCCCTAAGATGTGTTCAATGATAATTGTTAAAGTGGTTCAATGGCCTCTGGAAGGGTGACATTTGATTAAGAGGAAACCAACTCATACTGGTAGATCATGTTGATCAAAGCTGCAACTCTCATGATGATCTCAAAACTCTGCCACACAAATACTTGTATGCACATACGCATGTTCACATGCTTTGACATTAGTGAGTCAGTTTTCATGCTTCAAGCCAAGAGCTACTTAAGTGAGGGTTGGAATATCCCATGCTATGATGGCAGAGGTTGAGACTGTATGGAGATCAAAGGTAAGTTTGTCTAAGGTTAGAACATGAAAAGCAATGGGCGTGCATTAGTAAGATTGGAAGATGCCTTAACAGTGGCTCAGCATTCACATCTCAATTCTACATCTATATTAAAAGTTAATTGACATCATGAATATAAAATCTTAAAAGATGATACAAGGTGATTGATAAAGTTAAATTTACAATCAACTTTTCAATACATGTCCCTTAAATAAGTAGTAAACAAATACAATTTTACTTGGATTCAATGAAGAAACGTAATTTTTTTTAATTTTTAAAGCATCCTCAGAATCCATTTTCTTCTTTGTCTTTTTTTAAAACTCCATTTTGATTTCTATCTCTGGGGTAAATTCTAATTTTTTTTAATATTAATAGTAACAAAATTTGCCACTGTGAATGAAAAAGTCAAGGATTTAGTTCTAAAAGGAATAAGCCCCTGAATGGAATCTCTGGGATGTTAGAAGATTGCTGCAACTGAACCAATTGAAACATGCAATTGGAATCAATTATAAAAATCCATGATACAGGCTTACAGACATGCATTGTTGTGGCATTATTTATAGTAATAGTCAGTAGGGTGGGGGAGGGGCCCCCCACCCCTTTTGATTAAGAGAGAAAATTGTTGCTCCAAAGCCTTAAAACAACACAGAATTATAAGAAAAAAAGCATAGAATCGAAGTGAGGGAGAGGGGGATGCATTTCTAAAACAAATTGAAACAAATCTTGAATAGTTCCTGAATTTTGTTCAAACAGTTTGCTGCGGAACTCACATAATCATCAAGGGCATCTTTAAGGGCAGAGAGCATCAGTACAGCAGCTAGTGGGATTAGAGTGGTCACTGGTGTCAGAGACGAAATGACCGGCACCATCTAACCTCCAACAAATAGCCCGGCATCAAAGAGGAAAAAAGAAAAAAAAAAGGACACATAAGTATGATGGGGTCAAGAAATGAAATCAAATGTCTGAATTGGAGAATCCCTGAAGTTTGTCGGAGTCCTGCAAACGCACGTAATATCCAGCAGTCACTCGAGAATTGGCAAAGCAGGGTCAAGAGAAAATTGCATGGAAATATTTGGCGGAAATAAAAAAAAAACAACAAATGTTTAATTATTTGAGGTTTTCAACAAAGCAGCACAGGAAACATGTTTAAAATATCAAACCAGAAGGGTGAAATGTTTGTAGAAACAAATGATAAAAAAGGTTGTTAAAGACTTAAAATAAAGTTTATTTGTGATGTTATTTATTTCTTGACAAAATAGGTTAGTGGAAAACTAAAGAGAAATAAATAATTAAATAAATGCAATTACACAATTGAGTTAGCTTGAAAAAAAATAATAAAATAGTATTCAACAAGGCAACAACAAAGAAAACACTAATTCTATTTTAATTTAAAATATATTTTGTTTCTTTTGAGACTGTTCTTATGTTAATTTTAACAAAAATACTTTTATTTTTAAATATTATAATAAGGAAATAATTGTATCATTTAATTTTTTTAAGCTTTTGAAATTAATACAATGAATTTACATTAGTTCAAACAGAAAGAGGCAATGCAGGTTACTGGCAAATGAATATCATGACTTTCTCCCTCCTAGACTCCTAGTCACCATTTAGAAAAACATTACTGAACAGTGGGTAGTATAATTCTACTGCAAACTTCAACATTGAACTTATAATAATGGAAGCAGATATTTGATGTGAAATAAAATAATTTTTAAAAAAGAGTGCAGAAGCTCTGAAGCACAAATTACAAATTGTGGAAATTGATTTTTGGCATTTTTTTAATTTGCAAGGAGATATGCACACAAAAAAAAGTTAAAATAGAAGCCACTTTGATAGGTAGCATAGATAATCAAGAATCTACTAGTTATTTGAGTCTCAAAGTAATTACGGTAGCCTGTGTTAAATTATACATCACGTTATATACAAAATGTGGTCGACTAGGTGGACATCTACGTAACCAAAAAAAAATTAAAGGGTAAAGGAGAATGTTATACGGAGATAAAAGAAAAGGAAAAAATATGAATTATTAGGGGTAATGAAAAACTCCACCACACAACCGGTGCAGATTGTGCCCAGTCTGAGAAGATAAACAGCGCTGGGTTAAGTGAAGTCATGGCCAGACTTACAACGTCATCTACAGCCTCCTTAATGGCAGAAATGCTGAGTACAAATACCAAGGGGATAATAGTGGCCACTGGGTCCAATGAAGAGATTTGTGGAATCAACTATGGCAATGATATATAAAAAAAAAAGAGAAAAAAAAGTTAGTGCATGGAATCATTGCCCACTTTTCTGGTTATTGAAAAAAAAAAAAATCACATGCCATTATTCATCAATCATTAGAAAATGGATCTGTCACACAGCAAATTTAACACGCCTTCCCTAATTGTTATGGTTTTATTTCCATTTACTCAAATCAGGACAGTTGGCAAACTTTAATGACCATGCATTTGATAGACAAACTTTCTCCATGTCTCTTCTCTTCAGGTATCTGACCCACTTAATTCTGGTGGAAAAAGCACTAGCAGAAATACATTTTAAAGTACATTCTGCTGTGACTATTCAGGTAAACGCAGCTACTCTCAGCTGACAATGCCCTTTCCATCCCAACATGTGGACATCAGAAGTTTCCACTGGCAAAACATGCTATGAACACTACGACTGCTGAAGATATCAATGAAAAATTGCCAAATTTATAAAGAAAAACATGAAAGTGATTCATGTGACATGCATGTTTGACTCATGCACATTTAAACGACATTCAAAATCAAAACAAGAAGCAGAGTGGGGACAATCCTGTTAGATGAATTCTCTCAGAGCCTAGCATGTAAAATGTCTGTCTTTTACAATAAGTCTTATAAAGGTCTTTTAATTGTTTTATCAGGTTGCCTAGACAAGAGTTTCAACTTGTATCATACTTGCATCTTCAAAAGAACCATGGAAATCATTGATGGAGTGAAAATTTGATAAAGTTTGTGTGGTTAGACTGGGTAAAAGTACCTCTGATTACAACAATCCTATGTGTTGGCTCTGTTGAGCGAGGTATCAAAATTCTGTAACATAGGCTGATGTAAATTCTAGATACACTTTACTTCAAGAGAATGAACAGCATACAGAATTGATCATTTTACAAAGCAAGAAGTAATGCAGAATAACACAAAAAATATTTCCATCAAAATGGTTATTTTTACAATAAAAAAATTGCAAACAATTAAAGAAATAAAATATGCTTTTGCCAGTTTAAGACAATGCATCTTAATAAGAGCTTATAAATTACTTGTGCAAGTCACAAAAAATATTGATATTTTATTCATATATTTAATGGAAAACCTATATTAAAACCATGTTATATAATGTCAATGATTCGTTTATTCAGTTATATTGCCAACTAGGCAGAATTAGAAAAATCCCTCAACAGTGGTTGACCTTTAATGGAAATGCCAGACCTTTTTTTTTTTGCACAGCTTCATAACGGCATTTGCATATTGAACTTTCCAAACAATATAAAGTTTGATCTTCCTAATAGCATTAATAGTGATGAAAAATTCCATTCCAGTGAACCAGGAATCTTAGATTCAAAAATGTATATGGAATCTCAAATAATTCCATTGCAGCTCTTGCTCAGAATATCAGAGTTTATTAAATAATTTAAATTCTTTAAAGGCTTGAAACGTTTACCCAAAATCAAATCAAAATATTAACATGGTGGGCTGCTAACTAGAGGATCATTTGATTTTGGTGAAGACAACAGTGGTCAAGTGACTGATGGGCATTAAGTTCCATAAAGCCAAAATGAAATGTTTCAATGTTAACTCTCATGGCAGGACATTTAGATACCGACAAAATGACAAATGGTCTGATGATTGGACTCCAGGTCCTGAAGTTAACCACTCCAAAGCACAAGCAATTTGGCTAATAGTTTCAAGCAATTTAACCAACGAACTTAATTTGTAAGCTTTTCAGTTTCAGTAATTACTTTTAAATTGAATCTCATAGTTTTAATTAGCGAAGGCCTCCCATTTCACCAGCTGATTCCATTTAGCTGTTAGAAAAAGAGGGCTAACTAAGTTTATTTGATGGAAAAGATCTCACCTGCAGGACCAGAAGTCCCAGGAAATAGGCATTGGCCAACCTCTGAAACTGCTCAAACAAATTCTTGGGGATGAATGTAATAATGTTGTACTTGGAAGTGGAAATGTAATTGTTCTGGAGAAGATAAAAATACACATAACTTTGGTCACCAATACACTCTGGTTAAGTATGTTCAAAGGTAAGTAAGCTTGATATATGATTCTTTGCAAAATATGCATGTGAATTACCAAAAAGTAAGATCCAGTTTATCAACTTAAATCCTCACTTAAATCAAATTAATAACATAATATCCCAGCTCTATCACCTGCAACCATCACCACTTCCTGCTAGCAAAAATTTTACATTTTTATAAAATGAATCTCTGAAATGTGATTTTAATCAATACAACTGTTAAATAAAGATGATTAAAAAATATTATTAGCTTATTGATTTAGAGAGTAAGGAAATCTTCTCCAAGTACCATTGATAGAATTTTCTAGAGATAAAGATTTCAATAGAGCAGGCCTGCACAAGATACGGCCTGCATCAATTTGCGGCCCGCGAAGTAATGAAATATTCTGTATTATTATTATTATTTTCTTAATAGCTGCTCCCCCCCCCCTCCTATTATCTTTTAGCCCGCACAAGTTTTTTTATTAAGTACTACAGCCCGCCTTACATTTTGAGTTGTGCAGGCCTGCAATAGAGTATTCCTTTTGAAGTCTCGTAAGTAGCATGGTAATAAGATCATTCAATAATTAGACAATCAAGAGGGATTCTTAGCTACATTTAAATATTAACTTTTATTTTATTATGAGAAGCAAAAGAAAATTGCATTCAATGCAATGTTTATACTAGCTGTCGTACCCGTTGTACACCCAGGTGGGGAGCAACTTTATTGGCATATTTTGATAAAGCCATGGCTGGCTACGAAGTTTAACTATTGTTAGAAAACTTCTTTATAGATCACATTTTTGGTATAAACTCTGTGGTCTTTCTTTCAGGTGACTTGTTGGTCAGTCCCTAAGACTTTTACATTGACTTGCTGAGAGGACTTTGTTCTTGAAGATGCAACATAATGTTGTACCATAACTGATTACTCGAAATAACAAATAAATACCAACTGAATTCAATACGTGTCCTTGGGTTCCGTTGATGGTCATAGCCAAAGCAAGTCTGAAAGGAAACTGTTTTCATCTTATTGTGAAGGGAATGTCAGGCTCACTGTGTGCACGAATAGCTTTTGGCATAAATACCCTGGTACTTTTAAAAGATCCTGTCAGGATTTCACAGCCAATGAATTTTGACAACATTTCTTTGATAACCATTCTGGTTCCAATGCAAAGACCTGTTGGTGAGTCAAGGTTTCATAGCAACATTATTACTGCACACAGTAACAAGTTAAGTCTGTGAACAGCCACACCTCCAGGTGTTATCTGCTCAAAAACTCCAATGGATGGCTTGCTGCCATTTCGGCATTTGCACTGTCTTGCTGAATAGAATATATGCTGGTATAGCATTTCATTCCAACAGAATTCATCTAAGGACATTTTCATTAAGTTCATGTGACTCGTGGTTTTTTGGTGTCAGATTGCGCCGTTAGCAATGCTGTCATCTCTTGATGGATAACCTCGGGAAAGACAGCATCTCCAATACATCCATTTTCAATGCAGACTGAAGGAAATTCGAAGATGCCTTCCTCTAATCCAGGCTCTTGGAGCTTTCCATTACCAATTTTTAAAAGCCAATCAAAAAGCTTGAAATGACTGTGTGAAGTTCTGCCTCCCTCAAGCAGATTAAAAAGACACAAACAATTTGTGTAGATAAAACAATATAGGTTCAGCTTTAATAATGATCATACAACAGAATACAAATGTAAACATTTCAACGAAACCTTCATCAGTACAAAAAATAATAAAATGCCTAAAACATACTTACAAGTATAAATTATACACACACATACATATATTTCACATTCCATGGAAACCAGGGGCTTAAATCTGTCCACCCTGTATATAAAAAAATTAAAAATTAAAATAATATTGAAATTTGCTTATTACAAACGTTGACCACTTACTGCATATCCAAACTGTGCATTATACACTGGGTCATTCACCTTGATGATGCGTTCGATCTCTGGAAATGAAAAGTAAACCATTAATTATCATTAATTCTTGAACAATTTCAACCTAACAACCCTACAAGAGTCCTCTCTTCATCAGAAAGTGTTCTATCCTGTACAATATTGACATGATTTTATGTTTGTGTTGCCAGCATTACCTGATGGATACCTAGCAATCACTAAAAGTGTAGTGCTACCATCATTACCTGATGGATACCTAGCAATCACTAAAAGTGTAGTGCTACCATCATTACCTGATGGATACCTAGCAATCACTAAAAGTGTAGTGCTACCATCATTACCTGATGGATACCTAGCAATCACTAAAAGTGTAGTGCTACCATCATTACCTGATGGATACCTAGCAATCACTAAAAGTGTAGTGCTACCATCATTACCTGATGGATACCTCACAATCACTAAAAGTGTACAGCCTGGTAAACTATGTGACAATAATTAGTAAAGAACCACTGATCAGTGTTGTCACACTTCAATGACAGGAGCAGAGATGGTTTTAAAATTGAAACAGTTGTATGGTATCATTGCTACTCAGGTTTGGACTGTGGCTCATGATAGAAATTCTGGGAAGTGTTTTTTTATTGGTAAACTTAAGCTCTGTATTAATTTTATTGGTCAAATTAAGCTCCATATTAACTTTATTGGTCAACTTAAGCTCTGTATTAACTTTATTGGTTAACTTAAGCTCTGTATTAACTTTATTGGTTAACTTAAGCTCTGTATTAACTTTATTGGTTAACTTAAGCTCTGTATTAACTTTATTAGCAACTTAAGCTCCATATTAACTATGTTCTAGTTTCTTTTTTCCTTCTATAAAACACCAATCTCAGTATGTCAGAGGATAATAGTTGGTCAGGGTTTAACAGTTGGTCAGAGATTACAGTAGGTCAGAGATTAACAGTCGGTCAGAGATTAACAGTAGGTCAACGGTTAAGAACTGTTACATTTTTAAAAAAAGTAAGATTACATGAACTAAGACAAGATTAAGGAAGCCAGGAGTGTGGTGGATTGTGATTGAAAGTAGACACACCAAAGGCTCGTTTCCACTGCACCCAATATGTATTCTTATGTTACACAAATGGCTCAGAGCCTAGTCAGCACCTGTTTGAAGAACAGTGGATTTACCAATAATGCTGCATATTCATTTAGAGAATGGCAGGATGTAGGCAAGGATTTATCTGAGTTATTGGTCAGGCAGAAATTAGAATTACATGTCAGATAAACATACTTATCGGAGTTTATATCAAGGCAGATATTTCAAATACCATATCTGAGTTGCAAGTCAAATAGACTTAGTTATACGACTTACTACCCTGGCAAACATTTTAGTTATCGGAGTTACAAATCAGACACACAAAGTTATCTTAGTTACAAGTCCAGCAGAAAAAGTTATCTTAGTTAAAAGTCGAAAAAAAAAAAAAGTTATCTCAGTTAAAAGTTGGAAAGAAAAAGTTATCTAAGGTACAATTTAATCTGACATTTTATTTATAAAAGTTGCAAGTGAGCTATAAATTATTTGAATTTGAAGGACGTGTTCACTATCAACACTGGCACTAATGGGTTGAATAGAATCTGATTACTTTGTGATAGGAAACATTCAACTTTCAATGAGGAGGTTTGCATTCACCATATGTATCAAGTACATTTTCTCTTAAATAAAATTGTGAACAACTAGTATTGCTATTAAAATATCAAATGTGGCCAGGCTAGAATCCAACAGTTTGCATGTGTGGGGGGAGGGGGGGGCGCTTATTTTTTTTGGCACCCTTATTCCTCTTGGGGTCGGTAATTTAATATAGCATTTCAACGCTCCCGATTACACCTATCTTGGTTTTCCCCATGGCCGACCACGATGCCCCCCATCCACCCACACCTGTACACACTTATGGATAAGATGATTAATGTTTACTTCCTTAAAACCTTTTCATCAATAGGTATTTCATCCTCCTACTGTTGCGGTGTTTTCATTTCATTCAATGATACAAACATTTTCATAGTCAGCCTGGCTGTCGTGCCAGCTGCTGTTGATTATTGAGGAACATTCCTCTGGCCGCTGGTTGAAGATAGACTTGGAACTCATTTGCCAGTAATGCCACGGTTTGTATGGCCGGCCGAGGTGACCTTCTTATAAAACAGAAGCGGGTTGCTGACGTCTTGGTTTCTGCCCGTAATGTTTTCCCGTCTTTCTTGACGTGCCATTACCAGGGCGACTAGACTAATCGATACTGATGGAGATACTGGGCGGGCGGGGGAAAAAAAAGGAGAAAAAAAAGGTGGGGGGGGGGTGCGACACGATGATAAGACAATGGTTCTGAATCATGTCAGCTTGGAACATGTGCTTTGTTGGGCTGGTTGGGTGGGGTGGTCAGTGGGGTTGCTTGGGTGGGTTGCTTGGTTGGGTTGCTTGGTTGGGGTGCTTGGTTGGGTTGTTTGGTTGGGTTGCTTGGTTGGGGTGCTTGGTTGGGGTGCTTAGTTGGGTTGTTTGGTTGGGTTGCTTGGTTGGGTTGCTTGGTTGGGTTATTTAGTTGGGTTGGATTGCTTAGTTGGGTTGTTTGGTTGGGTTGCTTAGTTGGGTTGCTTGGTTGGGTTGTTTAGTTGGGTTGGATTGCTTAGTTGGGTTGCTTGGTTGGGTTGCTTAGTTGGGTTGATTGGTTGGGTTGTTTGGTTGGGTTGTTTGGTTGGGTTGCTTGGTTGGGGTGCTTAGTTGCTTGGTTGGGGTGCTTGGTTGGGGTGCTTAGTTGGGTTGTTAGGTTGGGTTGCTTGGTTGGGTTGCTTGGTTGGGTTGCTAGGTTGGGTTATTTAGTTGGGTTGGATAGCTTAGTTGGGTTGTTTGGTTGGGTTGCTTAGTTGGGTTGCTTGGTTGGGTTATTTAGTTGGGTTGGATTGCTTAGTTGGGTTGCTTGGTTGGGTTGCTTAGTTGGGTTGATTGGTTGGGTTGTTTGGTTGGGTTTTTTGGTTGGGTTGCTTGGTTGGAGTGCTTAGTTGGGTTGTTTGGTTGGGTTGCTTGGTTGGGTTGCTTGGTTGGGTTATTTAGTTGGGTTGGATTGCTTAGTTGGGTTGTTTGGTTGGGTTGCTTGGTTGGGTTATTTAGTTGGGTTGGATTGCTTAGTTGGGTTGGATTGCTTGGTTGG